>CAJNDS010002314.1:101177-111177 GCA_905221605.1 Symbiodinium natans
TGCACTCACTGCCAGAATCAGCATGTGGACCTCTGATCACTTTGGATCCTCGGCACGTCGGCTACTCTGTATCCGCCTTGGGAGCTCCAGCAGTCTTTGCTAGTTCGTACTTCACGCCCCTCAGGGCTGCTGAAGGATTGTTGTGCACAGCTATGTTCGAGTATGTGGAATGCATCCGCCCCTCAGGGCTGCGATAGCGCTGTGCTGGCTGGACACCCTACGACCGCCTCCTACTGGCTCACCTGCACCCGCGACTGCTGCAGTGCCGGCTGGCCCCGATGTTGTTGCAGGCTATAGCTGTGCGCTAGCTGAGTTTGGTGTGATTAAGGCGGGCAAGTGTGATATAGAAGGTCTCACCCGCCTTTTTTATTTCACAGTCCGGCCTTTTGGACTTCGAGAGGATCGCTTCCTCCAGATTGCCAGGTCTCACTACCTGCTATACTGAATCTGCTTTGGCAGAGTTCTTAAGGATATTCAGGAGGAAACCTCCTAATCTGATGCAATGAATCAATGAAGAAATTGAAGTTGGCACGGAGGCAGCCTCCGATATCAAGTACTCAGCACTGCAAAAGAGTGAAAAATAAGCGCGGCTACCCCGACACCCTACTGTGAGTCACTGCGTCCAGCACCCACGCACCAGCTGTTTAGCGAGCCGTACCTCTGGTGAGGCCGACACTCAGCGTTCCTGTCTAGTGACGTCTCACACAGGTAACGCTAAACAACTGGCAGAGGGCCGTAGGCAGAGCGCACCAAGGCGGCCTTGCACGTTCCAAGAAGGATGCCCAAGTTGGAGGCAGGGTAGCTAAGTTTGCGAAGCCTGACCTGGGACGCCTTGCGCGGCTCCTGGGGCCAGCGCTGCGACAGGGCAAAATTGCATTCCTGGTCGAGAAAATGTGACCCCAACTGACCGAACTTAACGAGGAGGTCTCACATAGGCACGAGTACTTTGCGAAGAGGGAAGCACCTGACCTGGGACACCTTGCACGGCTCTCGGGGCCAGCGCTGCGACAAGGCAAGGTTGCATCCGAAAAAGTAACCCTAAGCTGAACCCACCGACCTGGAGGAGACCTCACATGTTCTGAAGTGCGCGCAGGGCTCTTTCCGATGCTTCAGGTTCAGGGACAAGAATGGGTCAGCTTGGCCTTAAGCTACAGCAGGCAGAACGGTCTACTGTGAGAAACACTACCGGGGAGGAAGCCTCCGGAGGAAACCTCCGCATGTGAAAGTTTCACGCAAGAGACTATACATCTTAGCACGAGATCATGGCTTTATTGCGCGCAGGGCAGCGTTCATGCCGAGTTGCCTTAGGCAACAGCAGGCAGATAGGTCTACGTTAAGAAGAAAGAACACTGCTGCGGAGGAAGCCTCCGGAGGAAACCTCCGCATGCGAAGGTAGAGCGAGCTAGACCCTTACGTAGAAAGCCAAATACGATCCCTGGCAAATTTGATCCGAGAGGAGCGTAGTTCGCCGTGGTGAGCGGTCATCATCTGCGAGATACGCCACTTCTTCTCTCAAAAAACCTGTCCTATAATGCCCAGATCTCCAATCATCTCCTAGATGAATGATGAATGCATATAGTCGAAAGCTGACCACAGCGGTTGTCGTGCCATTATCTATAAACTCTGGAAGCTCCAGAGTTGTGTCTAAAACTTGAGGCCGATTTGTTTTCTCCAAGTACTCAAACCTTTGGATCTGAATGCAAACCAGGTTCACTCCCGGGAGTAGCCCATAGGTGCTCCCCCTGTGCGCCCACTGAGAAATGGCTTGCTGTAGTGTGGAGAGGCCATCTGGTGGGTCAGGCAAGAAAAGAATCAAACCCGCTCTATCCTCTACGCTGATTCTTTCCACGGGTGCTGTGATTTGAACCCTCGCTTCCCAAACATCTGCTGAAAGCACTTGGGATCTCTGAATGATATGTGCTAGAAATTGGGATGCATCTTCTTGCCTGGGTCTGAATCGCCATCCCGTCAGCAGAGGACGTAGCTGTCGCAGCCTACGAACATCCACACTAGAAGAACGACCCCCTACTGCGTCAATTTCCGTCAATATTTGTCTCAGATATGGATCAGAAAGAATACCCTCTGATGCAAGCGAGGCAAGGATATGCACTACTGTGTGTGCATAGCACAGTTGATGCGGATTATGATAGGCCAGAGACCAGGCTGTGACGGGCACTGACGAAGGTCTCCCCTCTGCTGATGCGTCTCGCTGGGAGCTTGCTGGTGCCTGGTGAGACCGAATCCTACTGGTGGAGGAAGCCTCCTGGGAGGAACCCTCCTGCGCACGAATCCCAAGTTCCGACGTCACAGTGCCATATTCTATGTGTGGGTCGGTAGACTTTTTTATTGCTGCACTCATGGCATAGACCTGCAGCAGGACTACACACTGGTCCGCGTGGCGAACCGGAGCGTCAACCATCATTCCACAATATCTGCATTCCTCCTTTTTATGAAGCAGTCTCTTATGTGTGCGCATGTTGGCATAGACTGAGTCTGAGGCCCCTGCCCAGAAAGCCTGGTGCGCTTTCTGAATGTGCTGTTTGACGCCCTTGTGACCGACAATGAACTGCCCACAGAGGCTGCAGTAAGCCCGCAAGTGCTTGGTCACATGAGCGTTTTTGAGAAGCAGGTCAGGGTCTCTTTTCAATTGATCCTGAACACTTGGTTGGAGCAGCAAGGCTGTGCTCTCCGCTCCTGAGCAGGACGATGATCGCTCCCTCAGCTCTGGAAGCTTTGAACATGTTCCCGATTCAACATGTCTGCGAAGCTGATGCATTGTGCGCAGCTGTTTGTGACATGCTGCACATTGCGGGAGTCCCTGCAGACTATGTGCGAAGACTTGGAATTTAGGGCCCAACTGGTTTGCTCTTTGGCCTCCATGCTTCGCTAGTGTATGATGCTGCAATCCCTTGTTGCTAGAGAAACTTCTATCACATAGCGAACAGGGCACTGCATGATCTTCTTCGGCCAGAGCCAATTGCATGGATTGAAGTAGCTGCTGTTGGCTAATCAGCCGGCTGCGTAGACCCAGGTACTCTTGGATCGTTTGTAAGTTGCCTGTTGGCTTGGCAGCATCCATCGCATCCTGATAGTTCCTCATTTGCCTGAGAAGAACTTCCTGAGGAGTTTGGATCTTGTGGTGCTCAAACAGCTCTGTGGTTTCCATTCGACTAAAATGCTGATGCTGCTGAAAGATAGATCTGAGCATCCGAGAATATTTGCTCTGGAGCTTTTGCAGTCCCGTGTGGGTGATTCCCGTGGAGACTATGCCATGCAAGAGCGAAGACTCGACATACACTCGCCAGATCTCTAGTTTCTTCGCCTCGTCAAGGGCCTTCGTCGTGCACAAGATACTCCTAAGGAGCTCAAATTTGCCTTGGGCTTGAGAAATCCTGTAGTCTACTGTTTGATCCTTGTAAGCACCATAGCTTAGTTGCACTCCTAGATAGGTCAGCTGATGATGAATCGGAATCTGATGCCCCGAGGGAAGAACCAAATGGAGCTGATTTTTTAATCGTTTGGTGTATTGCTTGCGGAAGAGGGGTTGCTGAGTGCCTTGCACCATGAGCAGTGCCTTGGATTTCGCTGGATTGACTTCAAGGCCGACTTCCTCGAGGGATTGAAACAAAGCTTCAAGCCGAGTGAGTACCTGCTGCAGTTCGGCAAAGCTTGTAAAAGTTTCCTGATGGAGAAAATCGTCAGCGAAGACAGTGAGTATATCTCTTGCCTGACTGCTGCCAGGCCCCCACTTCTTCTCCATCCTGTCCATGACTAGCAAGGTTAAGGCAGACCACAATGCAGGAGCTAATTTACATCCCTGTTTTATTCCCGAGGAAGTAGGAACACTGAACTCAAGCCCATTAGTGCCCATGTTGTACGATGTACAGGAGTGGAGTTGTACAACAAAGTCCTTAGTGGTTTGATCTATGTTGAGCTTGTCTAAGGCTTCAAGCAACTCTTGTCTGTTGACAGAGTCAAAGGCTTTGCTCAGATCGACGGAGACTGTTAAGGCCCCTGCCAATGGGAGCCTTCTCTGACCTTGCTGTGCCTTGTGCATATCCCGGCGATGCTCTTGGCGCATTTCCTGCACGAGATCCAGATGCTGACACGCTTTTGCAATGGCATCTCGCACCCCTCGCTTCCGAATATATGCAAACTGCGGCTCAAGCTGTGAGCGCTCTTGCAGTGCCGGTGCTATGCGAGTCTTGACAGCACCTGCAAGCACTTTGCCTGGAACACTTATTACTCCTATGGGCCTCAAGTTCTTCATAGCTGTAGCTGGCTTACCCGGCTTTGGAATCCATGCAATTCTGGGGTCCTTCAAGTACGGTGAGATATCTGACTGAGAAACCTCTGTGTTTATCAGATCAGCGGTCTTCACATGAGCCTCAGGCGCTAAGCTCTTCCAGGCCGAGACCGGGGCCGACATGCTGGGAACCGCCTTGCCCACCGGAATTGTTTTTATTTGCTCGGCCACCTGCGAGGCATTGACAGCCTCTCGTGGTCTGGCTGCCACCGGATCCAGGGGAGATCCCTTGGAGAAGATGTGACTCGAATACTCTCGCATCGCACTTGCCGAGGCCTTCGCATCTAGGGGCTCACCTGCTGAATCCCTGAGATTGACCCTTTGAGCAGGTTTCCATGGGGCCAGCTTTCTAAGGGCTTGGGACAGTTTGTGAGACTGCTGTCTCTTGTCCTCTTGGGCTTGAAGAAGGAGCCTCTCCTGCTTTTCAAGGTTTCTTTGCTTCTGCAACTTTTTGAAAGATTGGGCCTCTGTCTTTATGTCGCTGATTAGCTGTTGGCACTCAGGAGACTGCCCATTACCGGATCGCTTGTGCTCCTGAATTTGGCGCACCTTTGTCCAGTAAGCCTGCTGAATGGGCCCTGCAACTGGCTGAGCCTTGCGAGGCGGTGGAAATTGCTCAGCAGTGACTCGAACCATCGTCCTGTCGATCGATTGCCAAGAGTTCTGCTCAGCCACACTCTTGACTACTTCAGCTGTTAGGTGCTTGGAATAAGCCTGCCAGTCTTCATCTTTTCGTCTAAAGCTGGCATCAAGTGCAGTGGCATCAAAGGGCTTTGGTTTGCTTGGGGGAGGACTGTATGGAGGAACAAACAGTTTAGCTCTGACCGGGAAGTGCTTGGAGCCATCCCGGTACGCTGCAACTGGAAAATTCTTATCGGAGGAAGCCTCCTTCGACCGCCTCCGGGCATCCTGCAGTCGAACTAGCAGAAAATCAATTTGAGACTCATATGTGCCATCGCTGTTTGCATAAGTGCTTTTATGGCTGGAGGCCCATGTGTTGAGCGCTGTCAGCCCACAAGATCTGCACAGTTCTGGGAGCGATCTAACATCTGCATTGGCAAATCTGGCTCGGCGAGGCACACTGGGCCCAATGAAAGGACGCTCTGTGACTGCATGTGAGTTGAAATCACCGGCAACAAGCATAAAGTCTCTCAAAGGCACTCTGCGAAGGCGAGTCTCAAGTTGACTCAGCACATCCTTCCTCCGTCGTCTATTGTCCAACTTGGAGAGTTTGGAGTCCCAAACATGCTGACACAGATTGAGTAGATGGATCCTAGACCTCTGCCAAGGAATCATGACATGCTGCAGGTGCCCTGGAATTATGGTGGTGCTGCGAATCTCTGAGAGCTGGGCCACGGATCGATGCACAAGGACAACGAGGCCGGCTTTATGTCTACTCTCAGAGCCACAGGTGAGGACTGACCATGGACCTGAGCTGTAGGTTTGTTCCTGCTGCCAGTGGGATTCTTGCAGCAGCACAAGCTTGATGTTCTGATATTCTGGTGTTGCCAAAATGGCCAGAAGCTCATTCCAAACTCGACTCGTTATTGAACCTGCGTTCCAAGATAAAACCTCAATTTCAAATTTGTGGTGATACTGTCTGATCGGCTGAAAAGATTGCTGCTCTGGCTTCTCAGAGACTGCAAATTGGTCTTCATGGGCTCCTAGAGCCTGAGCGGTCAGAAGTCGGCCTTTGTAAAGTGCTGCTCCCTTCGCCAGGGCAACTTTACAAGCTCTTTGGTAGCTTCGCTTGCCGGTTTTGTTCATGGTTAGCTGACTACGCTGCGCATGCTGCTCAGCTTCATCGGGGGGCGCTACTTCCCGAAACCCTCGATTCTGATCCATGGCTGGACCCTGGGACTTGGGACCCAGGCACCCAAGAAAGCTCGCTACGGCTACGAGAAATAAAATCCTCATCTTGGGCCAGAATCTTACAACAACAACAACAACAACATTTTTGCATTGCACTCACTGCCAGAATCAGCATGTGGACCTCTGATCACTTTGGATCCTCGGCACGTCGGCTACTCTGTATCCGCCTTGGGAGCTCCAGCAGTCTTTGCTAGTTCGTACTTCACGCCCCTCAGGGCTGCTGAAAGGATTGTTGTGCACAGCTATGTTCGAGTATGTGGAACGCATCCGCCCCTCAGGGCTGCGATAGCGCTGTGCTGGCTGGACACCCTACGACCGCCTCCTACTGGCTCACCTGCACCCGCGACTGCTGCAGTGCCGGCTGGCCCCGATGTTGTGTTGCAGGCTGTAGATGTGCGCTAGCTGAGTTTGGTGTGATTAAGGCGGGCAAGTGTGATATAGAAGGTCTCACCCGCCTTTTTTATTTCACAGTCCGGCCTTTTGGACTTCGAGAGGATCGCTTCCTCCAGATTGCCAGGTCTCACTACCTGCTATTCTGAATCTGCTTTGGCAGAGTACTTAAGAATATTCAGGAGGAAACCTCCTAATCTGATGCAATGAATCAATAGGTTCAAGAAAACGGTAAGAATGAAGCCCAAAGTGAAGAAATTGAAGTTGGCACGGAGGCAGCCTCCGATATCAAGTACTCAGCACTGCAAAAGAGTGAAAAATAAGCGCGGCTACCCCGACACCCTACTGTGAGTCACTGCGTCCAGCACCCACGCACCAGCTGTTTAGCGAGCCGTACCTCTGGTGAGGCCGACACTCAGCGTTCCTGTCTAGTGACGTCTCACACAGGTAACGCTAAACAACTGGCAGAGGGCCGTAGGCAGAGCGCACCAAGGCGGCCTTGCACGTTCCAAGAAGGATGCCCAAGTTGGAGGCAGGGTAGCTAAGTTTGCGAAGCCTGACCTGGGACACCTTGCGCGGCTCCTGGGGCCAGCGCTGCGACAGGGCAAAATTGCATTCCTGGTCGAGAAAATGTGACCCCAACTGACCGAACTTGACGAGGAGGTCTCGCATAGGCACGAGTAGTTTGCGAAGAGGGAAGCACCTGACCTGGGACACCTTGCACGGCTCTCGGGGCCAGCGCTGCGACAAGGCAAGGTTGCATCCGAAAAAGTGACCCTAATCTGAACCCACCGACCTGGAGGAGACCTCACATGTTCTGAAGTGCGCGCAGGGCTCTTTCAGATGCTTCAGGTTCAGGGACAAGAATGGGTCAGCTTGGCCTTAAGCTACAGCAGGCAGAACGGTCTACTGTGAGAAACACTACCGGGGAGGAAGCCTCCGGAGGAAACCTCCGCATGTGAAAGTTTCACGCAAGAGACTATACATCTTAGCACGAGATCATGGCTTTATTGCGCGCAGGGCAGCGTTCATGCCGAGTTGCCTCAGGCAACAGCAGGCAGATAGGTCTACTTTAAGAAGAAAGAACACTGCTGCGGAGGAAGCCTCCGGAGGAAACCTCCGCATGCGAAGGTAGAGCGAGCTAGAACCTTACGTAGAAAGCCAAATACGATCCCTGGCAAATTTGATCCGAGAGGAGCGTAGTTCGCCGTGGTGAGCGGTCATCATCTGCGAGATACGCCACTTCTTCTCTCAAAAAACCTGTCCTATAATGCCCAGATCTCCAATCATCTCCTAGATGAATGATGAATGCATATAGTCGAAAGCTGACCACAGCGGTTGTCGTGCCATTATCTATAAACTCTGGAAGCTCCAGAGTTGTGTCTAAAACTTGAGGCCGATTTGTTTTCTCCAAGTGCTCAAACCTTTGGATCTGAATGCAAACCAGGTTCACTCCCGGGAGTAGCCCATAGGTGCTCCCCCTGTGCGCCCACTGAGAAATGGCTTGCTGTAGTGTGGAGAGGCCATCTGGTGGGTCAGGCAAGAAAAGAATCAAACCCCCTCTATCCTCTACGCTGATTCTTTCCACGGGTGCTGTGATTTGAACCCTCGCTTCCCAAACATCTGCTGAAAGCACATGGGATCTCTGAATGATATGTGCCAGAAACTGGGATGCATCTTCTTGCCTGGGTCTGAATCGCCATCCCGTCAGCAGAGGACGTAGCTGTCGCAGCCTACGAACATCCACACTAGAAGAACGACCCCCTACTGCGTCAATTTCCGTCAATATTTGTCTCAGATATGGATCAAAAAGAATACCCTCTGATGCAAGCGAGGCAAGGATATGCACTACTGTGTGTGCATAGCACAGTTGATGCGGATTATGATAGGCCAGAGACCAGGCTGTGACGGGCACTGACGAAGGTCTCCCCTCTGCTGGTGCGTCTCGCTGGGAGCTTGCTGGTGCCTGGTGAGACCGAATCCTACTGGTGGAGGAAGCCTCCTGGTAGGAACCCTCCTGCGCACGAATCCCAAGTTCCGACGTCACAGTGCCATATTCTATGTGTGGGTCGGTAGACTTTTTCATTGCTGCACTCATGGCATAGACCTGCAGCAGGACTACACACTGGTCCGCGTGGCGAACCGGAGCGTCAACCATCATTCCACAATATCTGCATTCCTCCTTTTTATGAAGCAGTCTCTTATGTGTGCGCATGTTGGCATAGACTGAGTCTGAGGCCCCTGCCCAGAAAGCCTGGTGCGCTTTCTGAATGTGCTGTTTGACGCCCTTGTGACCGACAATGAACTGCCCACAGAGGCTGCAGTAAGCCCGCAGGTGCTTGGTCACATGAGCCTTTTTGAGAAGCAGGTCAGGGTCTCTTTTCAATTGATCCTGAACACTTGGTTGGAGCAGCAAGGCTGTGCTCTCCGCTCCTGAGCAGGACGATGATCGCTCCCTCAGCTCTGGAAGCTTTGAACATGTTCCCGATTCAACATGTCTGCGAAGCTGATGCATTGTGCGCAGCTGTTTGTGACATGCTGCACATTGCGGGAGTCCCTGCAGACTATGTGCGAAGACTTGGAATTTAGGGCCCAACTGGTTTGCTCTTTGGCCTCCATGCTTCACTAGTGTATGATGCTGCAATCCCTTGTTGCTAGAGAAACTTCTATCACATAGCGAACAGGGCACTGCATGATCTTCTTCGGCCAGAGCCAATTGCATGGATTGAAGTAGCTGCTGTTGGCTAATCAGCTAATCAGCCGGCTGCGTAGACCCAGGTACTCTTGGATCGTTTGTAAGTTGCCTGTTGGCTTGGCAGCATCCATCGCATCCTGATAGTTCCTCATTTGCCTGAGAAGAACTTCCTGAGGAGTTTGGATCTTGTGGTGCTCAAACAGCTCTGTGGTTTCCATGCGACTAAAATGCTGATGCTGCTGAAAGATAGATCTGAGCATCCGAGAATATTTGCTCTGGAGCTTTTGCAGTCCCGTGTGGGTGATTCCCGTGGAGACTATGCCATGCAAGAGCGAAGACTCGACATACACTCGCCAGATCTCTAGTTTCTTCGCCTCGTCAAGGGCCTTCGTCGTGCACAAGCTACTCCTAAGGAGCTCAAATTTGCCTTGGGCTTGAGAAATCCTGTAGTCTACTGTTTGATCCTTGTAAGCACCATATCTTAGTTGCACTCCTAGATAGGTCAGCTGATGATGAATCGGAATCTGATGCCCCGAGGGAAGAACCAAATGGAGCTGATTTTTTAATCGTTTGGTGTATTGCTTGCGGAAGAGGGATTGCTGAGTGCCTTGCACCATGAGCAGTGCCTTGGGTTTCGCTGGATTGACTTCAAGGCCGACTTCCTCGAGGGATTGAAACAAAGCTTCAAGCCGAGTGAGTACCTGCTGCAGTTCGGCAAAGCTTGTAAAAGTTTCCTG
>CAJNDS010002314.1:116177-121177 GCA_905221605.1 Symbiodinium natans
CCTACCCGTAAACACTCGGCCTCAGGTCTTTGTTCAACCTCGAGTTGACGTCACCGCCAGGCAAAAGTTCGTAGACGAGGTAGCGCTCGCGCCTGCACATGAAGCGTTCGTGGGTCCCCCCTGAAGTGTGATTAGGGTTTAGGGTTTAGGGTTTAGGGTTTAGGGTTTAGGGTTTAGGGTTTAGGGTTTAGGGTATGGGGTTTAGGGTGTAGGGTTTAGGATTTAGGGTTTAGGGTTTGGGGCTGAGGATCCCTGAGCCCTAAACCCCAAACCTATAGGATTTAGGGCTTGCCTGCTCCGCGAATTGTAGATCCCTTTCGGGTCCCAGAGTTGTGCTTGTTGTAGCACACACACACACACACAAAAACGCTTGGCTGACTTCTGAACCCCTCCTAAAAGTTTAACGTTTAGGCTCCCTGATTGTAGTTTCTACAAAACCAAAAAAGTTAAAGTCCTAAGAGCCAGCCACAAGAAAGCCGAGAAACATTGGCCATCCAAGCAAAGGACCTACCCTTCAAGGGTTTAGGGCTTTAGGGTGTAGGACTTTAGGACGGAGCGCTTGGGGTGCTGTTCTAAATTCGGTTTAGGGGTTTAGGGTTTACGGTTCGGATGTTCCCCCCTTGAACTAACAATCCTTCACAAAAACAATACTACCCGCGATTACAATCCCAAGCAAGGACTGCTAGTATGAGGGGGAACATCCTAAGTTCAGGGTTAACAGTGTTACAAGGGGTCGGGCGACCTCCGATGAGGATGAAGGTGCCCTTCTCTCTGTGGGCTCCGAGGAGGCACGAGGGCCCCCCCAGGTGGCGCCGAAGCCCCTTGCTACTCGGCCTTTTAAGGGCCTTTCGCTCCCTTTTCCCGGGACGGACCCTCTGCTTGCACAACTCGCAGTCCGAGGTTGGAATCTCCGTAAGATCCAAAGCGAGGATTGCCGGATCCAACTTGATGCGTTTGCCCTCTCCCGGCGGTGCGGGGCCCTGACTCTTCCTCTACTGTGCCCAGGCGGAGTTAGAGTTGTCAGGACGCTTCTCTTGCGCTGGTGTGCGTCTGACCTCGGTCCTCGGTGTGCGACTGGCTTCTGTCCGACCACCACCCCTGGGGTGGCGCCAGTGCCGGAACAGGCCTCACAGCAAAGGTCCCTTTGATCTTAAGGTCGTTGCATGGTCCCTTAGTCAGGCCCTTCAAAGGGGACCCCTTATATACCCCTAATAGCCCTACACAACCCAAGGGCCCATACTTCAGAATGTCTAAAGGAGGCCAGGGACCATGCCAAGGGCCCATTTCACTAGCCTTAGGGTTTGAGGGTACCCTAAACCCTAAAGAAAGGCCCCCAAACCCTATGCGTTGAACGCTGACACACTGACTCTCTCTGCACAGCAACCCTAAACCCTAAACCCCCTACGCTCTCTAGACCCCCAGCACGAAACTCGGAAGTCGAACCTAGGTTCAGGGTTTAGGGCTCACAGGATTTAGGGTTGCCGGGCTAAACCCTAAACCCTAAACCCTAAACCCTAAACCCTAAACCCTAGACACTCGGGAAACCCTGGGCATCCCATGGCAAGTGGCCCCTTTCGCGCGAAGCCCATGAGGATGACGAGGTTCGGATGCCGAAAGCGGCTGAGGACCTGTTTATTCCGGGTTCAGCGTTTAGGGTTTGGGGTTTGGGGTTTAGTTTGGGGTTTGAGGTTTAAGGTTTAGGATGTAGAGTTCATGTGAGCTTCCGCAAAGTGCAATGAAGCGCATCAATAAAGTGCAAGACTTAGGGCCTTAGGGCGGGGCGAGAGGGAGGGGAGGGGGGGGGATTAGCCGCAGGCTTTCTTTTGAACTGCTTGTGGGGGCTGCTCCTCTTGAATCCTTGAAACTCTCAGCACTGAGTTTGAGAAGGCATGAAACCCTCAAACCCCTCAAGCCACCAAACTCCCAGGGTTTAGGTTTTCTGGTTTAAGGTTTAGGGTTATGGGTTTAGGGCCGAAGTCGCCCAAGCTTGGTAGGGTGGCCTAAGTGACAGCAGGTATAGCTCTGGCAAGCTCTCAAGGTCGTCCTGCCAGTTGTAAGCCCTCCCCCCCCCCACCCCCCCCACCCCTCGGGCAATAACCCTAAACCCTGAACCCTATGCCGCCGCATTGTTAAGCCAAGCCCAGTTACTAAGCCCTAAAGCACCAAAGCCGAGACCCTAAAGCCCGAAACGCTAGGAAATACCCAAAGCCATAAAACAAAGTAGCAAAGTCCAAAAACCGAAAGGGCTGAACCCTAAACCCTAAACACCCTAAACGCTAAACCCTAAGCCCTAAGCCCTAAGCCCTAAGCCCTAAGCCCTAAACCCTAAAGCCAAAAAACTAAAACCTAAAACCCAAACCCTACAATGGCGTCCTCCACCTCCTCTTTGAAGCCGCCTTCTTTGGGCGACGCTAGAGCCTTCCGCCGGTGTTCTCTGGGTTTCGAGCCAAAAACCCTACACCCTAAACCCTAGACCCTAAACCCTAAACCCTATAGACCCTAAACCCTATAGACCCTAAACCCTATAGACCCTAAACCCTATAGACCCTAAACCCTAACCCTAAACCCTAAACCTATGGTTTGGGTTGGGATGTTCCCCCTTATACCAGCAGTCCTTAATGGGGATTATAATGGGGTCCTATAATCCCTATTAAGGACTGTTGGTCTAAAGGGGACGATCCCAAGGTTTAGGGCTCTAGTGCGGGCTGTGTTGGTCATTCCTTGGCCAGTTCCCTTCGTTAGGGTTAATGGGGCTTCAATAGGGCTTTTGGTCTGGCCTTGACAAGGCTTAGTCGGGCTTAGGTAAACCCTGCTTGGGTAGCTGCTAGCAAGCTCTGAGTAAACATCCTTTTTTGTTTGCCGGGGTGAGGAATGTTTAGGGTTTGGGGGTTTAGGGTGTAAGGGCCTTCTCTGTGACCCTGAAAACAAGTCCTGCTTCGTGTTGTGGTCAGGTCTCTCAACCCCCTTTTTCCTTGCTGTTATAGACACCCAAAATATACGGCACCCCCCACCCCCCCCTCCCCCGGAACCCAAACCCGAAACACCCCTCCAAGGCCCCAACCCTCAAAAAACTGCCTGAGCCCCTAAATCCAGAGTTTAGGGTTAGGGTTTCGGGTTAGTGTTTCGGGTTTAGGGTTCAGGGTTTGGGGGTGTTTAGGGTTTAGAGCTTAGGGTAACCTTCACCCCTAAACCCCAACGCCTTGATGGCGACTTCCGTGCCATCCCTCAGGGTGCCACGAAAGACTGTTCCGTAGGTGCCCTGGGCCAAGAAGAGTCTAGGGTTTAGGGTTTAGGTAAGTTTAGGGTTTAGGGTTTAGGGTTTGGGGTTAGGTTTTGGGGTTAGGTTTTGAGCGTTAATTAGCGGTTTTGGGGTTTAGGGCTTTCGAGGCTTCTAGGGATGAGCGCTTCTCATGTTATGGCATCTTGGGTTCAGGGATTTGGGTCTGGGGCTTAGGGTTTAGGACTTGTAGGGGTTGACTGTGGATTTTGGGCTTCACAGGGGCGCTGGGGGGCTTGTGAAGGGTTTGTGGGCTTCGGACGTTCAGGGTCCAGTTCCTCCTTTGGGAGGTTTAGGGTTTAGGGTTTGGGGTTTGGGGTTTTGGGTTTGGGGTTTGGGGTCTGGGGTTTGGGGTTTAGGGTGTTGCTCTGCCTATTACACATCACGAATCTCTGATTGGAACGCCCCAAACCCCAGACCCTGTCCATGTCTGCAAACTCAAACCAAGTAAGGGTTTATGGCTGTGGGATGTTGTAGGGTTTATCTTTTTCATCACCACCCTAAACCCTTAACCCTAAACCCGAAACCCTAAACCCTAAACCCTAAACCCTAAACCCTAAACCCTAAGGTCCAGGATTGAGCCAGCTGCCTAATCTGAGCCAGACCGATAATCGAAGGGAATGATGGCGGGGATCCCCGACCAAGAGCATCCGATCAGAGGCCTCTGCCAGGAACACCAGCCCTCAACCGGAGGTTAGGGTTTAGGGTTTAGGGTTTAGGGTCTAGGGTTCAGGGTTTAGGGTTTAGGGTTTCGGGTTTAGGGATTGTCCCGTGCTGACAGTGGTGATGGTCGGAGATGGGTTTTGGCCTTCTGTCCAAAGCTCTACTGGATCGGACGAGCTATTCCAGCCGTGTGGCAGGATTCCAAGCCAAAATGGCCAAATTCCTGCAAGTGTCTTCGGAGCTCTTGCAAGGTGATCTCTGCCGATGAACAACGTCATCCAAAGGTGCCATCGCCTCTTACTTGCTGGCCCGACGTGGGGGATTTGGGGTCTGTGGTGCCAATTGTTGATCGCTTAAAGGGCTATGTAGGGGCTTACGAGGTGCCCCACGAAGAACAGAGCCCTAATTCGAAACGAGTCATGTCTATGCACGACAAGAACGACGAAGTTCACCTTGACTTCCTCAAACGCACCCGTGTGAGTGCTAAACAAAAAAGTCACTATTGCTGTAGTAGAGGGTTGAGGGTGTAAAGGTCTCTTGGTAGCCCAGTAACCATCTTATCACAGGATACCCGTTTTTATGGTTGGTTGCTTAAACATAAAGGAACCCAGAACAAGAACAAACACAATAGGAACGGTACCACTGGGCCAGCAAGTTTAGGGTACCCCCCCACCCCTCAACCCCAAACCCTATAAACCCTAAACCCTAAACCCCGAACCCCGCCCCCCCCCCCCACCCCAAACTGCAAACCCTGAGCATGGCCGTCCGGTTTCGTCAAGGGAGTCATGCTCGGACCCCTTCCCTCAATCTACTCTTAATCTGGCCTTTATATTTCCTTAGAGGATCTTACAAAGGGTCCCCAAACCCAATCTCCCGTGGCCTCACCCAGTCTGTTTGAAGCACTGAAGTTCTTCGTCGCCTGGAGTTCTTCTGATTGCGGACAGGGGTTTCGGGCTTCGGGTTCAGTAGCCTAGGAAGCTTCGGATTCAGCCCTCAACCGGAAACCCTAAGATTCAGGGTTTCGGGCTGCTTAGCATGTGAGGTTTATAGGGTTTAGGGT
>CAJNDS010002314.1:128677-191177 GCA_905221605.1 Symbiodinium natans
CCCCCCTCCCCCCGCCCCCCCCCCCCCCCCCCCCCCCCCCCCCCCCCCCCCGCCCCCCCACCCCCCCCCCCCCGCCCCCCCCCCCCCCCCAAAAAAAAAAAAACCGACTGTAGACCATTCTAAAGGGGTGTATAAGGGACCCTATAGCCTGACCGAAACAGAAGAACCCCTAAACCTTAGAAAACCTAGAGGCCCTGGGTTTCAGGAATGATGGTTTAACACCCTAAACCCTATAAACCCTAAACCCTAAACCCTAAGGACACCAAGCCCTAGAAACCAAAGTCCCAGAGCCACAAAAGCCCCACACCCTGAGTGGTTTCGGGCTTTGGGTCAAGGCTTAGGGCTTAGGGCTCTTAATTAGGGTTTAGGGTTTAGGGCTTAGGGCTTAGGGTTTTGGGTTTTGGGTGTAGGGTTGAGGGTTGAGGGTTGAGGGTTGAGGGTTGAGGGTTTCGGTCGTTGAGGGTCCCTCCCTAAATTGCCCGCGCCTGCAAGGAGGTGGTTGCAATGGCAGGTTTGCCAGCCTGTCTTTGAGGTTTCGTGTCGTTGGCTTCAAGGCATGATTTAAGTAGGGTTTAGGGTTTAGGGTTTAGGGTGTAGGGTTTAGGGTTTAGGGTTTAGGGTTTAGGGTTTAGGGTTTGTAGGGTTTAGGGTTTAGGGTTTAGGGTTTAGGGTTTAGGGTTTAGGGTTTAGGGTTTAGGGTTTAGGGTTTAGGGTTTAGGGTTTAGGGCTTAGGGTACTTTCAGTTCAAGGAATTCAGCCCGATGAGGTCCCTCCCCCCAAAACAAACGGGGTTTAGGGTTTAGGGCTAGGGTTTAAGGTTTAGGACGTAGTGGGAAATATTTGGGGTGCCCTCTGTTCTTCCGGGGGGAGGGGAGGGGAAGTCTTGAACCCGAAGCTTACACCCGAAACCGCTCAATTCCCCCAAAATGTCCACGACGGACCCACATTACACATTAATAGTTTAGGGTTTAGGGTTTAGGGATCCTAAACCCTATACCCCTCAGCCTTCCCTCAGCCCTCAAACCAGCACCAAACCCTTGACTCGTATAAAGCACTCTACCCGAACCCCCCCACCCCCCACCCACTGAAGGATCTTCCCACGCTAAACCCTAAACCCTAAACCCTAAACCCTAAACCCTAAACCCTAAACCCTAAACCCTAAACCCTAAACCCTAAACCCTAAACTCCCCAGAAAGCCCTCGCCAAAGCGTGCTGGGGCCACTCTGCCAAGCTCAGGCTCTTTGGCCTCAGCTCTTGGTGGTTTGAGGGTTTAGGGTTTAGGGTTTAGGGCTTAGGGTTAGGATTTGGGTTTGAAGGTTTAGAGTTTGAGGGGTTTAGCGCTTAGGGTTTGAGGGGCTTAGGGTTTAGGGTTTGAGGAGTTTAGGGTTTAGGGTGAGGGGTTGAGGGTTTAGGGTTTTTTCATGGTTTGAGGGTTTGGGGTTTAGGGGTTTAGGGGTTTAGGGTTTGAGGGCTCTGAGGGTTCTGAGGGTTCTGAGGGTGCTGGGGGTTCTGAAGGGTTCTGAGGGTTTGAGGGTTAAGCGTTCTGAGGGTTTGAAGGTTTAGGGTGGTGGGGTCGGGCTGATATTGCTTGGAGTGTTTTTATTTTCTTCGGCTTTTGCTTAAGAGTTTGGGCAGAAGTGCATACGCCTCCAAGCCCTAAACCCCAAACCCCAAACCCCAAACCCTAAACCCTAAACCCCAAACCCTAAACCCTAACTCTAAGAACCTGCACTACGTCCATGCACTCAGCGACTGCACCGCAAGGGGCATCAGTCTGGCCATGACCCCAGTTCAGAAGGAGAGGCTGGCTTAGGATTTGGGGTTCAGGGTTGAGGGTTCAGGATTTATAGGGCGTAAAACAGGGGGTAGAGGGCTTATAGGGTTTAGGGTTTAGGGCCCACCCTCGAACCCAAACCCTAAACCCTGACCTAGAGAACGTGCGCGCAGGAAATGGTGCCCTGAACTTCAGCTGGCTCGTCCTCTAGATAATGGGCCCTGTTTGGGTTCCCTGCTCATGATGGGGCCCCTTTAAATTTTAGGGTGGTTTAGGGACCAGGCACGATGAAAACAACAGGAAGCCAACCCTACACGGTTGAAAATGGAGCCCGAAACCCTAAACCCTGAACCCTAAACCCCAAACCCCGGAACAAATAGGGCTCACGCTTGGTAGCGGGTGCCCCTGCCAATGGCGAAGTCACCTCGACCTCCATTTCCATAGGTTTGAGAAAACATTCTGAGGGGGAGAGTTGAAGCGTTGCCTAAACCCTAAACCCAAAACCCTAAACCCCAAACCCTAAACCCTAAGTCCTAAACCCTAAACCCTAAGCTTAGGGTTTAAGGATGTAAGGGTTTGGGGTTCAGTGTTTACTACACTTTGCTTAAGAACCCGAAAAGAATAAACAAAAACAAGAATCCTTACATTATCCCTTCAGAAGGAATACTTTCTTGTTATTTTTTCGGGGATCTTAAGCAAACAGTAATTTAGGGGTTGAAGAGTTTCAGGGCTTCAGGATTCCAGGGTTGAACAGTGAAGGGGTTCGAGGATTGAAGGGTTGAAGGATTTTCGGGCTTAGGGTTTAGGGTTTAAAGGTTTAGGCCCTAGTGGGGGTGGGTTTAGGGCTTTGGGTTTTGGGTTTAGGGTTTCGGGTTTATAGGGCCCTAGTCCCGGAAGGCCTGGCCGAGAAGTTTCTGGACCCCAGATACCTCAAGCGTCTCCACCCAAAACGCCGAACCCCAACATAAACACCTCAAACCCTAGGGTTTAGGGTTCAGGGTTGAGGGTTTAGGGTTTAGGGCTAGACCCCAAACCCTAACCCTTAGCCCTACACACCCTAAGCACCTCACAAATCCTAAGCCTCAAGTGCTCGCACCTGCGGGCGAACCGACATCCCTGGAAACGAAAGTCGCCTCACCCGGCGAGAACTCCATGGTGCGCGTGGCGATGGGTGCCGCCCTTACCACCTCTTGCGTCTTTGGGGGATTTTGGGGTTGAGGGTTTGGGGTTGGGGTGGTTCATATGAAGCAGGGTATATATTTCTTGTACCCCCAAAAGGACACTCACCAATATTGTAAAGGAACCTTATATACACTCACCAAAAATAGAAATATAAACCCTGGTTCATATGTAAGCCATTTTTAGGTGTTCAGGGTCCTGGGGTGTGAAATGCCCAGACCAAGAAATCTCGGCACCCTAAAGCCAAAAGCCTAAATCGCTTGGCTCAAACATGGGAGTTTAAAAGGTGGAGCGTGTGTAACTTTCAGGGGTAAAGGTCTCAGTTCTCATCAATAAACCCTAAACCCTAAACCCTAGACCCTGAACCCTAAGCCCTAGACCGCAAAGAGAACCAAGTGCGATGGCTTGCGAGAACCCTAAACCCTAAACGGCTGAAGCGCGCAAGCAAAGAAAACCTAACTTCCGGACCCTAACAGATTCCGAGCTCGTGAACTTGAGCTCGCTGACGACTTGTTGAGGCGCAGATTGGGCGTTGCAGGTCTTAAGGTTGTGGATAGCCTGGACCATAAAACCCCCTAAAACCCCTAAAACCCCCAAAAGCGCCTAAAACCCCTAATAAAACCCCTAAAACCCCTAAACCCCCTAAAGACTACCACTCCTGAGCCCCAAATAGAGCGAGATGAGCTCAAACCTCAAACACATCGTCCCCCTTTTTCACAGGGTGCAAAATCTTCGGGAGCCCAGGAACTATATTTTAACAAGGGTACCCTTGTTGGGGTTGGTATCTTGATCTGGGAACCTTGAACACAAAAAAAGTGGGCAACAAAGTGCCACTGGGCTACCAAGGAATCAGGCATGAGGTAAGAGGGGGTTTAGTGGCTTTCCCTAAGGGTCCATGTGCACTTGGGCCTTTAAGTACCTCCTTATACCCTAAAGTCTAAACCCTAAACCCTAAACCCTAAACCCTAAACCCTAAACCCTAAACCCTAAACCCTAGAAGGACTTTGGGGCCAAGTATACAATAGTGAGGTACATGGACCCTTAGGGTTTGGGTTGTTTCGGGTTCAGGGGGTTTCGGCTTCATGGCGTGGGGCTCTAGAAAACCCTAAACCCTAAACCCTAAACCCTAAACCCTAAACCCTAAACCCTAAACCCTAAGCCCTAAACCCTAAACCCTAAACCCTAAACCCTAAACCCTAAGCCCTCCCTACAGCAACCTTGGTATGATCACCATGCCTTGTGCAAGCGCCTTCTGCGCAAGAGGCCTTCCAGCGCCTGCGATACCAGATTGCTTGGGAGGAATTCGTCAGGACGTGAACCCAAAAAGGGTTCAGGGTAGGGTTTAGGGGTTTAATGTTATGTACACAAGGGGAGAGTGGAGGAGGGTGAGGGTTTTGGCGTTTTGGCCTGGGGTTGCAAGTTACACCCTCATTCCTGAACCCCGCAACCCAAAAAACCGAGGGCCCCTGAACCAGAAGACCGAGACTGGGTACTCTAAGGGTAAAGTCCAGTATACTTGCATGGTTCCTTCATATAACCCTTTACCCATTAAAGAAGGGTCCGGCCCTGGAAACGACCGTTAGACTAGAGTCCCTTTTGGGCAGCTGACCTATTTATCTGACAAAAAAAGGCACGAGGCTTTCATCCCTTTGTGGTAGTGTACTCTAGTCTGAGAGGAAGGCCTTATATCTAGCCTCAGCTCATGAACCCAAAGCCCTAAATCCTGAACCCTAAATCCTAAATCCTAAACCCTAAACCCTATGTAGCAACCGGGTGCTCTTGTTGCTTCTTTGGCTGAAAAGAAACCTCAAAAGGGGGTGAAGGTACCACCGGGCATCTTCGCATGCTAAGGTGCCCTAAACTTAGGCTTTGGGGCTTACCCTAAGGGTCCATGTACCTAAATAGGGAGTACTTGGGACTTAAAGTACCGCCTATACAAGGACTTTGGGGCCCAAGTATACAATAATGAGGTACATGGACCGTTAGGGCTTAGGGTTTAGGGTTCCTGCAGGCTCCAAAGTTTTGGGGGGTGTTAGGTCTTTCGGGCTCTTCGGGCTTTAGAGCTTGCGGGGGTTTAGGGTTTCAGGGCTTTAGGGCTTTAGGGTTTAGGGATCCTCAACCCTTAATCCGTAAAACGGTAAACCCTAAACCCCTGAACCCCCCCTTCAAGGTCCCTGGACGTGAAGCTTAGGGTGTTGAGGGCCTAGGGGGCTGGGCGCCTCGAAGAAACCCCCAAGAAGCTGAAGCCTTATAAGCCCTAAACCCTCAACGCCTACACCCTAAACCCCAAACCCCAAACCCCAAACCCCAAACCCCAAACCCCAAACCCTAAACCCTAAACCCTAAACCCTAAACCCCTGGCTGCCTCGAAGCTGGCTCCGCCATCCCCAGAGGCCAAGAGACACATGGGCCTGGCAATGCACCCTAAACCCTAAACCCTAAACCCTAAACCCTAAACCCTAAACCCTAAACCCTAAACCCTAAACCCTAAACCCTAAACCCTAAACCCTAAACCCTAAACCCTAAACCCTAAACCCTAAACCCTATGTGCGCCCTAAGCCACTGGCCGTTGCAAGAAGCGCCCGGGCCTGCCGACCTCCCCTTCTGAGGCCTCTCCACACTCCAGCCTGCTCAGGGTTTAGGGTTTAGGGTTTAGGGTTTAGGGTTTAGGGTTTAGGGTTTAGGGTTTAGGGTTTAGGGTTTAGGGTTTAGGGTTTAGGGTTTAGGGTTTAGGTTTAGGGGTTAGGGTTTAGGGTTTAGGGTTTTGGGTTTAGGGTTTAGGGTTTAGGGTTTAGGGTTTAGGGTTTAGGGTTGGGGTTTGGGGTTTGGGGTTTGGGGTTTGGGGTTTGGGGTTTGGGGTTTAGGGTTTAGGGTTTAGGGTTTAGGGTTTAGGGTTTCGGGTTTCGGGTTTCGGGTTTCGTGTTTCGGGCTTAGGGTTTAGGATTTAGGGTTCAGGGTTCAGGATTTAGGGTTAGAATTTTAAAGTTTAGGGCTAAGGGTTTAAGATTTAGGGTGTAGCGTTTAGGGTTCAGGGTTTAGGATTTAAGGAGTTAGGATTTATGGTTTGGGGCGTAGGGTTTAGGATTTGGGGTGTAGGGTTTAGGGTGTAGGGGTTCGGGTTTGCGCTTTAGGGTGTAGGTGTTAGGCTTTCAGGGCTTCTTCAACGACGAAGGATTCTAAAGGTTTGCGGCATGTGATAAGGCTTCTCGACCTAGGTCAGAATATTGTGGGGCAAACAACCTACAAGTGTAAGTCGTGGAGCTGGGAGGGGGGGGGGGGGGGGGGCAACCCGACCTTACCCCAAACCTCAAACCCGACAAAAGAGATAATTACCGTAAGACTGAACACCGTGAATGCTAAATGGGCGTGTTGAGGAATATAGAAAGCCCGAATCCTGAGCCTATGGGTGGAGTTAGGAGTTTTTGCGGCCTTTGCGTCTGCCAACCCCCACCGCAGCACCCTACCCTCCGGGCGTCCACTTCCGGTGCTGTTGCCTAAGCCCTATGAACTGTTGTAATTGTACCACAAGCGGACCTTATAATATAGGCAACACCCAAACAACAACAAGGAACCAGGGCAAGATAAAATACTAGTTTAGGGTTCGGTGGAGGGCTTTGGTACCGTAAACCCTAAACCCTAAACCCCAAACCCATGTCAAAAAAAACAGCCATTGAAGATCACGGCAAAGTCTCCTATGGGATCTTCCACAAGTGATGGGCCGCTGTCCTACAGCCTCCCCGTGGCTCTTCAGCTTTTTGCGAAGGAGCCCCCCTTCCCCCTCAGCAAGGGTCTCGAATTTGGGTTTAGGGTTTAGGGTTCAGGGTTCAGGGTTGAGGGTTGAGGGTTTAGGGTTGAGAACCAGAACCCTGAATTGGGTTAGTACAAGGCCCGGCACGACACGGGAACCCGTATGAAATCCAGGGAAACCCAAGCCTTAAGCCAGGTTGCTCCAACACAGATGGGCTCAAGGTTTTAGGGTGGTAGTCTTAGGTGCTGAGTTCATAAGCCCCCCCCCAAACAAAAAGTACACTTTCAGTTCTATAGGGGATGATGGTATCCCAAAAAGTGTAAAGTGTACTCACTCAGCTACTAAGTAGTTTAAACAGGATGATATTTCTAGCGACCCACATCACCGGCGGAGCTCAGGCGACAGCTTTTTCTATGATCCAGTCTGCTTGTCCAGGGCCTGAACCTGAAAACCCTAAACCCTAAACATCCCTAAACCCTAAACCCTAAACCTCCCTAAACCTCCCTAAACCCTAAACCCCAAACCCCAAACCCTAACTATCCTGTCTGCTTGCCCAGGGCTGCAGGAACCACTTGGCTGCGCTCAACGGTCTCCGCGCCGAACCGCTGATTCCACATGCGGGACCACTGAGATCGAGAACACTTCCATCTTCCGTAGACCATATCCTTACCCAAACCCCTGGGAGGATCCAAAAAATAGATCCCCCTAAGGGTTCCAAAAAATGACCCCCAAGGGTAGTAGAGGGTACTATTTGGGGGCTCTATTTTTTGGATCCTCCCCAGGGTCTGGATCTTTGAAGTACTGTCCAAGTTGACACAGAAAAAGCTCGCTTGGGCTTTGGGACTTTGGGTTTAGGGACCCTACACCCTAAATCCTAAATCCTAAATCCCAAACCCTAAACCCTAGTAGCTGCCGAGGATCACCAGGACCGTCCACATAGAAAATCAAGACCCAGTCGGTCTGGTCAAGGCCCATGATCCAAAGACCACCGTCTCCACAGTCTTCAAACCAAACATCCTCGCACCTCTTGCAAGGCTTCTTCTTGGGCTTTAGGGTTTAGGGTTTAGGGTTTAGGGCTTAGGGCTTAGGGCTTAGGGCTTAGGGTTTAGGGCTATCTACAGTCTTCAAACCAAACGTCCTCGCACCTTGAAAAGGGCTTCTATGGGCGTGGCCGAAGTAAGGGTACCTTCTTGGGTCCTTGTTGGAAAAACCCTACTGTTTGGGAGGTCTACTTCCCTATTCTGGAGTAGACCCTGGATCAAAGAGTGTATATATTTCTTAGGTATAAGTAGCTAGAATGGGAACACAGAACCAACCAAAACAAGTAATAAAGTACGGTACTCCAAAATCCAGACTTTAGGGCCCCGTATTCTCGTAAACCCTTAAACCCTTAAACCCTTAAACCCTTAAACCCTAAACCCTAAACCCTGCCCCGAATTTTCGCAAACCCTCACATATATCCCGTGTTGAGAGAAGCATTGTCGGGATCCGGGAGCTGAAAGGTGGAGCGCTGTGCAGTCGACGGCAGCACCGCATAGACACAGGTGGATGATTTCCTAGACCAAGAGTAGCCTAGGAATATAAACGGTTTAGGGTTCAGGGTTTAGGGCTTAGGGCTAGGAATAAGAAAAGGGTACCCTTGATGGTCTAAAGGGGCTTCTAAGGGACCCGACCCCCCCACAAAAAAAAAAATAAATAAAACAAAATAATAATAATATATATATATATATTAATAGTAAAACAACAAGATAACAATAATAAATAAGTGCCTACTCCGGGTCCTAGCTTCAAGACCGGCGTGGGGACATCTTGAATCAAATCCACGCTCCAGCTGACACCTGCTGGTGAGTCTGTCGTGCACTGGGTCCCAAGTCTTTGGTGGTTTAGGGTTTAGGGTTTAGGGTTTAGGGTTTAGGGTTTAGGGTTTAGGGTTTAGGGTTTAGGGTTTACAGGAAGGTCGCGGAACCGAACCGGAACCGCTGAACCGAACCGCTCACGAACCGAACCGCAGGAAACGGTGACTACAGCGAACCGCAGGGAACCGCATCCAAACCAGAACCGGAACCGATGTATGTTTTTGTGTTGTCTCTCTCTCTCTCTCTCTGTCTCTCTCTCTCTCTGTCTCTCACCCTCGCCCCTCCCGCCACACCCCCCACCCCTCCTCCAGCTTCTCACCCCTCCAGCCACTCCAGCCACCCAGCCCTCCAGCCACCCCACCCCACCACCCTCCAGCCACCCACCTCTCCAGCCTTCCAGCCACCCACGCCTGCAGCCCCCCTCCAGCCACCCACCCCTCCAGCCACCCACTTCACACAAGGCGAACAAACACTCAGCCCGCTCAGCTGGCAGCTGCGGCCAGCGCGAAGAGATGCCCCTAAGGTCCCTTTGAAGGGTCCCTCCTTTAGTCCCCTAAGCGAGAAAGAAGAACCGCGAAGAACCGCGAACCGCACAGAACCGAACAGTCCCCGAACCGAACCGCCCGGAAACGCCCCTTGTGCGAACAGAAACGAACCGAATGGAACCCTGTACTTCCCGGGTTTAGGGTCTAGGGTTAGGGGGGTTGGGGTTGAGGGTTATGTTGCATTCTACTGTGATGAAGACACAAGATCTACATGGCCGGTGGGGGGGGGAAGGGGGGGAGGAGGGGCACGGAGTTCTGCATAACATGGCAAACAATGGCACTCGAACCCAGCCGCCTTCTTTGGGAATGGGGTCAAAGTCCTGAAGCATGCGTCTGCCATCCCGCTGCAGAAGTGTCTCCAGAGTTTCCCGGTGGCCATCATAGAGCTTCTCGCTTAGGAGTTCATTCCTTGGCTGACTTCTGAACCCCTCCTAAATGTTTACCTTTTGGGCTCCTGAATTCTAGTTTCTACGAAACCAAAAAAATTAAAGTCCTTAGAGCCAGCCAGAAGAAAGCCAAGATTCGCAGATCTGTCAGCATCCTCGTGCAGGCCGCACCACTCCGAAAAACACTGAGGCTTGTTGTGGCTGGCGAAGCAAAAGACGTCACTAACAGATGCTGGTGCGGTCGCCTCCGGCTCTTTCCGCTTGCAGGCTAACTGCGCCATTGGGCTTGCAACCCCAAACTCTAAACCGTAAACCCTAAACACCAGGTGGCATGACAATTTGGGATGCAGGGAGTCTGCTCGGGCGCTGGTTCTTCGGCTTTCAGTTCTGTTGGCTAAGCTAGGGTTTAGCGTTTAGGGTTTAGGGCTAGGGGCTTCCTCAATCTAGAAACGTGGCAATGGTGCAAGCCCAAATTGGAGACCTACAGCCAAGCTCTGGGCAGAAACGGATGCAGCAGAGGGGATTTAAGAACCCTAAACCCTAAACCCTAAACCCTAAACCCTAAACCCGAACATGGGGATGGCAGGTGCCTCATTCCCGATGAAGAAGTCGCAAACCGTAGATCGTAAACCCAGGAGCAAGGTGCAAGACTAAAAGCCCGAACCTATAACTCTCAACACTTTTACCCCAAGTAACCCTGAAAGTCTAAACCCTGAACCTCTGCCTGGGAGCCGTCCACGAAATTTCCTACACCCTAAACCCTAAACCCCAAACCCGAAGCACCTCTAGGGAGTTAGAGGGATCTTAAGAAGACTAGCATCATAATCTACCAAATTTGGATTATTGTTCTATTTGTTTTTTTTTGGCCGGGGGGGGGGGGGGGGGGGGGGGGGGGGGGGGGGGGGGGGGGGTAGGGTTTAGGGCTTAGGGCTTAGGGCTTGGGGTTTTTTCGGGGTTTAGGGGTTTAGGGTTTAGGGGTTCATAAGCACATAGGAGGAACTTACACGGACCCCTAGTGTCCCTATACACATGCTATTCATGTCGCGTTTGGGGTATGCGGCCTAGGTCTTTGCACCTGCTTCCTGGGGGTTTAGGGTTTGGGGTTTAGGGTTTGGGGTTGAGGGTTTGGGGTTTGGGGTTTAGGGTTTGGGGATTTGAGTGTAGGCAGGGGCCATCGGGTCATCCTTGTTTGTGGTCCTGTGGGTCTTTAAAAAGGAAGTCTACCCAGCCCCGAAAACCTGTGAGTAAGCACGACCACGTTAAATTAATTTAAGGTCCGCATCGTTGGTGCTTTGCTTGCAGTACTCCTAAACCCTAAACCCTAAACCCTAAAACCTAAACCCTAAACCCTAAACCCTAAACTCCCTTGAAGGCTCTGGGCATATGCACTTTCGACTGCGCTACACTCTACAGACTCCTTCATGTATAACCTTCCCGCTGGGGAACTTGGGGACTACCTTCGAGTCCTGCGCACCATAATAGGCCCCGTGCCCATAGGGTTTAGGGTTTAGGGTTTGGGGTTTAGGGTTTAGGGTTTAGGGTTTAAGGGTTTAGGATTTAGGGTTTAAGCCCTCATACACTGACCCACTCGAGGGCAGCGGGCGCCTGATGAGGAACTCTGCACCTGAGATCTTCACCGCCACGGCCGACTGCACAGAAGACGAGCTTTTGTTGTGGGTGGGGGAGGCTCATAGGTTTAGGGTTTAGGGTTTAGGGTTTAGGGTTTAGGGTTCAGGGTTGATAGCTGGTGAGGAGCCACTTTTGGCATAGGTATCAGACTTGGGGGGGAGTGACCTGAGAAACCCTAAGCCCTGAACTCTAAGCCTTAAGAAGGGTCTTGGAGATTATGTAGGACCCCATACCCTAAACTCCATCTCAACCCGAAGCCCTAATTAGGCTCGAATTCAACCCTCAGCTCCCAACCCTCTCATCTGATCCCACCCCTAAACCCTAAACCCTAAACCCTAAACCCTAAACCCTAAACCCTAAACCCTAAACCCTAAACCCTAAACCCTAAACCCTAAACCCTAAACCCTAAACCCTAAACCCTAACCCGAAATCCTCCGAGGCACACCTCACAGTGCGTATTCCCATTGGCTGGCTGCTGCATCTCCACCTCAAGCAGAGGCTGTTCGAAACGATTGAGTTGGGGTTTCGGGTTTCGGGTTTCGGGTTTCGGGTTTAGGGTTTAGGAATACTGTGAAAGGACCTATCGTAAGCGGCAGAGGCTGAAGAGGTTGCAACGTAGGTGCTTCGGTCCGTGGAAAGGTCGAAGAAGTACTTCGGAGACCCCAAGCCTAGATTTAGGGTTTAGGGTTTAGGGTTTCGGGTTTAGGGTTTAGGGCTTATTCTTGTTTAGGGTTTAGGATTTTGGAGCCTAAGCTTGTAAACCCCTAAAGGGGTTCGGCTTTTTTGGAATTTAGGTTCCTTAAGCCCTGGAAACCCTGAAGCCATGAGCCCGGTAACTTGGGATGTTCCTCCTGAGACTACCAGTCCTAAATAGGGTTTAGGGTTTAGGGTTTAGGGTTTAGGGTTTAGGGTTTAGGGTTTAGGGTTTAGGGTTTAGGGTTTAGGGTTTAGGGTTTAGGGTTTAGGGTTTAGGTTGGGGGTCCCCCCCCCCCCCCCTTATTGTAATTCCCAATAAAGACTGCTAGTACCTGAAACCCTCATCGCTTGGAAGGAGCCGCTGTCGAGATGGGACTGCAACCCAACCCAGGCAGGCCCAAAGTTCATCCCCTAAACCCTAAACCCTAAACCCTAAACCCCGAACCCTAAACCCTAAACCCTCTGAGGTGTTTGGGAGGGGGGAGGGGTTCTTGGAGGTCCTGAACCTTACACCCTGAAAGCCCTAGACCCTGAAGAGACCTAAACCCTAAACCCTAAGCCCTAAACCCTAAACCCTAAACCCTAAACCCTACCCCCTTAACCCTTTAAGGGAACTTCCGAAGATCCCGGCCTGCAGGTGCTGCCAGCCCACGGCGGCCAGAGAGGCCTAGCATGTTTCGGTTTAGTTTAGGGTTTAGGGTTTAGGGTTTAGGGTTTAGGGTTTAAGGTTTAGGGTTTAGGGTTTAGGGTTTAGGGTTTAGGGTTTAGGGTTTAGGGTTTAGGCTTTAGGGTTTAGGGTTTAGGGTTTAGTAGGGCTTAGGGTTTAGGGCTTAGGGTTAAAACCTAAGTGGGGCATCAGGCAATATCGACATGAGGGCTCAGGCGTAGCATGCTTACGGATGGACCTGAACCCTGACAAATTGGCCCTCTAAACCCAAAACCCAAAACCCTAAACCCTAAACCCTAGACCCTAAACCCTAAACCCTAAACCCTAAACCCCGGCCCGTCTGGCACCTCGAGGGCTCGCGCGATGGTGGCTGGAGAGCATGCCACAGCCGGGCTGGGCGACCTGGCAAGGGTTCAGGGTTCAGGGTTCAGGGTTCAGGGTTCAGGGTTCAGGGTTTAGGGTTTAGGGTTTAGGGTTTAGGGTTTAGGGTTTAGGGTTTTAGGGTTTAGGGTTGAGGGCTTAGGCGAAGATGCTCGGAGAGCCCAGTGCCCTCTCAAGCAAGGCGTGGGGCTCACGATTTAGGGTTTAGGGCCTTCAATTTTTCTAAGGGAAGTTACATGGGCCCTTAATGTGGTCCCTTACCTCCTTTATAGGGTTCCGATGTATGGGCCCTGAATTCGTGGAGGGTACATAAGGGGTATATCAAGGGTGCCCTTTTAAGGGCCCATACCAAGGGACCATGGAACCACCCTACGAATTTTTGGAGGGTTTGGGGTGCAGAGCCTGGGGTGCTTAGGGCTTAGGGCCCCGCAAAAGCGGCAGCTCGCGTCCTGTGTTCGCATGAAGAAACACATCCCCAACATAAGATGCTAATGGGCCATGATCGCCTGAGATTTGAAGGGCATCAGGGGGGGAGAAGGAAAAGGGGTCGGAGGGGGAGGGGGGTGCGAAGAATGATCAAGACCAAGTCACGGGGGAGAAGGAAAAGGGGTCGGAGGGGGAGGGGGGTGCGAAGAATGATCAAGACCAAGTCACGGCGCAGCGGTGTTCGCCGGATGCTCCTTTTTCAGGGGTTCTTGTAACCCTAAACCCTAAACCCTAAACCCTATACCCTAAACCTGAACCCTAAACCCCAAACCCATTGAGTTGTCGGGTGTGTAGGGTTTACAGGTTCTTTCAGGGTGTCTTAAATAAAGCAGGATGCAGGGAAGTAAATACGTAGGTACCCTTCTATGACCCCTTAAGCCTAACAATTAAACTTGCTGGGGCAGCTTATACCATAAGTCAGAAGGTGACATGGGGCTGACGTTGGAAACTGCCAAGGATCCTGAACAACTGTTTTGAGGCCTCTGAAACGGAAAAGAGCTGCGAGGTCTGTTTCTTTTCGGCGCCGGTAAAGAACACGTGCGCCGTGATCTGAGCCTCATGAACGGAGATTCTTTCGGCCAAGCCCTTTACACCTGTTGTCAGGCTTGGGCTCAAAGAACGGAAGGTCCAACACGTCTTCGCTTCCTAATTCGGCTTCGCGCTGCGTCTTCGCCTCCTAGTTCGGCTTGGCAATGCGTAGGGTTTGGGGTTTAGGGTTAAGGGTGCAGGGGGGCCCTCAGCCCCTAAAACCCTAGATCCCTGAAGCCCTCTACACCCCTAAACCCTAAACCCTAAACCCTGAACCCTGAACCCTGAACCCTGAACCCTCGAACCGGTCCTGTTGGGGGGACTCTTTGTTACCTTCCACCTCTCCAGTCGCCCCCGAGGAGTGGTGGTCTGTCGGCCTCAGGAGCAGTTCAGGGCTTTAGACCTTGAGGCTTCGGGTATTCGGGTTTTAGGTTTCATAGGGTTTTAGGGTTTCAGGGTTTTAGGGTTTAAGGGGCTTAGGGTTTTAAGGGCTTTTGGAGTTTTAAGGTTTTCGAGCGAACTGCAAGGCTTCGGGTATTCGGGCGTTAGGGTCTTGAGGATTAGGGTTTTTAGGTTTAGACTTCAGGGTTTGCTGGGGGTCACCCTAAACCCGAAACCCGAAATCAGGTTAAATAAAAAAGACTATGATTAGTGCGCCCTGGAACTGGAGAGCTTGAGTTTTCAACCCCAGTTCAGGATTGGGGGTCGGAGCCTGGGCCTTTCGGGGCTTAGGGTTTAGGAGTTTGGGGTGAGTTTATTATTCTTATTATTGTTTTTTTTATTATTTTTGTTTTTTTTGGGGGGGGGGGGGGGGGGGGGGGGGGGGGGGGTTGGGAAGAGACACCACACCCCCCGCCCCCCCAGTTCCGACAAACGGACCCAACGACTACCATAAGACTGAAGCGGGGTCCTTATGTTTCTTGAGGTTGAGATGCCTTGTATAGTCCCCATAGTCCCTATCTCAAGTAAAACCTAAACCATGCACCCTAAAAGTTACTAGTGCCCTCTGCTAAGGAGGAGACAAGGTATCGGCCACCCTTGTAAGTGTCCCTAAACCTCAACCCCAAACCCCCAACCCCAAACCTAAACCCTAAACCCTAAACCGCCATCCATGATTGCAAGTTATATCTTAGTTATAACCTCCCACTAAGTACGGGCTCGAGGTTCCTGTGCTTTAAGGCTCAGGACAGAGAGTTCCGTGTTCAAGGAGTTTAGGGTTTAGGGTTTCGGGTTTAAGGGTTTAGGGTTGATTCGCTAGGGTTTAGGGCTTCTGGAGCTCAGCGCTCCGACGTCCTAAACCCGATAAACCCTGAACTCCACCATTCTGCCTCATCCCTAAACCCTGACCCTAAACCCGAAACCCTAAACCCCAAACCCTAAACCCTAAACCAGAAAAAGCCCACCCCTCAAAGCCCCGAAAGCCCTTAAACCCTAAACCCTAAAACCTAAACCTTAAACCCTAAACCCTAAACCCCAAACCCCAAACCCTAAACCCTAAACCCTAGACCCTAGACCCTAAACCCTAAGCCAAGGGGCTGGTGGAGCTCGATCCCATCCTTGGGATCCTCGGGCGCCTCGCGCGCCGGCGGTGTAAGGCCTGGCGGGGGTTTAGGGTTTCGGGTTTCGGGTTTAGGGTTTAGGGTTTAGGATTTAGGGTTTAGAGTTTAGGGCTTTGGGTTCGGGTTTAGGGTTTCCGGTCCGCCGACCACACCCCCCACCCCCCCCACCCCCCCCACTCCAACCACCCCTCCACCCCCCCACCCCCTCCCCCCTTTTTGCCGCACCCGCCACGTTGCACCTTACGCCAACCACTCCAACAGTTCGAAGCCTCTACCCCCCCATTCCCACAACACGTTCTCAAACCCCCGAACCCTGGTTTAGGTGTAGAGTTGGCTTTCGGGTAACAACAATTTCCGTCTTTGAGGGTTGAGAGGTTTCGGGCCTCTTGGGTCGGCGGCCTGAGCCGGAGGCTCCTAAATCCGGGCACGCCCGTGGTCCGACGCCGTTAGGCGCCAGCCCTAGCTTTAGCTACCCCGGGGGGGCGCATATGCCGCCGACCCGGTTGGCTCCCCAACATCCGGCTCCAAATGCGGCTTCCGAAGGGCATCATGTTTCAGGTACATTTTTATCGCGAGAAACGCGCTATTTCCCACCGAATTTGGGCTCCTGGACGCATTTTTTGGGCGCCCCATGGGGGGGTCCCAAAAACGACCCCGGAGAGCATCATCGACTCTCTTTTTCAACTTTGGCCAAATACGCGTTGTTGATGTTTTTTGGGTGGCATCGGCCACCCCAAAGGACCCCCACAAGAGCGCGCATCATGAGCATCAGCGGGTTGGGTCTCGGGTTTCGGATGCGGCTGAGAGCTTGGAAAACACAGAAACCGCTGTAAATACCGTGGTTTTCGGGATCCTACCGTGCAGCAAAGAAAACGAAGCCCGCAAAACCAACCAAGCCCCCCAGGACCAAACCCGGCAAACCGAAGAGGCACCCTTGCAGAGGACTCCCGCTCTTTTCCATCGGTGGATCGCACAGAGCTCAGGAACTCTGAAACAAGATGACATCAGCTCCGATGCTGATAAATCGACACAGCTGCTGCTGCAAACCACTGCCACTCTCGAAGAGCAAGCAGCAGCCAAAACCCAAGAAGCAGCGGTCTGAACAGTCCTGAGCACCTACATCCAAGGATCTCTGCATTTGAGCGTGTCTTCTCTGCGCGTCTTAGGAATCCGCAGCTTGCCCTTCGTCTTGGCCTCCCTGATCGAGCCATAGAGATCGGAGCCCAAGTCAAGCATGTCCGAAAGCAAAATGCCACTAAACTCATCCACCGAAAACCGCAACCGCTTATGATCGCTGAAGCCGGTGAAATCACCATTAGTGAGCCGGTCTGCTTCGACATTCTGGAGCCTGGGAAGCCATCTCAACTGCAGCTCTGACGACTTCATCTGAAGCTGCATGGCGAGTTCCAATAAAAAGGCACATAGGGGAAATTTCGTCGTCATCAACTTTGAGACGGCAAAGGCGTTGCCGCGATTGTCGGTGCTAGCTGAGCAAGCACAGCCAAGATGTTGACCCCCTGGAACGCCAAAGAGTACTACTGCTGTCAAGGTCGCGAGAAGCTCCAAAGATGCAATGGCACGATAGGACTCTCCGGCCAGAAAGAGCCATTTGCCTGTGTTGTGCGAGATGCGCTCTGCAAACCAGCGGCACTCTGACAACGTGCCATTGTCTAACGCGAAGCCCCCGATCCACACCTCGTCGCCTTCGGCCCGGGCATCCGTCCGAAAGAGCTCTCTTTCTGCATCACAGTGGTCGGCGACTGCCGCATTTCTCCCAAGTCTTTCTAGCGAAGCCTTCAAGAAGTTCAAGAGCACGACCACCAGCTTTGGCAAGGGAAGACTGTGGAAGGATCCCATTGCTGCACTCCAGGCATACAGCGGTCCCAAGAGCGGTCGGAAGTTGGGAAGTACAGTGAACGCAAACGAAAGCCTGCCGAGCACTGCGCGAAAATCTGCCATTCGAACTGCACCAGCATCCACAGTATGCGACACCCAGGAGATTATCCATTTTGCCCTTCGCTCAGTGAGTCCTAAGGCTCTCTCAGCCAGTGTCAACTCGAAACCGACCCACTTGCACACGAGGCCACCCGAAAACTTTTTCCAAGCAAACGGCAACCCCAGTGCTGAGTAGTAAAAGATCACTGTGATCAGCTTTTCAATGCCGCCTTTGTCGCCGACGAGCCAGAGAAGATCGTCGACGTAAACCAGTTGCATCCAGCCGAACTTGCCGAACAAGAAGAACGCAGAGCGCCCAAGTCCTGACATCAGACGACACCAGTGGTACGCAGCTGACGAGACACCAAAGGTACCCACGCAGTTCACCCATATTACGTCATCTCTCTTGGTGCCAGTGCGACAGCAAAGATGCTTCCAGTCACGCTTTGCAATCTTTACGAGGCGATGGGCACGCGCCACATCCCCTGAGAGGGCGAAGAACGCTGTAGGCAAAGTCTGCAAAGCTCGCCGAAGGTCTCCGGCCCCAGGGCAGCGCATCTGATCCCGAACCTTTATCACACTGTTGACAGACAGGCCATGCGTTGCGTCATGGGTCACCCTGTAGGATCCATCTTTCTTCTCGATGGCTCCAAGCGAGGCGACTGACACTTCGCCGAGCTCCCTGCACGCAGCCTCCAAGTCCGTCTCGTACATGGCACCAAGCTCCGCTTCGATCTCCAACTGTTTTTGCACTTCTGCTGCATGTTCTTTAGCGGATACATAGTTGTCCCGAAGCACCGTCCCGTCAGGACCATCTGGGTAGGTCCTCCATCGTTCCTTGGCAGTGAAAACAGCAGGCACGCGTGGCAGCTCCACACCGACCCCTAGGCGCACTCCTTTCGCAAAGGAGTCTTGACTTGTGTAAAACGCAGCAGAATCTGGATCCCCAGCCAGCCGTAGCAGTTCCTCGATGGCCGCGAGGTAGAAGGGCTGACCAGGGCTCTTCTCCTCTACAGGTAGCTGGCATCCCGCATCACGAAGCTCCTTCCAGATGATGCTTCTGCCTTCCTCCAGCATTTCGTCACTGAAGGGGGCCTCCTTGACAACACCTGCAGCAAGCTTAAACGCCAAGTCACGCACATTGAGCTTTGCGCCCACAAAGTTATGCAACTTTGTCGCAAGGCGCTGATGGAAGGACAACTTCACATTCTCGTAAGCATCCTGCCTGGCAGAGGGAGGCCATCGACCAGGGGAGCACAGACCGCAACCATCGGTGAAAGGCTTCCGTGCACCACCCATACGACAGTACAGCGGTGGCCCTGTCCCTCGCAAACCAGCGATGCGAATACCGTCGCCTCCTTCTTCATACTCTAGGCCAGAGTAAGCACGGCTGGGAAAGATATTGTTCCAAAGTTCCTCTTCATCACCAGACGCCGCCTCATCTGCAGTGGCCACAGACTTTCGCTTGCCAGGATCAGCAACTGCACGCTGCGCAACCGACCCCCCTTCAGGCAGCAGCGGGCCAGAAGAGGAAGAAACTTGCATTCAGTCAACTTGGGCAGTCCCCGTGTTCGGGGGAGCTTTACGGAACTTGCACTTCTGGAAAGAATGCTTCCCAAAGCAGCGCCAGCACACATGCGCGAAACGGCAGGAAGGATCGTTGCAACCCGATTCCTTGTTGAACTTGAAGCATAGAGCCCTGCCATCAGGAGTCTTGTTAGACTTCCCCCATTGCCGCCCCCAATCCGGAGCTTTGCCGCCGCCTTTGCCCTTGCCACCTTTCCCATGATGCAGCCAAGGCACCTTTGTCAAGTCGGGCATATCCACAGGATCCTCGGCCTTGCCCAAGGTGAACGGGACGATAAAGTGTGTGGTCAAAACCTCCGGGGCATCACACGCCTTCTCAAGAGCAGCGCGCAAGTCTTTGCACTGACCGTCACGAATGTAGCGATACGCGGCTTTGCGAAGCTCTTGCTCATAGCTCAACACCAAGGACCAGGTGGGGCCTTGGCCTGAAGCACTCCGAAGTCCGGCTACTGCCGAGCCTAAAACATGGTCCGAGAGCACACGGAAGCAATCCACACAATTGTCAGGAACCCAAGCTCGGGTGGAATGCCGCGTCTTCACGAAATCCCACGCCAAGCCGATGCGACGATGGCGAAGACGAAGCCCTTCTGGTGACCCTGGGGGTATTGTAGACGCGCGACCGGGCTTGATGCGCAGCATGGCTGTGGCAGGGTCGATAATGGCGCTGTAGGCCTCCCCCTCCACGTCCTCGTAAGACGTCACATCCCTAAGATCTTCGGCCTTGGGGACGCCGTCCTCAAGTTGCTCGAGCTTGGAGGCAACCAAGGCCTTGCTCGGAGCCTCGCGATCCTTGAGAGTACGATTCAAGACTTGCTCGACCCTGGTGCGCATCGCACTGTATTCGGAGGACTGCATGAGCCGATTTTGTGTCCCTTGTTTTGCCTCTTCTTTGTTCTTTGCCTGGTACGTCAGCTGAGAGCGAGCCCCTTCCCAAACAGCCAGCAAGAGGGCGATCTCCTTGCGCATGGCAGGGCTCTCGTTGCTGTCGAGCTTGAAGGAGGACTTCAGCGCCGCCCGCACACCCTCGAGGGACTCTTCCAATCCAGCGAAGACGCGCACGGAAGTGAAGCCTTCTGCATAGATTGCCTTCTGCACGTCCGCGCTGACGCCTGCTTCCTCCATCTGGAAGCGAAGATCCGCATCTGCCGAAGCGAGCACATCTACCGTCATGCTGCAAGCACTAGACGACCCTAGCACAAGAAAGGAAACGCGATGAACACTTGGAGCCACAGACACTTCTGCAAGCAATAAGCGTTGGCATCCGCCAACTCCCGCGAATCCTCGCGACATGCACGCAGCGAAGACTTACGCTGCAGACACTAGAGGCGCACACCCGCGCTCTAAAATGCAAGAAAAAACATCGTGCAGGCGCGACAAAAGACGCATGCCCTACTATTCGTACAGGCAGCGCCGCACATGGGACCTATCGAACCTACCCTAGGCCCTACACAATCCCTGCTCGTTGGAGCAGCACCGGCAGTTTAGTCTTCACTGTCACTTGCACTGCCCGAGTCGTCTGCTTCCTCGGCTTCCGAAACGGTGGATTCCCCAGGGCGCCAACAATGCTGACAGGCCAAATTGTACATGAGCCCCTTCAAATGCCAAACGGGCTCCGACTCTTGCACTTCCAGCACCGACACGCCGCATCCCCCGCGGCGATGGAGCCTGCGTAGCCGCTTGTTGCCCACGACGGTGACAAAATACGGGCTTTGCGATTCTGCATCATCGACTTCCTCAGCAACCTCCAGAGACACTGCAGGGGCAGGGTCGAGTGGCTCGGGCACACGCAAACACCATCTTTCAGGCAAGTTCAAATTAGAGCGCTGACGCTTGATTAGGCCGGAATCAACCCCGCGAGCACGCAGGTGAGACTCAAGCTCATCCAGACCAGCATTGCGAAGATCCCATCGATCGGGACCACAGAAGTAATTAACCAGCTTTTCTTGCAGACCAACCACAACCTGTTGAGCTGTCCGTAAGTACTCATCGGATGAGGAGATGTGCCACCTACCCACATACACAGAGGGTTGTTTTGAGATAGGTCAGTTATATGTACTTTATAAGGCAGGTTATAAGTGGTCTGAATGCACTTGTAACTCATTTAACTCAGGCACAAGGATTTATAAGTTTGGTTCGAACTTGCATCCACATATACCTCATTTACGGGACTTATGTATCTTTTCGTATCTCCAAGATGAGATACACAAGGTACTTATAAGTACGGAAGGAAGATAGTAAACAGTTATAAATGGTTATAAGTCAGTTCTAAATGACTAAAAAAAGGATAGGAAAAGATAGCCGGCACTTAGGTTTTCAGCAAAAATGAAGCAAGAAGCAGTATGAGCAGCATGCAGGAAATGTGTTCTTGAAGCAGACGGGAACAGCAGGAAGTTGTTGTATATACATGTCTAGACCTTGTCATTTTCAACAACAACACGAAACTGAACCGGGGCGGGGGGGGGGGGCAGGCCAAGAAATCATCATGCACATGCCTGGCTGCCTTTTTTCTTTCCCGGGAGAAAGCCTCCTCGGCTTACTCCAAGTCCACTGCCAAGGTGCGCAAAACAGGCGTGAAGACCAACTAATACGTCTGTTTTGGGTTAGCAGGACTTATAGGACTTACTAACCTATGTACAAGTAGGGTCTAAGTCCTGCCTAAGCTACCTAAGAGTGACCTAAGTCTGTGGAAGTTGTGAAGAGGTTAAGAAATGTTACATAAGTTGCTAAGTTATGCTAACTTTTCTCAGTTTTGCCTAGCTTATCTAACTTTTCCTAACAGTTTCCTAACAATTTGGTGTTTATATATATATATATTTTTTTTCATATGTTTGAAGATATAGCCTGGAAGCTTCGTTTCTTTCGTTTGGCATCGATCTCAATATGTCTGTCAGATATGGCATAGAAGCTTCGTTTCTTTCGTTTGGCATCGATCGGAATATGTCTGTCAGATATGGCATAGAAGCTTCGTTTCTTTCGTTTGGCATCGTTCGCCGAAGCTTTGGCGATTCAGTTTACTTCGTTCGTTTGAGGACTAGTGGTTTCCAGGGTTTGGGGTTTGGGATGTAGGTCTGGGGTTTAGGATTTAGGGTTGGGGGGTGAGGGTTGATGGAGAGTTGAGGATATATAGGGTTTACGGTTACGAACTCAGGGTTTAGGATTTAAGGTTTAGGGTTGACTGGAGTGAGGCTCACAGCCCCAGCTCAGCCCTCAACCCTAACCCACCCTATCAAGAGGATAGCACTTTTAACCCCATCAACCCCGAACACCCAGAGAAGCCTCAACCCCCAACCCTCCATCCCTCAACCCCCTACCCCCCATCAACCCCCAACCCTACGAGCCAAAGTTTAGGGTTTCGGGTTTGAGGGTTTCAGGCCTCATTGTGCCCACTCTACCCTGCAAAAATATAAGGTTAAGGCCGAAACCCTAAGCCTAAACCCTGAACCCTAAACCCTAAATCCTCAACCCTAAACCCCAAGCCCTAAGCCCTAAACCCCCTAAACCCTCTAAACCCTAAGCCCTAAAACCCTAAACCCTAAATTTGGTGGCAGCGAAACCAAAAACAGCTGCAAGTTAAATTCAACTTTTATTTAACTTGCAGCTGTTTTTGGTTTCGGGGCCACCAAAAAATGTTGGGGACAGTGCCTGCGGGTGGGAATCAACGTTATAAAACCTATATTTGAGACGATTTAGAAGTTGAAGGACGACCCCATACGACATCTACTGCCTAGACCCCAAAACCCTCAATCAAGCCCGACGACTCGAAATCCCAAACCGCGAAAAAATCAGAGAATTCGGAATTTTTCTGAAATTTTCGTGGTCCTAGTACTAAATGCAAGAGGAAAAAATTCAGAAACTTCGGATTTTCTGAGTATTCTGAATTCTGAATGGGTTGATTTTCTTACGAGAAATATATGCATCTGAGGATGGTTTGGAGCTTTAAGTATATTGAACCTATGGATACAAAAGAGGTTTAAGTAAATTGCAGAAATATAAAAGGAGAAAGAGTTCGGGACAAACCAAAGGGACATCAACTTCACTGGTGCAGTTATAGCGCAGCACAAAATTCGTTTCTTTGTTTCTGGTCTGCCCCTTCCTCAGAAAAGCTAACTTTTTCAAACTTGATGGATTTTGCTGGTCCGCGACTTTGATCCTAAACCCTAAGGCCTCTGCTGAGCGATTTTGATCCGATGGATTTTGCTGCTGAGCGATTTTGATCCTACACCCCCTAAACCCTATGCTGAGCGATGCTGAGCCGATGGATTTTCCTGCTAAGCTATGTTGAGTCGATGGATTTTGCTGCTCCGCGACTTTGATCCTAAACCCTAAACCCTCTGCTGAGCGAATTTGATCCGATGGATCTTGCTGCTGAGCGATTGTGAGCCTGAACCCTAAACCCTCTGCTGAGCGATTTTGATCCAAGGGATTTGTGCCAAGCAGATCTCAGGAGCCAAGTCACTGCCCAAGCGGGCTTCAGTGCCGAGTGTTTAGGGTCGACAGGTCAATGGGATGCAGGAAGGCCTCTCTGCGGACGACACTTCTGGAGCCCAAGCAAGCCCAAGCAAGCCGCGGGTGGGGGGAGGTGGGCCTGAGAAGCAGCCCCTGCTGCAGCCCGGGCTTGCTTGGGCTTGCTTGGGCTCCAGAAGTGTCGTCCGCAGAGAGGCCTTCCTGCATCCCATTGACCTGTCGACCCTATAAACCCTCGGTACTGCAGCCCGCTTGGGCAGTGACTTGGCTCCTGAGATCTGCTTGGCACAAATCCCTTGGATCAAAATCGCTCAGCAGAGGGTTTAGGGTTCAGGCTCACAATCGCTCAGCGGCAAGATCCATCGGATCAAATTCGCTCAGCAGAGGGTTTAGGGTTTAGGATCAAAGTCGCGGAGCAGCAAAATCCATCGACTCAACATCGCTTAGCAGGAAAATCCATCGGCTCAGCATCGCTCAGCATAGGGTTTAGGGGGTGTAGGATCAAAATCGCTCAGCAGCAAAATCCATCGGATCAAAATCGCTCAGCAGAGGGCTTAGGGTTTAGGATCAAAGTCGCGGACCAGCAAAATCCATCAAGTGTGAAAAAGTTAGCTTTTCTGAGGAAGGGGCAGACCAGAAACAAAGAAACGAATGTTGTGCTGCGCTATAACTGCACCAGTGAAGTTGATGTCCCTTTGGTTTGTCCCGAACTCTTTCTCCTTTTATATTTCTGCAATTTACTTAAACCTCTTTTGTATCCATAGGTTCAATATACTTAAAGCTCAACCATCCTCAGATGCATATATTTCTCGTAAGAAAATCAACCCATTCAGAATTCAGAATACTCAGAAAATCCGAAGTTTCTGAATTTTTTCCTCTTGCATTTAGTACTAGGACCACGAAAACTTCAGAAAAAATCCGAATTTTCTGATTTTTTCGCGGTTTGGGATTTCGAGTCGTCGGGCTTGATTGAGGGTTTTGGGGTCTAGGGTTTAGGGTTTAGGGTTTATTAAGCTTGCAGTAGATGTCGTATGGGGTCGTCCTTCAACTTCTAAATCGTCTCAAATATAGGTTTTATAACGTTGATTCCCACCCGCAGGCATTGTCCCCAACATTTTTTGGTGGCCCCGAAGCCGAAAACAGCTGCAAGTTAAATAATAAGTTGAATTTAACTTGCAGCTGTTCTTGGTTTCGCTGCCACCAAATTTAGGGTTTAGGGTTTTAGGGCTTAGGGTTTAGAGGGTTTAGGGGGTTTAGGGCTTAGGGCTTGGGGTTTAGGGTTGAGGATTTAGGGTTTAGGGTTCAGGGTTTAGGCTTAGGGTTTCGGCCTTAACCTTATATTTTTGCAGGGTAGAGTGGGCACAATGAGGCCTGAAACCCTCAAACCCGAAACCCTAAACTTTGGCTCGTAGGGTTGGGGGTTGATGGGGGGTAGGGGGTTGAGGGATGGAGGGTTGGGGGTTGAGGCTTCTCTGGGTGTTCGGGGTTGATGGGGTTAAAAGTGCTATCCTCTTGATAGGGTGGGTTAGGGTTGAGGGCTGAGCTGGGGCTGTGAGCCTCACTCCAGTCAACCCTAAACCTTAAATCCTAAACCCTGAATTCGTAACCGTAAACCCTATATATCCTCAACTCTCCATCAACCCTCACCCCCCCAACCCTAAATCCTAAACCCCAGACCTACATCCCAAACCCAAAGCCCTAGAAACCACTATTCCTCAAACGAACGAAGTAAACTGAATCGCCAAAGCTTCGGCGAACGATGCCAAACGAAAGAAACGAAGCTTCTATGCCATATCTGACAGACATATTGCGATCGATGCCAAACGAAAGAAACGAAGCTTCTATGCCATATCTGACAGACGTATTGCGATCGATGCCAAACGAAAGAAACGAAGCTTCTATGCCTGAGATCGATGCCAAACGAAAGAAACGAAGCTTCTATGCTTTCTCTTCAAACATATGAAAATAGAAAACACCAAAATGTTTGGAAAATGTTAGGAAAAGTTTGATAAGCTAGGAAATACTGAGAAAAAGTTAACATAACTTAGCAACTTATGTAACATTTCTTATGTAACATTTCTTAACCTCTTCACAACTTCCACAGACTCAGGTCACTCTTAGGTAGCTTGGGCAGGACTTAGAACCTACTGGTACATAGGTTAGTAAGTCCTATAAGTTTTGCTAACCCAAAACAGACATATAGTGAAAGCTTCAATCTACCTTGCGACACAATGTCTGCCAGCCGCTTACATAAAATGCAAATAGGAAGCAACATTCGCACTAACAAAAAACAAGTAAAAAAGATACAAAAAGATAGCCGGCGCATACTAAAACATATAACAGGATATAAATAGATATATCCAGCTTGTAACTAACTTGCAAGTTGCTCTTAACTGACTTATAACTTTTTATGCTAAGTGCTGCGTAAGTGACTTATAACCACTTATAAGTGCCCTATCTCAAAAGAACCCTCTGTGTAGTCTCGCAGCTCTTTGTTCACCTCGATCGCGGCCAGCATGCTGTTGAGCCAATTGCGCTCCGAGTGTTCTTTCCAGAAAACGGCGGCAGCATCGCAGAGGAGCAACGGGTTCTCGGACTGCAACCATTTGGAGCCTTGTCGACGCGGGACAGACAAGCGACGCAACAACTGAACACTCAGGCCGGCAGAGTCAGCATACTCTGCCATCCGTTTGCAGGCACCGCTCCAGTCCGGTTTCGGCATCGGGAGGAAATAGTCTCGGCCAAAAGACATCGCAGGATCTGACCAAACTTTCCAACCCACGCTGAGCCAATCAGGTGCCATGAAGTACGCACTATGACTGATGTAGATTGGAAGATGACGAATCCGCTTGCCAGCACCCGTAGTCTTCGTCTTCTCGAGCACGCCAACCAGGCCCAGGCGATTCAGACGCAGACTAGAAGGATTTAAACCACATAAGTCACTGGTGCGGCACGCAGTCCACAACTTCAGAAGCTTGCAGAAAGCTAAACCACGCGCATATAGAGGTGCCTGAGCATCGACGACCGTGAGCTCCAAGGACCCCACCATCACCAGGGGCAGAAGCGGGGCTTTCTTGGTCGGGGGGGCGCCGACCTCCAGGTCATGCGTTGCTTGGTTCACAAAATTCCGAAGAATCTGCGACGCTGAAACCCGATCCCTGGAACGCAGCCAACTTTTTCCATGAAAGCAAATGCCGAGACAACAGCTTCTGGCACAGTGCGACCGCAAGGTTCGCCCACACGCTCACGCAAATAATCCAGCACGATGCCCACGTGAGAAGGCCATGGACATCCACAGGCACCCAGGCTGAAGATACGGACCCTGCGCCACTCGCGAACCTTCTTGCGAATAGTGGAAGCCCTCATAGAACCCAGGGACGCAACAATGATTTCCTCAGGCGCAGATGCCAGTTGCGCTTGCGCAGCAATAGGTAGACCTGCTTCGGAAACCAGCTCCGCCAACTCACGCCTGCAATGAAGTAGTCTCTGCGCATCGATAGATTCACGCGACTGTCCGTCTTCAACTCGAGAAAGTTGATTGCGACTTCGAAAGAGCAGCGTACTACTGCGCCGACAAGCACCGGACTTCGACCGCAGCCAAGATAAGGTGTCACACAGGCCAGGGGCAGTCGACTCATACTGCGGAAGTCGACGCGCAAGAAGCACTCGCTGCCAAGCAGGATCCACAAGGCTACGGCGTTTGCAAGCGGAAGTGGCTTCGCATTGCACTAGAGTCCACAAAGCACGTGCCACATGGCTCGCGCGAGCATCTCCAGGTGCATACTGCGCTACCACGCTGGCCATGTCGTCCGCGTTGTCCACTAAGAAGGCGAGAACACTTGCAGATGGGACTAAGCCACCAGTACAACCGTACTCAGCTCGAAATCTGCGAGGCAACATAGCCCACAGCTCAGCCGGGGAATCGCTGCTGCACATCTCAACAACAGAGGAAAGAGCAAGAAAACAAGAATGCCGTCCGAAGGCACTGCAGTCACTCGAGCAAGACCGCTCGACCCCACACAGTGACACACTCGGACAACTGTCGCACGTACACAGGTTAAGCAACATGCAACTGCAGCAACGCAATGCCTACAAAGCGCCAGCAAGGCCAACCCTGCACACAACGCACTCCCGGATCCCACTTCGTGCCCAGCAAGTGTTCACCCCGCGTGCTGTTACGGACATTTCCGTTTTGAGGCCGGCATATGCCCCTATAAGCCATGCATGCCTGGAGGCAAAAGCCGCTGATGCTCATGATGCGCGGCCGGGCGGGGGGCCAGGGTGCGCATCATCGAGGCTTCGTTTCTCTTTGGGGACCCGGGGGGCGAGCATCAGCAGCATCAGCGGCTCCGGAAAAGGTTTCGGGCGGCAGGATTTCGAAGAATGCTGGCATAACTCCATAACATGGCACTCGACATGCGCACATGCGCGCGCGCGCGCGCGCGGAAAACGCACCAGTTCCCGTGCGCGCGCGCGCGCGCGCCGTTGTTTGTTGTTTGTTGTTTGTTGTTTGTTGTTTGTTTTTTGTTTTTTGTTGTTTGTTGTTTGTTGTTTGTTGTTGTTGTTGTTGTTGTTGTTGTTGTTGTTGTTGTTGTTGTTGTTGTTGTTGTTGTTGTTGTTGTTGTTGTTTTGTTGTTGTTGTTGTTGTTGTTGTTGTTGTTGTTGTTGTTGTTGTTGTTGTTGTTGTTGTTGTTGTTGTTGTTGTTGTTGTGGTTGTTGTTGTCGTTGTCGTTGTCGTTGTCGTTGTCGTTGTCGTTGTCGTTGTCGTTGTCGTTGTCGTTGTCGTTGTCGTTGTCGTTGTCGTTGTCGTCGTTGTGGTTGTTGTTGTTGTTGTTGTTGTTGTTGTTGTTGTTGTTGTTGTTGTTGTTGTTGTTGTTGTTGTTGTTGTTGTTGTTGTTGTTGTTGTTGGTTTGGGGTTTGGGGTTGAGGGTTTAGGGCGCAAATAAAAGTCTAATGTTCAACTATTGGCTGAGTAAGGTGCTGACGATCATGCTTGCCACGCATTGCCAGAACGTGAGAAGGCACAGAGTCCGGAAGAGCGTGTCAATACTTGCCATCGTTACCTCGTTCATGGCTGGGATAGAATTAGGGTTCAAGACTGCTCTCATGGCATTCTGAGCCTAACTGTTGGGGTTTGAACCCCCGTGACAATTCGAGGTCAAAAACCTAAACCCTTGATCTGAGACCCTAAATCCCAAACCCTAAGACCCACCTAACCCTGCTTAAAGGCTACGGGTTGAGAGTCTAGTGTTTAGGTTTGAAGTTTCTGCGGTCTCGGGGTCGGGCTTCAGGCTTTAGGGTTTAGAGTTTAGGATTTAGAGTTTAGGGTGTAAGTTTCCGGGTTTCTTCTACAGTGTGGCCGTGGATGCCTCCACGGTGCTTGTGAACACGAACACCTCCACGGTGTTTGCAACGTCTAAGACTGCAAATGCTGAACATGAACACCTCCACGGTGTTTGCGAACGTGAAAACTGTACATGCACACTTCCACAGTGTGGCCATGCACCTCCACGGTGTTTCTGAACATGAACACCTCCACGGTGTTTGCGAACGTGAAAACTGTACATGCACACTTCCACAGTGTGGCCATGCACCTCCACGGTGTTTCTGAACATGAAAACCTCCACGGTGTTTGCGAGCGTGAAAACTGTACATGCACACTTCCACAGTGTGGCCATGCACCTCCACGGTGTTTCTGAACATGAACACCTCCACGGTGTTTGTGAACATGAAGACGGTAGACGACGCTCCCAAAGTGTGGCCACGAACACCTCCACGGTGTTTGTATGAGGCTCCGGCCAATCAGGACTCCGAGACCCTTCATGTCTTCCCAGCCCTGTACTCGTGGGTGCTAGCTCCCAATATACGGTAAAACCCGCGGACCAGACGAGGCACCTAGTTCAGACCGCGCAGCTCTACGAGCCGAAAATCCGAAGGCCCAAGACCCTTCGTTGCCCTAGACACTCAACCCTGAACCCGTTGTTGTTGTTGTTGTTGTTGTTGTTGTTGTTGTTGTTGTTGTTGCTGCTGTGCTTGCTGCCGTTGTCCTGCTGCTGGTGGGCGTGCCCGGCTGTGGGCGACAGCCCGTTAGATTAAGGGTTCAGGGTTCAGGGTTTAGGGTTTAGAGTTTAGAGTTTAGGGTTTTTAGGGTTCAGGGTTTAGGGCCGTGTATTTGGGTTTGACAGCAGCAACCTGTGCGACAAATGTGGTGTTTTTCCGACACTAGGTCACTAGGCGTACCTTATTGGGGTCCTGATTCCGGATTGTAAGGGAAGCCTTTGTTAAGGTGCCCTATTGTCAGAAACCCCCATGTAGTTTGGGGGGTTCTGAAGGGGGGGCTTCGGTTCTTGGGGGTGCAGGGGCACCAGCATCCTTCCTGCCCTTGAAGGTGTCCTTGAGAAGACAGCGGCATGTGGGAGGTTTACGATATTCGGGGTACCCTATTGGGGCCCTTCTTACAAGGGGATCCTACGAAACCTGGGTCTATTTTAGGGGTCCCTCACTTTCGCAATCCCCCCCCACCCCGAAACCCTAAACCCTACAGTAAACTCTAAACCCTAAACCAAACCCTAAACCCGAGTATCTCTGCCAAACACAATCTCATAAAGCACCAGAAAGCAGAAGCCTAAGAGGCGTCACCCGGCTTTAGGTTTTGGGGTTTAGGGTTTAGGGTTTGCGGCGCGAGGTCTTCAAACCCTTACTTTCAGCCAGCTTATGTCAGCCCGCCTCCGCCGGTCGTGTCGTCGACTTTCGCAGTCGTGGGTCTCTGCACTTCAACTCGCTCAGGCTCCACCGCTTCTGTTGCCAGAGGGGCCTAGGAAATGGACTAGGTTTTAGGGTTTAGGGTTTAGGGTGTAATAAGTTTAGGGTGTAGGGTTTAGAGAGTTTAGGGTTTAGGGTTTCGGGAGTCTTTAGGTGCGTGCTGTGGGGGCTTTGGGGGATTAGGGTCATTGGGTTTAGGGTTGCCAAAATCATAAGCGTTCAGGGTCCCTAAACCCTAAACCCTAAAAGCCTAAATCCCCGAACCCTCAGGAAGGCTGACAGCCCTAAACCCTAAAAGCTAAACCCTAAACACTAAACCCTAAACTCTTAACCCTAAAACCTAAACCCTAAACCCTAACCCTCGGCGAGGCGTTGGGGCTTAGGGTTTATAGGGGTTATAGGGCTTGTAGGATCTGTAGGGAGAATGTTGGTTGCATAGGGTTTAGGGTTTAGGGTTTAGGTGTTAGGGGTTAGGGTTTAGGGGATTAGGGTTTAGAGTTTAGAAATTAGGGTTCAGGGTAGCTAGGTTGCAGACCTTGCCGGTAAGGCTCTAGGGTTTGGGTTTAGGGTTTAGGGTTTAGGGTTTAGGGTTTAGGGTTTAGGGTTTAGGGTTTAGGGTTTAGGGTTTAGGGTTTAGGGTTTAGGGTTTAGGGACTGTGTCATTTCGTTCCGGTTATGCTGAGGCTGACCAGAGCCCTAAACCGGGAACCCGGAACCCGCTTCCCAAGCCGGAAAACCCTAAGCCCTAGCAAACCCTGAGCCCAAAACCCTAAACCCTAAACCCTAAACCCTAAACCCTAAACCCTAAACCCTAAACCCTAAACCCTAAACCCTAAACCCTAAACCCTAAACCCTAAACCCTAACCCTGTAAGCTGAAGAGCCCAAGCCCCAAAATCGCCTGTATGAAGCAGGTTTTTGTTGTTTGCTAGTATCATCAAAAGGATACTCCATAGACACTCACAAATAACAGCAACATAATCTCTCACACAGACACTGAATCCCAACACGAAGCCCCGAACCCTAAACCCGAAAACCTAATGCCTAAACCCTAAACCCTAACCCTGAACGTTCCACCCCTAAATCCTCACCCTAAACCCTAAACCCTAACCCTAAACCCCAAAACTCTGAACCCTAAACCCCTAAACCCTGAACCCTAAACCTACATCCTAGACCCTAGACCCTATACCCTAAATCCTAAACCCTAAACCCTACTCGTACAAGTGCTAGGGCAGCACCTCCGGTAACTCCGCCACTGGCGCGGGAAGGTCAACTGCTGCCCTCGGTGCGGCTAGGGTTTAGGGTTTAGGGTTTAGGGTTTAGGGTTTAGGGTTTAGGGCTTAGGGCTTAGGGTTTTGGGTTTAGGGTTTAGGGTTTAGGGTCTAGGGCCTAGGGTCTAGGGTCTAGTAGGGTTTAGCGTTTCGGGTTCAGGGTTTAGGGTTCAGGGTTGAGGGGTTGAGGGTTGAGGGTTGAGGGTTGAGGGCTTAAGAGGGTTGAGGGTTGAGGGGTTGAGGGCTTTGGGTTGAGGGTTGGCTTGAGGGTCCCCAAAGCGGTTGCCCCAAACATACCCCACACCTCTTTGGGTTCCAGATAAGCACTAAACCCTAAACCCTAAACCCTAACCCGAAACCCTAAACCCCAAAACCCTAAACCACAGATCTGGGTTTTAGAGTTTGGGGTTTGGGATTTGGGGAGTAGGGCGATGGCACGACCTCCTCAATGTCCGAGGGGCGCTGGGTCGGCCGCAGGTGCAGGTTCCGCGACCTGTGAACCCTAAACCCTAAACCCTAAACCCTAAACCCTAAACCCTAAACCCTCAACCTAAACCCGAAACCCCAAATCCCTGAACCCTAAACCCATGAATTCTGCACTGCCACCCAGGAGCACTGAAACCCAAAAGGTCTATGAGCGTGTCGAGGACCATAACTGCCCTCGGTTTTAGGGTTTCGGGTTTAGGTTTAGGGTTTAGGATTAGGGTTTAGGGGTTTAGGGTTTAGGGCTTATAGGGCTTAGGGTTTAGGGTTTAGGGCGTAGGGCGTAGGGTTTAGGGTTGAGGGTCATTGAGTACATATTTTTTTCGTGTAAAGGTTGAGAGTTTTGTCAGGATTTAGGTTGTATTGCACCTAAATCCTCAACCCTAATCCCTGAAACCCCGAAAACCTGAACCCTAAGCCCGAATCCCTAAACCCTACTAGACCCTAACCCTAACCCCCCCCCCCCCCCCCCCCCCCCAAAAAAAACCCTACTAAACCCTAATCCTCGCCCCCCCCCCCTCCCGAAAAAAAGGGAGGGACAAGCATGCAGAGAAACTGAGCAAAGGTTGCCCATGAGTCGACCCGAATTTCGGCGTAGGCTTCAGAGGGTCCCTCAGAGTTTAGGGTTTGGGGAGGTTTAGGGTTTAGGGTTTAGGGTTTGGGGTTTGGGGTTTAGGGTTTAGGGTTTAGGGACAACTTGAGACAGAGGGTAGGGGTAAAGGGTTACCGGCACCTCTGTAGTCGTCGTAGCAGCTGAAGTTGGAGTTGAGTTCTTTGCCTGCGAGGCATCTGGCGCTTCAGCTGGCAGATGTTGAAGTTGTTTCTTGGATATAGGGTTTAGGGTTTAGGGTTTAGGGTTTAGGGTTTGGGGTTTAGGGCTTGCTGGATTTAGGGCTCCAAGTCTCGGATGTCGTGGGGTTTGCGCATCTTCTTCACCTCAACACTTGCCTCCCTTCTTGTTGCTGCTGTTCAGGGTTCAGGGTTCAGGGTTTAGGGTTTAGGGTTTAGGGTTTAGGGTTCAGGGTTCAGGGTTCAGGGTTCAGGGTTTAGGGTTTAGGGTTCAGGGTTTAGGGTTAGGGCTTGGGGCTTGAGGCTTGGGGCTTAGGGCTTAGGGCTTAGGGCTTAGGGTTTAGGGTTTAGGGTTTAGGGTTTAGGCCGCGTCTTGGCGCAGCTATAATGACGCGACTTCTACGAAGAAGGCGGACAGGGCTTACTCTGGGATTTAGAAGTTTACGAGAATAAGGGACCCTTAATATAATGTAGACCCCCAAGCAAAAGGATTCCCTTACATAAGGACCCAAATGCGGTAAACCTAATTTGGGAAACCCCCATATCCTAAACCCTAAACCCGAAATCCTAAACCCTAAGCTCTAAAGCCTAAACCCTAAACCGGCCGGGCCCGAAAATATGGGACCCCTTTGATACACCCCTTCAGAGTTTAGGAGTTTAGAGGGGTTTAGGGTTTACAACCTCCAGGCAGAAGGACCGCTAAATGCCAGGGCCCATGCCCATACCTTCTGTCCTTCCCTGCCCTGCAGAACCGACCCTAAACCTGCAACCCCGAAACCTGGAAAAAGAACATCCAGACCGGTTGCAACAAATTTTGGCGTGCCCAAAGATAGTGCCCCGCACCCCGAAGCCCAGGAAAGCCCGAGCCAAACAGTGTCCTATATAAACCTTAAACCCTGATCCCAAACAGCAGCTCTCTTGACTCCATGCATGCTACGCCTAAGACAGTCTAGGGTGAAAATTCTCAAACCTCAAGCCCTGGCCCTAAACCCTAGTTATAGGCCCTTATGGGGTTTAGGGTTTAGGGTTTAGGGTTTAGGGTTTAGGGTTTAGGGTTTAGGGTAAACCCTAAACCCGAAACTGCGAATTCCGAAAACCCTCAACTGACCCCTAAATCCTATAAGCCGTGTAACCTTGAGCCCTTCTAACCCTTGTCTGGAAGACCCTCTCCAAAAAACCCCAAAGCGAAAGGAGTGGGGACGGCTTGCGGTTCAAGGGTAGGGTCTAGGGTTTAGGGCCTTTTAGGGTTTAGGGTTTAGGGTTTAGGGTTTAGGGTTTAGGGTTTAGGGTTTAGGGTTTAGGGTTTAGGGTTTAGGGGCTTTAACAGCCACGCTCTGCCTCCATCCAACTCTTTCCCTCGCCAGGCCAGGGGCGGCCTGCCTTCTGCCCCAAACCTGCCTCCGCAAGGACTTTGGGGGTTTAAGGGTTTAGGGTTTAGGATTAGGGTTTGGGGTTTGGGGTTTGGGGTTCGGGGTTCGGGGTTCGGGGTTCGGGGTTCGGGGTTCGGGGTTCGGGGTTCGGGGTTCGGGGTTCGGGGTTCGGGGTTCGGGGCGTTTTAAGGTTTGGGTTCATTGAAGTAGGGTCCTTTTTGGGGCCCCCTATGTAGTAAAGCACCCTTGCAGTATGGACCCCAAAGAAGGGACCCTAATATAAAGAGCCAGCCATCTGGCGCGAGCATGCGCGTGCTAGAACTTCTGCCTTGGCCATCTAGCAAGCAGGATGAGTCAGAAGCTTTGGGAACCGTAGCATCCACAGCAGCTTCAATGACAGGGTCGTCTCGTGAATCTTCTGCGTTGCTCGAAACCAATTGTTGACTTCGTGGTGCAGGGACTCGTTTGAAGTAGTGCCTATCGGAAGCAGCTTCTTGTGGAGTCGAGAACATGGCGAAGGTGGAGATTGTTAAAGTACCACTCTCAGGTCGTGCAGCGGCGGCTGCCGAGTGCAGCAGCTGTCTTTGGGGTTCAAGGGGGGAGGGTTTGCGTACGAGTCTGCGTAGCCCTAGGATGAATGCCCCTCGCTTTGGCCTAGGGGCAAGAAAGGAGTAAGCCGGTAACTTTTAAACCCAAGCCCCTAAACAGGAGGGGAGGGCGGGGTGCTAAAGGCTCTTCTTCTTTTTTCACTCTTAGGGACTCTTTGACTACTGTCTGAGGGTAGTTACATGGTCCCCTATGGGCCCTTTATATAGTCTGTACAAACTAAGGGCCCTTTTATACATCAGAACCCTTCAAAGTCCTAAACTCTAAACCCTAAACCCTCAAGCCCCCTGTAACTTGAAATTATTCAAAACTTCAAACCCGAAACTCCCCGAAACTCCTCGAAACTTTCCTCGAAGCTTTCCCCGGACCTGAACCCTGAATAACCCTAAACCCTAAACCCTAAACCCTTTAAGGAGGTTAGGGGCCCTCAGATACTGCGGGCATCTTCGTCTACGGTGCGGCCAGCAGAAATTGCAGCTTGGGGGTCTACACTCTGGGATGTTTTTAGGGTTTAGGGTTTAGGGTTTAGGGTTTAGGGTTTAGGGTTTAGGGATAGAAAATTGGTAGATCTACGATCACCCCCCAACACACATTAAGCAAGGTTGAGACTAGTTTGTGGGGGCGAGGACTGCGTCTTCGGCTGCTTTCCTTATAACACGAAACCCCTAACCCCTACTCCCGAAACCCTAAACCCTAAACCCTAGAACCCAAAATCTAAACCCTAACCCCTAAATCCTAAACCAGGAAGACGTCTACCCCATCTACCATTCCCTTGGGCTAATTGTTTTCGACAGATGCCGGCGGCTGGAAGAGGCTCGGTTTGCGGTTTAGGGTTTAGGGTTTAGGGTTTAGGGTTTAGGGTCTAAGGCCTAAGGATGCGGAGGGGGGGGGGGGGGGGGGGGTTTTGGGGGCCTGTGAAACCAGAAGCTCCGCACCTGAACTCACCCTATCACTCGGCCCTTACAAAAAGGGAATAAGGGCCAAAACCTAAACCCCCATAAACCCTAAACCCTAAACCCTAAACCCTAAACCCTAAACCCTAAGCCCTAAGCCCTAAACCCTAAACCCTAAACCCTAAACCCTAAACCCTAAACCCTAAACCCTAAACCCTAAACCCTAAACCCTAAACCTAACCCTAAACCCTAAACCCTAAACCCTAAACCCTAAACCCTAAACCCTAAACCCTAAACCCTAAACCCTAAACCCTAAACCCTAAACCCTAAACCCTAAACCCAAGCCCTAACCCCAAACCACAAACAACCGGAACAAGGACCTATTCTGGGTCCCAGTAAACCTGTCCTGGAAGGTTTAGCCTCCTCCAGAAGTGTGCGAAGCCGCATGTTCTCGTGCCGCGTGTGCTTCAGTTGCGCCTCAGGCATCTATCACGAGGCGCTCTTGCGAGGTTTGGCGACCCTAAAGTGCGACCTGTTAACGTAGACTTGTGAAACCCTGAAACGACTTAATAGGAATTATGCTTGCCCCTAAAGCCCCCCTAAACTTACAAACCCGGAGATCTATGTTTAACCCAAAACCCTAAACCCTAAACCTTACACCCTAAACCCCTAAACCCCAAACCCAAACCCTAGAACCTCAGTCAAGCCTCTAGGTTTATAGTTGCTGCAGATGTTATGAGGGGCTTGCTATGGTGGCATTAGGTGGACTTGGGTGTCCAGAGCCCTATGTAGTATGGATTCCGGGTACCGAATTCATGATCGTAGTATAAATGGGCCATCTAGGCTTTGCTCAAGAAACGCGTCCTGCGAGAAAGTTGTTCAATCATACAATATCTGCCGAGCCGTCATCACCCTAAAACTCTTCCTTCCGTATGCACTCTCAGCAGTAGGGGGGGGAAAACCAGAAGTTGCGAAAAAAAAGAAAAAGAACTAAACAACCCTAAACCCTAAACCCCTATACTCCGTCACTCCGTAAGAGAAACAACGGTGCATTGTAGCCTCCAGCGTGCCCAGCATGGCGCGGTGAGCATGATGCAGCAAGACCTGCATGCAAGAAACAGCTGTGCGTTTAAGGTTTTGAGGAAGCTTAGGGTTTAGAGCTTCGGGTTTAGGGATTCTTTCCAGCGATCTCAGGGCAACCTATATTGGGTTTTGGACACTTGCATCCACGGAGCAAAAGCGCTAAGGACAACCACTAGCAGGCTTCTCAAAAGTTTAAGTGGTTTAGGGTTTAAGTGGTTTAGGGTTTAGGGTTTAGGGTTTAGGGTCGTTTGACTCCTTTTTGTAGTTTCTACAACAACCCAAAAGGTTGAAGTCCGCAGCCAGCCAGAAGAAAAAAAATCCAAGGGAAGACCGGAAAACAGTCGTTCTTGCCACAGCACCCCGCGATCACAGTGTGACTAGGTTGAGGCGATGAACTATTTCCCTCCGAGCAAAAAAATCTTTAATGACCTTTTTAATCCTTTTAAGGCCGCGAAACAGGACCCAGAACTCGCGGAATGAGGCTCCCTTTTGCCCAGGGCCTGAAGCATAAGCCCTGTAAGTTTTGTAAGCCCGATAAGCACCTATAAGCCCATAAGCGGCCGAAACCCTAAACCCCAAACCCTCACATCTAACCCGAAACCCCTAAACCCAAACCCTAAACACCAGGAGAAGACTCGAGACCCCGAAAACAACAGCGGAGAGCCGGTGTAGGGCTCCAGATATTTGAGGTCTGAACCCTAAACCCTGAACCCTAAACCCTAAACCCTAAACCCTAAACCCTACTTAATCCCCTAAAGTCTCTCTCTCTCTCTCTCTCTCGCTCTCTCCCTCTCTCTCTCGGGGTTTTAAGGTCGAGTCTGGGGAGCGGGAGCCAAAGACGTTGGAGCGGGTTTGGGGTTTAGGGTTTAGGGTTTAGGGTTAAAGGTTTATAGGATTTGGGGTTTAGCGATCGGCCTGCGACTGAGCCAATGCTTCGGCGAAGGGATCCCCTGGACAGGTTGCGCTTCTTTAGGGTTCAACTTAGGGTTGTGGGTCTAGGGTCTACAGGGTGTAGAGTTCTGGACATGTTACTGCAAAGGTTCCGTAAACCAAGACTACCAAGACGCCAACTAAACCTGGAACTGTGTTCACGGAAGCAGACGAGTAGCAAGCAAAATGTGTTCTGGTGTGAAACTGACATGGCTAATTCCGCCAGCAACCCCCCCCACCACCACCACCCACCGGAAACAGAAAGGCATTCAAGTGTTAGAAGGAGGCTGGGGCCCACCTCCGTCTGCGTGCATCGCTACGCAGGCGTTCTCCATGTCTCTTTCGGCGACTGAGTTCAGGGGTTAGGGTTGAAGGTGTCACGTGCTACTAGGTTTGCCAGCACTCAGGGCTTTTCCCGCAACATCACGTCCTCAGCAATTTTCGAGGTCGTGTCGGGGATATTGTTTGGGGTGTCATTGTATACGAGACCTCTTCAAGGGCCTGGAAAGCGCAGATTTTCTGAATGAAGGACTTCGATTTGGGCGCAGGTGAAGTTCGCCGGGAGTGTTGGGGTGTACGGTGTAGTTAACCCTAAACCCTAAACCCTGACCCCTAGGAAGCGCAGGAGCAAGAGGCTAGCAGGCAACATGCCGCAGAAGGGCACTTGAGACCTCTGGCAACTGCAGAATGTTCTGTTCTTGAGCTGAAGTACAAGCTCAAGAGTTGAGCTTTAGGGTTTAGGGTCTAGGGTTTAGGGTTTGGGGACTAGGGTTTAGGGTTTAGGGTGTGGGGTTTGGGGTTTGGGGTTTGGGGTTTGGGGTTTGGGGGCTGGGGTTTGGGGTTTGGGGTTTGGGGTTTGAGGTTTGGGGTTTGGAGTTTGGGGGCTGGGGTTTGGGGTTTGGGGTTTGGGGTTTGGGGTTTGGGGTTTGGGGTTTGGGGTTTGGGGTTTGGGGTTTGGGGTTTGGGGTCAGGGTGTAGGGACCAGGGCCGTGACAATAAGTCATAGGCGTCTTAGGAAGAGATATCAGCTAGACCCAGGAGTATCCTAGGGATAACAAAAAGGGAACCTTTTTGGTTTCAAGGGGAGCATAAGGGAACCCCAACCGCAAAAAAAGGAAAGAAGGGCCTACTCCGGGTCCTAGAGGAGGTTCTAGCCGTTATAGGCGACATGCGCTGTGGCTGCAAGGGGCTGAGGGTATTTTGGTGGAAGTCGAAGCTTCGAGTTTAGGGTTTCGGGTGTTTCGTAAGTGTGATGTGATGTAGCGAAGCGCGGCATAATGTCATATTAGCATGTGTCCACAGGTATAAAACAAGCACTTCATGTGGCATTGTGGCATACCATCTTGCTTTGTCTTAGCCCCAAACCTAATACCCTGAGTGGAGCAGTGAGGGTTTCAGCAAGCGCGGTGCAACGAGCTTGGGTTTGTAATTCGGGTGGTTTAGGGTTTAGGGTTTAAAGTTTAGGGTCCAGGGCTTAGGGCTTAAGGGCTGTTACAGGGTCTATGGCTTAGAGGTATGTACCCAGGGTCTATGGCTTATAGGTGTGTGCCCTAAACCCGAACCTACTATTTGCCTAATAACCTGAGAAGGGCAATGTCGGGAGTATATGTCCCTTACTGTTGGGGGTTCTTAAGCACATGGTAGTAAACCCCAAAGCCCGCTTAGAGGACATGAAGCAGACATAAGCCCTCTACTGCGCCGGTTCATTCGCATGAATGCGCTCAGGAATTTGCAGGGCAGGCTGAGCCCTGAAGCCCTGAAGGGTGGGTTTTGGGTTTAGGGTTTAGGGTTTAGGGTTTAGGGTTTAGGGTTTAGGGTTTAGGGGTTGAGGTTGCTTGTCATTGGCTTCCTTTTTCGCACATCCCCTCAATCGCTGCTGGAATCGCTCTTCCGTGCATCAAGCGTGGACCGTCATCTGCCTAAACCCTAAACCCTAAACCCTAAACCCTAAACCCTAAACCCTAAATCCTAAACCCTAAACCCTAAACCCTAAACCCAAACCCCAAACCCTAAACCGCAAAGCCGCAGAATGGGTCCATAGCTTGCAGTACCGGCTATACGCTTGGTGTTCCAGCCAGTCCCCGTCCGTAAACAAAAGTCGCGAGATCCTAGGGGTCACAGTAATAGAGGGTTCGGAAAAATCACAACCCTAAACCCTAAACCCTAAACCCTAAACCCTAAACCCTAAACCCTAAACCCTAAACCCTAAACCTTAAACTAATCGTATTCCCTTTTGGTCTCTTTATAATGATACTACAACAACGCCCAAAACCCCATTAAAATTCTTAAGGCCCCCATATTTTGGCCCTTCTTCCCCCTTTTTGAGGGCTTAGGTTCCCTTGGCGGGCCCCTTTCACACCAAAAAAGGGGCACCGTTTTAAACCCTAAACCCTAAACCCTAAACCCCAAACCCTCGGTTGCTCTTGGGATTAGGATCTCATGGCGCCTACTTCCGAGGCTAGGGCCTAGTAGCGCTCAGACTCAAGCTTTGAGTCTTTCAGTGGCTGTTTATATGCTGCCATGCTCTTTAGGGTTTAGGGTTTCGGGTTTAAGGTTTAGGGTTTAGGGTTTAGGGACCCAAGTTGAGAGAGCTACCCGAATGAAGATGGTGGAAGGCAGGCAGACTGAACAATCAAGCTGGCATCACTCTACTCTAGTCTTTCTCAGGAAGGCGAGTCGACTGGCAGCTTGGCTTTAGGCTTTAGGCTTTAGGGTTTAGGGTTTAGGGTTTAGGGTTTAGGGTTTAGGGTTTAGGGAGTTCCGAATTGGGGCAAGGGTTCCAGGCTTAGGAAATGCGGTTGACGGTTTAGGGTTGAGAGTCCTTCACTACTATTTCAACCCCCCCCCCAAAAAAAAAAAAAAAAAGAGGAAAAAACACAAAAGACAACAGTCCCTATATTCCCCTTATAAGGAAAATCTATTTCCATCTTTTGTTTTTTTTTTTGGGGGGGGGCGGGGGGGCGGGGGGGTTCTTAAGCAACTTGTAGTTTACTTGCTTCTCCAATAAACCATGGGGAAAGAAAGGCTAAACTTGACTATTCCTACTAAACAAGGAACCCTAAACCCTAAACCCTAAACCCTAAACCCTAAACCCTAAACCCTAAACCCTAAACCCTAAACCCTAAAAGTTTAAAGTTCAACTCTTGGCTAAGTAAAGTTTATCTTCGAGGCAGAAGTGTTTCGGGCTCAGTTTTGGTTTGGTGGCCTGGAGCTTCGGAGTTGTGGGAATCACCAGCCCTGTTTCCCATCAGGCGCTTTCCCTCTTTGTGTCATGCAGCAATCCCTAAACCCTGAACCCTAAACCCTAAATAAACCCTAAACCCAAAACCCTAAGCCTTAGACCATACACCAGGGCCAGCGGCCCAACATAGTTGCGACAATGACCCTGAAGCCGGAACTGCACGTTCCTCTTGTAAGCACGGCAGGGTTCAGGTTCAGGGTTCAGGGTTCAGGGTTCAGGGTTCAGGGTTCAGGGTTCAGGCTTCAGGGTTTAGGGTTTAGGGCTTAGCCAGTAACTTGAGAATAACCGGAGCAGTTGTTGGTCTCAACCGGGCTTTATAAGCCGCCCCTAGCCGAAGACACGGGAAGAAGTGGCACCTCCGGAATCGAAACCCTAAACCCTAAACCCTAAACCCTCAACCCTAAACCCAAAAATGCCACCGTAAACCGTAAAGTCTTATGCCGTTGAGGCTGCCATGGTCCAATCGCGTGGTGCTGAAATGGGGCGCAGTTCTGCTTTAACTGCTTCTGATGCACCTAAGACCACGGGTTTAGGGTTTAGGGTTTAGGGTTTAGGGTTTAGGGTTTAGGGTTTAGGGTTTAGGGTTTAGGGTTTAGGGCCACTACTGGCAGGGTTTAGGGTTCAAAGTTTAGGGCTTCGGGCTTTAACTTGTCTAAGGGCTTGAGGTTTGAGAGCGCTGGAGTTAGGTGCATGTTCTGGTTGTTTTTCATGCTTGCCGACAATTGCAGCAGCATGTGGCAGCCCGACGGCGTCCGCGAAACTCTCAAACCCTAAGCCCTAAACCCTAAACCCAAAACCCAAAACCCTAAACCCTAAACCCTGAACCCCGAGGACTGGAAGCTGCATGGCTATAGTGGCTTTAGGGGTCCGTAGCGCACGGGCAGCGGCCCTTTCTCAAACAAACATCCTCTGCCTTGCCAAGCATCGGCATTCCCGCACATCCTTTTCCTCTCACTCTATCTCTACATTCTACTATGGGTATATAGCGGTTAGGTTTAGGTTTTAGGTGTATATATATATAAATATGTATATACATCTATATACATATATGTATGCCTTTATATATGTGGCTGTCTCTCCTCTCCGTGAAGAGCATGTAGAGGCATCTGGATTAATACAAGTCTTGCAACACTGTATGCATCAACTTACATCGACATTGACAGTGTAGCCGTTCTTGTCGCAGCTCTTCTGCAACTCAGTGTTGCAGCTGTCGCCGTGCTTTCAAGGTTTACATGATTTAGGGCTTCAAGGTTTTGCAGGCTACATCTGTAAACCCTGAACCCTCAACCCTGAAAAAAACAACCCCACGTCGTGCTGTCCCAAAAGGCGAGACTGGAACAGTCGCCTCGTGAAACATACCCTGCTTGCCTGTGGCGAACAAAGGCAGGTTCAAGCCCGATTAAGAATCAGGGCTTACAGCCACCCTAAATCCTAAAAACAAAAACTCTCAGGGCTTAGTGTTTAGGATTTAGGCTTTCCGAACTCGTTCAAAATCCTGTACTGGGGTGGAGAGACAACGCGCCCCACATCCCACATCCCACAGCTGTGTGTCTACAACCCCCTTGCCCAGAGTCGCCACTGCTCTGAGGACTGTTTTCAACACCCAGAGTCGCCACTGCTCTGAGGACTGTTTTCAACACTCCCGCTGAAAAAGACGTCCGGAAAGCGAGCCTATCGACGGCCCAGATGTCCCAATGCCACTCGTCTCCCTAATCCCCAAACCCTAAACCCTAAACCCTAAACCCTCAACCACTAAGTTGCTCCCGAAACCCCTACTTGGGTGTGTAGGGTGTCGGCCTTTTAAGAACCAAGCCCTGGACCTCTGCACCCCTAACTTTAACCTGAACAACCCCCAAACCCCAGGGTTTAGGGTTTAGGGTTTCGGGTTTAGGGGGAAGGGAATGAGGCACCCCATATCCTCCTGAATCACCCTGTTAAGGGATTGTAGAAGGGCGCGTGATTTGTTTGATGAACCCTAAACCCTAAACTTAAACCCTTAACCCTAAACCCTAAACCCACACTTAGTGCTTGGCTTAAGTATAGGGTGAGGGGGTGCCTACCCCACATCAAGCTTCAGGTGTTTGTGCTTGGGCTTTAACCCCCCCCCAAAAAAAAAAACCTAAACCCTGAAGCCTCAACCCTCCACCAAGTTCTACCTCTGGAACCCTAAACCCTAAACCCTAAACTAAGTGAGGGGTCGCTTCCGTCGAGCGACAGACCCCGAACGCTCGGCCGAGGGCCTTACAGCCCGAGCGCCCAAGCGAAAAGAGAAACGGAAAGGTGAGGGTTAAGCCTCACCGTCTGTCCTGGACAGGCCAACGGACATCGGCCTTTTTTGCGACAACGTCAGTACTCGGCTAAGGGATGGCCGGCACCCAGACCACCTTTAGCGTAGCTAAAGTATAACGCAAAGCGAAACCCTTTGCCTCTGGAGGTGGTTCAGGGTTTTGGGTTCAGGGTTTGCCGGGCCCCCTTTCCGGCCCCTGGTAGCTGGATTCCTGGACCAGGAGGCCGGCAAGGGGTCCAGGCAGGCTGGTTGCTCAACTGCTTTTTCACGGATTTTCGCCCGAGGGCCCCCCAATTCAAGGGCCCTGCCAAAAAAACCCCGGCCCACCCGACCAATGCCCCCCAAGGGGTCCCCGGCCCCACCAAGGGCTCCCCCCCAGTCCTGGCCAAGGGCCCCCTGCGCCGGCCCCCCAAGGCCCCCGCGCCAAGAACAAGGGCCGGGCAGAGGAAGGCCCCACGCGCCAAAGGGCCCCCGGGCGAAGAGGGCCGTACCAGAGCTGGAATCGATGGTTTTGCGCACCCCTCCATTTTACACCAGAAGCGCCAGGAAAGCCCAGGAAGCCCCCAAGAGGCGCCAAGAGCCACCAAAAGCTTCAAAAGCTGCAAAAGGCCCCCTAAAAGAAGGGGGACCACAAGATTTGTCCGTGCCTTGAATATTGAAAACGATGGTTTTAGGCACCCCTGCCCGCAATGAAAAATGTTGTTTTTTGGTACTGAAATCGATGGCTTTGGGCACCCCTCCATTTCACCCCAAAAGACCAGGAAAGCCCCAGGAAGCCCCCAAATCAGCAAGGGCCTCTACGGGCCCTGACGCGCCGAAAGCCCGAAAAGGGCCGAGGCTACCCCGAACCCCAGCTTAAACCCTAACACCGCAAAACCCTTCAAGCAAAAAGGGCCTCTACGGGCCCTAACGTGCCGAAGGCCCGAAAGGGCCGAGGCTACCCCGAACCCCAGCTTAAACCCTCGCGAATGAAATACTCATTGGCGCAAAAATTACTAGGTTCCCTGACCTTCAAATGAATAAAGCCTCTACGGCCCCTGACACGCCGAAGGTCCGAACAAGGCCCCGAGAGACCCCAAGAGCCACCAAAAGGCTTCAAAAGGCTTCAAAAGGCCCCCTACTGAAATCGATGGTTTTTTTCCTTCATTTTACCCCGACAGGGCCAGGAAAGCCCCCAGGAAGCCCCCAAACGGCCCCAAGAGCCACCAAAAGGCTTAATTGAGGCCCTTAAAGAAGGGGAATCCACGAGCAGGCACAAAGGGTTTCCCTGACCTTCACATTAAAAAGGGCCTCTACGGGCCCTGACACGCCGAAGGCCCGAAAAGGGCCGAGGCTACCCCCAACCCCAGCTTAAACCCAAACAGCGCAACTTTAAAAACATCAAAGCAAGCATCGGGGCACAAGAAAACAGATTCCATAAACCCTAAACCCTAATAGAGTATAGTGTGGGTGGCCGGGGTGGGTTGACGGGCAACGCGAGCGCGCGGCCCGGGGTGTTTCACACCCGAGCGCGCCCTCCCCTGACACACCCTAAACCCTAAACCCTAAACCCTAAACCCTAAACCCTAAACCCTACACCCTAAACCCTAAACCCTAAATCCTGACTCACTTCCCCACCCTTCGGGGGGCACAGTGGCCCCTTGCATTGGACCAAATTGGCCGCCGCTCGTGCCATGCAAAATCCCGCAGAGGCGTATTAGGAACAAGTAGGCTTGCCCCCAACCCCAGGACCCAAGCACTGGACCGGCTGGACACCCACAACCCCCCAAAGTTGAGCAGGATTTAGAGATTGGGTTTTAGGGTTGGGGTTTAGGATTTAGGGTTTAGGGGTCTAGGATTTAGGGGTTTAGGGGTTTAGGGGTCTAGGGGTCTAGGGGTTTAGGGGTTTAGGGGTTTAGGGGTTTAGGGGTTTAGGGGTTTAGGGGTTTAGGGGTTTAGGGGTTTAGGGGTTAGGGTTTAGGGGTCTGGGAGTTAGGGGTTTGGGGTTCAGGGTCTAGGACTTAAGCTTTAGGGTTCAGTGTTTGGGGTTGGGGTCTAGGATTTATGCTTTAGGGCTAACCCTAAACCCTAAACCCTAAGCCCTAAACCCTAAACCCTAAACCCCTTTAGAGGTTTAGCGCTGCTATTGGAGGGCCTTCAGACTTCGCGGGACGCAGTCGTCCTTGTCGAGGTCGGGGCCACGTGCGGGCATTCCGTGTGTCGACTTGTCTCGGACCGCCTTGTCTGCTAACTGCTTAAGAACCCCGAAATAAAACACATATTCTTCCCTATTAAGGGAAATATATAGGGATTGTTTTGTTGTGTTGTTCTTTTGGGGTTCTTAAGCAAATAGCCGTTGTGCATTGCTGTCCATAGCGCCCCCCGCCCGGCGTTGTAGCAAGGTGCGGGCGCTCAGGCGAATCCAAGAAAGCTGTGGGTTAAAAAAAGGCAAATGCCCCCCTCGGGAGCTGAGTGAGTTGGGACGTTCCATACTTGGCTGCACTTAGGAGGGTAGTAAAAAAACAAACTTTTAGCTGCCTAACTAAGAAACCCAACAAGCCCAAAAAGGCTAAAGATCTAAAGTTACAGTAAAGCACCACAAAGCATAGAGACACGGGCGCCACTTCTCTTGGCTTGGGGCTTTTTCTAGGCTTGGGGTTATGCTGAAGGGTTGTGAGCAGGGTTTAGGAATAGTCGACTTTGGTGTGTTGGGGTACACGAGGGGGCACCCCTCTGTTTGACGAAACGCCCAACAGTTGATTGTGCAAGCAAGCAGGTCGCAACCGCTCGAAACGCAGGGCTTCGGGACTCGAGATTAGGGTTTGGGGCTGAGTGCTTCGGGTTTAGGGTTTAGGGCCGTAGGGTTTTTAAGCGCTTATCATAGGGTCGCACAGCAAGAAGAACCGCACAAGCGCTATGAGCTCTTGTTGGGGCCCCTGAGCTGTAAACATGACGAAACCCACCCCTCAAGCCGCACACACGCCCTGCCCTTTCGTTCTAAGAAATATTCCACATACCCCTTGGGCATACCCCTAAAAGTAGCTAAATGGTATGGTAAAAATCCTTCGTTATATTCTTAGGGTAGTTACATGGCCCAACATGCCCCTTATATACCCTAAACACATTAAGGGCCCACACATCAGAACCCTTTAAAGGAGGTCAGGGACCACACTACGGGCCAATGCCAAAATTATGTTTGTCTAAGCCAGTACTGCGGTGGACACGAGTTGTTGCGCACCAGTACGTAAACCATGGAGAGCAATATGGGCCCCACCTACAGCGATAACATTAGTTTGCACATTCAGTCACATGGGTCCCGCAGTCCCATAGCACGTAAAGCGAAATTAGCCCCACGTAAAGCGATAACATGGCATTACGTGACCTTTCACCATGTAAAGCTCTTAGACTCATGCTCAAGATGCGGTTTGTCGTCGATGCCCGGTATGCCTAAACCCTAAACCCTAAACCCTAAACCCTAAACCCTAAACCCTAAACCCTAAACCCTAAACCCTAAACCCTAAACCCTAAACCCTAAACCCTAAACCCTAAACCCTGCCAAAAGAACCGAAGCTCTGCCTTGGCAGATGCTCGTCTGGGACCTCGAAAACCCTGAAAGCGTCAGGAGTTCAAGAGGGGGGCAACTCCGGGCTCGGAGCCCCGGGGTGGCGCCTAAACCCTAAACCCTAGCCCTAAACCCTAAACCCAAGCCCTAAACCCTAAACCCTAGCCCTAAACCCTAAACCCTAGCCCTAAACCCTAAACCCTAAACCCTAGACCCTAGACCCTAAACCCTCAACCCTAAACCCTAAACCCTGAACCACCAGAACATTCTAAGAGCCTAAGCCACAAGCCTTTCCTTGAGCCAGGAGGTCCCATCGAGATGCTGTAGTTCTCGCAAACCCTAAACCCTAAACCCTAAACCCTAAACCCTAAACCCTAAACCCTAAACCCTAAACCCTAAACCCTAAACCCTAAACCCTAAACCCTAAACCCTAAAACCCAAACCCTAAACCCTAAACCTCTTTCGGTGCATCTCTGGGACACCCTACTGTACGTGTCGACGCCAGGCGTGTGCAAAGCCCCGAGGATGCAGAACAGGTGGTGAAGAGATGAGCGCAAGGCATATTAAAGGCTCTCGCCTTTTAGGAGGGTTTAAGGTTTAGGGTTTAGGGTTTAGGGTTTAGGGTTTAGGGTTCCCTTTAAAACCCTATGAAAGAAGCCCCAGAAGCCAAAAAAGCCCTACAGCCCTCTGAGCCCCAGACCCTACTGAGGGCTTTGATTGGGCTAAGGGCTCCTCAGGCTTAGGAGATTCAAGTTTAGGGTTTAGGGTTTAGGGTTTAGGGTTTAGGGTTTAGGGTTTAGGGTTTAGGGCTTAGGGCTTAGGGTTTGGGGGGGGCACAGGACTTGTGCAGGTGCAGTCTTGGGGTTTGGAGCTTAGGGTTTGGGGTTCAGGGTGTGGGGTTTAGGGTTTGGGGTTTAGGATTGTGGCCTAGTGGAACCCAAACTGGCCGCCTTCGTAGGGAGTCAGTGCCACGGGGTCGAGGCTTGAGTTGTAGCGGTTTAGGGTTTTTCGTTGAACCCCAAACGCTAAACCCTAAACCCTAAACCCTAGACCCTAGACCCTAAACCCTAAACCCTAACGGCTTGGGTTTGGGAGCTTAGGCGGCTTTAGCCCCTGAACCTTCAAACCCTCAGGCCTAACACCGGCAGTCTAGAGGCCTCTGCGTGCAGAGTGCGTTGTGGTGACTCAGACGGACAGCCCCCTCCCAAACCCTTAGGGCTTAGGGCTTAGGGCTTAGGGCTTAGGGCTTAGGGCTTAGGGCTTAGGGCTTAGGGCTTAGGGCTTAGGGCTTAGGGTTTAGGGTTTAGGGTTTAGGGTTTAGGGTTTAGGGTTTAGGGTTTAGGGTGTAGGGTTTAGGGCTTAGGGTTTAGGGTCTTCAGCGAGGGGTTGGGGTTTAGGGTTCAGGGTTTAATCCTAAACCCCAAACCCTGAACCCCATTCGTCCCGAGAGGGCTGTTGCAAGCAAGCCTGGCGTCTTCAATGTCGGTTCGTGCCCCTGGTCCCTCAAAGGGAAAGTCAGGTTTAGGGTTTAGGCTCAGGGTCCCCAAACCTAACCCTAAACAACCCATATAAACCTAAATGTTAAGCACGAACTGGGGAATTTGATCAAATTCCTTTTTGCTACCCCCATTGTTCAGCACGAATTTGGAAATTTGATCCATTTTGGCCTATCTGACCCCTTCGACCCCCCATTGTTCAGCACGAATTTGGGAATTTGATCCATTTCGGCCTATCTGACCCCTTTAACCCCCCCATTGTTCAGCACGAATTTGGGAATTTGATCCATTTCGGCCTATCTGACCCCTTTAACCCCCCCATTGTTCAGCACGAATTTGGGAATTTGATCCATTTCGGCCTATCTGACCCCTTTAACCCCCCATTGTTCAGCACGAATTTGGGAATTCGATCCATTTCGGCCTATCTGACCCCTTTAACCCCCCCATTCTTCAGCACGAATTTGGGAATTTGATCCATTTCGGCCTATCTGACCCCTTTAACCTCCCCATTGTTCAGCACGAATTTGGGAATTTGATCCATTTCGGCCCTCTGACCCCTTTAACCCCCCCCATTCTTCAGCACGAAATTTGGGAATTTGATCCATTTCGGCCCCTCCGACCCCTTTGACCCCGTTGAAACCCTAAACCCTACATCTCCCAAATGCTCCCCCCCCCCCCATCCCAGAGAGCCAAATTCCCAACTTCCCTATATACCGGGAATCACCCCAAGCCATAGGTCCCGCAATCAAGGTTTAGGGTTTAGGGTTTAGGGTTTACGTTTAGGGTTTAGGGTTTAGGGTTTAGGGCTTAGGGTTTAGGGTTTAGGGTTTAGGGTTTAGGGACACCCTCGGTCCCAAAAGAGCCTAGAGCCAAAATTCCCCCCAATTCCCTATTGGCTCCCAAATCCCCAAAGCTCCGAGAGCCTAAACCCTGGAGAGAAAACGTAACTCCCTAAAACCCTAAACCCCTGAACCCTAAACCTTAAACCTTAAACCCTAAACCCTAAACCCAACTCCCCAACTCCCCAACTTCCGAACTCGGAAAGTCAGAGGCTGAAAATCACCCCGGTCTCATGGCTCGGTACTCCTTGCCACTGCCACTCCTGCGCAAGGAGTTGTGGTGAGGGTTTAGGGTTTAGTTTAGGGTTTAGGGTTTAGGGTTTAGGGTTTAGGGTTTAGGGTTTAGGGTTTAGGGTTTAGGGTTTAGGGTTTAGGGCTTAGGGCTTAGGGCTTAGGGTCTAGGGTCTAGGGTTTAGGGTTTAGGGTTTAGGGTTTAGGGTTTCAGGTGTAGGGTCTAGGGTTTAGGGTTTAGGGTTTGGGTTTTGGGGTGTGGGGTGTGGGGTGTAGGGCCAGGGCTTGGGGGCACCCTCATCCCTCGCAAGCGCGTGTTCGCAGAAAGCTGCGGGATCCACGCCCGGCACCTTTGCTTCTGGATCCACGCTCGCTTATAGCCTCGAGGCCATGCAGACGTCGTGCTCAAGAGCACCTGCACTGGCGCCCCTTGGGGAGAATCCCCCGAGGCCTGCTGCTTTGGCATTCCTGCCACCAGATCCTCAAGCAGCTCGAACTCCGTCGCTCGGAGCTGTAGAGCCTCCGTGTAGAAAGTGTGAGTCCACGGCTCGTGCCCCGCGGAGGGATCCGAGCCGGGCGCAGTAGATCTTGCAAAAGCTTGTGTTCCAGAAGCGTGTGTCGCATGCAGTTGAATGACGTCCCAGCGGGCCCTATCCCTGAACCCTAAACCCTAAACCCTGAACCTTAAACCCTAAACCCTAAGGTTTAGGGTTTAGGGTTTCTTGAGGGTCTGAAGGAGGGACCCTTACAAGGGACCTGAGGGTGTTTTTGGGGATATCTAGGGGCTACTTATATAGGCGTTTGAGGCGATATAACGTATATATACATAAATTTAAAAGATGTAAAAGGGGTTAGCCCTAAGCCCTAAACCCTAAGCCCTAAGCTCTAAACCCTTAACCCTAAACCCTAAATCCTGAACCCTAATTAAACCCTATATAGACAGGGGAAGAAGAGCAAGAGTCCCTTCTCAGGTCCCTCATTTTACCCCTTAAGTTTCGGGCCACCCCAAACCCTCATAAAGCCTTCGCTCCTATTCCCTAAACCGTAAACCCCACACCCCAAACCCTAAACCCTAAACTCCGAACCCTATACCATAAACGCTATATACCCTAAACCCTAAACCCTAAACCCTAAACCCTAAACCCTAAACCCTAAACCCTAAACCCTAAACCTCCGCAACCTGCCTCTGTGCGTCTGGCACGATGATGGTCTGGCGCATTCTGTTCGCCAGGTGGTAGAAGCCTGCACATCTGCGGGCCGTGAGATTCGGAGGTTTCCCTTCTAAGCAAGAACATATGTGTCTTTTTTGGGGGTGTTAGGATTTAGGCTTTAGGGTTTAGGGTTCAGGGTTTGGGGTCTAGGGTTTAGGGTCTAGGGTTTAGAGTCTAAGGTTTAGGGCTCAGGGTTTCGAGGCACCCCAAACGAGGTAAACCTAAACCCTATACACCGCAATCCCTAAACCCTAAACCCAAGCCCAAAACCCTCAACCCCAAGCCCTAAACCCCAGAACAGGGTAGGACGTCGACCCCCCAAGCCCCGCCAGCAACGCCCAAACCGCCTGAACAACTTGCTCATTGAGAGGGAGGGTGCGGAGTTTAGAAGTTATAGGGTTCCTAGGGAGCCTTAGGGAAGCTTAGGGAGCCTTAGGGGTTTAGGGGTTTAGGGGTTTAGGGGTTTAAGGGTTTAGGGTTTAGGGAACCTTGGGTCGCATACCCCCTTTGAACCCGCCCTTTAGAACTCTATTCACAAGGGTCCCAATCCCTTGCAATGCTGAAAAGGGAATACGGCTACCCACTGGGCATCCCAGCAACTCTGGCATATAGGGTTTACGGTTTAGGGCAGTTTTTGGGGTTTAGGGCTCGGGGTTTAGGGTTTAGGGTTTAGGGTTTAGGGTTTAGGGTTTAGGGTTTAGGGTTTAGGGTTTAGGGTTTAGGGTTTAGGGATCCTGCAACTCATACATGATGTCGAGACTGGAGAAGGGTTTAGGGGGCCCAGAATCCATAGGGTGTAGGGTTTGGGGTTTAGGGGATGCCATAGCTCAGTAAGCTTTGCAGGAACGGCCAGTGTCCCTAGGCTTACAGTATGGAGCTTAGAGTGTTGCGGGTTTAGGTTTCCAGGTTAACGTTGCTTCGGGGCTATGATGACTAGGGTCCAGGGTAAGGGTTGGGATATGATTTCGCTTCGGGACTCCAACCCCTGCACCCTCCAAAGCCCAAAAGGCTTCTATGAGCTGACTGTACACTCAGGCCCCACAATGAACTGATCCATCTACGACAGCACAGAAACAGCTTCGGGCTAAAGTAGCGTTACCCTAAACCCTAAACCCTAAACTCTAAACCCTAAACCCTAAACCCTAAACCCTAAATCCTAAACCCTAAACCCTAAACCCTGTAGGGCTGAGGGGAGACCGCAAGCCCCAAAGATGTGGATTGCGGATGGTTGCAGCTGTCAAAACCACATGTAGCAAAACAAGTTTGGGCACAGGGCCAAGCAGGTTTAGGGTTTAGGGTTTAGGGTTTAGGGTTCAGGGTTTAGGGTCTAGGGTCTAGGGTTCAGAAGGAGGTTTTGGGTTTAAGTCTAAGTCCAGCATCCTTGGCAAAAAACGGTTGGGGCAAGGCTTCTCCTTGTTTAAAAAAAAGCCCTTATAAGGAACCATACCTAGAGCAAATAGATACAAACCCCAAAACCCTGAAAATCCTCAAAGCCCTGACAATCCCCTAATCCCTAAACCCTAAACCCTGAGCCCTAAAGCCTAACCCTCGCTTGTTCCTCGGAAGCAGCCCTGCAGACCCCTGCGAAACCTCCCCCGCAACCATCCCAAAAGCTTAGGGTTTAGGCTTTAGGGCTTTAGGCTTTAGGCTTTAGGGGGTTTAGGGTTTAGGGTTTAGGGTTTAGGGTTTAGGGTTTAGGGTTTAGGGTTTAGGGTTTAGGGTTTAGGGTTTAGGGTTTAGGGTTTAGGGTTTAGGGTTTAGGGTTTAGGGTTTAGGGTTCAGGCTTTAGGGCTTTAGGGTTTAGTATGGGGGTTTAGCATCCTGTCCCTCCTTAGAGGGCTCAAGGGCTGGGTTCTTTTTGGGGCAACCCCTTTCCTGGGGCTCCGCCCGTGAAATCCCCTAAACACCCAAAATCCCCTATCTCGGGGCTTAGGGTTTAGGGTTTAGGGTTTAGGGTTTAGGGTTTAGGGTGAGGGTGAGGGAAGAGAGGGAGGAGAGGGAGGAGACGGACGAGAGGGACGAGAGGGACGAGAGGGAGGAGAGGGAGGAGAGGGAGGAGAGGGAGGAGAGAGTGGAGAGAGTGGAGAGAGTGGAGAGGGCGACCCCTGTTATACCCTACAAATTACGGGCCCACACATCAGAGCCCTTCAAACATGCTAAGGGACCACATTGAGGGCCCATGGAACTACCCTTAGACCGTAAATACCCTATAGTCCCTGAATACCCTAAAGCCCCAAATCGCCCCTCAGCCCTAAACCCTATAAACCCTAAACCCTAAATCCCATGAACGAGAAAAGTTCAGGAAAGATAAGAACGTTGAAGCCGGCTTTCGGGATTTGAGGATTAGGGCTTAGGGTACGCTATAAGCCCTAAACCCTACTCAAACCCTAAACCCTAAACCCTAAGCCCTAAACCCTAAACCCTAAACCCTAAACCGGTTTAGGGTCTAGGACTTGGGGTTTATAGGGCAAACCCCAAAAAGGTACCTGCAGAACTTGTGGAGGGCTTGAGGGGATTTTACAGGGTTCATCAGGGCTATGTTGTGTTATAGTGTTTAGGGTTTAGGGTTTAGGGTTTAGGGTTTAGGGGTAGGGTTTAGGGTTTTCAGGGCTGAGGGGCGATTGGGGGTTTTAGGGCATTCAGTGGCTTAAGCCCTGAATACCACAACCCCAAAAACCCTAAACCCTAAACCCTAAACCCCAAGTACCCTCAACCCCAACCCCGCCTCCAGCTCCAGCCAGAGCTGCCGGCGGTTGACTCGGCAGTTGGCGATTTTCGTGTAGGGATCCTATACGTTCACGAGGGTCCCCGGAACCCTGAACTTCTAACCCTAACCCCTAACCCCTAACCCCTAAACCCTAAACCCTCGAATCAGGGAGGCTGCACCCTCAGACCCCCTCACAAGAACTCCCCTGAATAGCAGGGCCGCAACACTGAGTGCATTTCGGAAACCCTGGTATGGGTAGATAACTCGAAGCAAAGCTAGTCTTCGAGGCAAGAACCCCAAACCTACTTTTCTGTACGTTGTTACCCTAAACCCTAAACCCTAAACCCTAAACCCTAAACCCTAAACCCTAAACCCTAAACCCTAAACCCTAAACCCTAATCGGATTCTTAAGAAACCTACAAAAAAAGTAGGTTTGGGGTTCTGAAGCTCGATTGAAAACTCTACGTCCTAAACACTGCGGTGTGGGGAGGAGAGGGGGGCGAGCGGAGGTTCACGGAGTTGGGGTTTAGGGTTTAGGGTTAAGGGTTTAGGGTTTAGGGTTTAGGGTTTAGGATTAGCGGCAGGTTAAAGGTGAGAATCACTGCTTCGGTTTGCGGATTTGGTGCGGGGTTGAATCAACTTGGGGGGGGGGGGGGGGGTTCTGGGGGTCCTAGGATACCCGCCAAAAACGAGCATGCCGGCAGGTTGCGTGGATTCTGGTTAGGGTTCAGGCCATAGGGGCTTTAGGGTCAGGGCTATGTTTCAGGGTTTAGGGTTTAGAGTTTCGGGTTTAGGCAGTTCGGTAAGTTTCAAGTTTGTTTGAGCATGTATTTGGATAGAGGGACGGTGTGCGTCGAGGACAACGACATACTGCAGGCTTGGGTATCAAGCGGATGTAGCCGAGGAACGAGCTGCCTCAACCCTAAACCCTAAACCTAAACCCTAAACCCTAACCCTAAAGCCCTGTTATGGTTTAGAGTTTGGGGTTTAGGCCGCCTCTATGCTGGGGCTGAATTCCTGGAGCCCCCCGACCAGCAATTTCAAGGTGTGAGCCCCTAAGGCCCGGGGCCCCGAACCCCCCGACCCCAAACCCCGCACCCCAATCCCCAAACCCTAAACCCTATATTATAAACCCTAAACCCTAAACCCTAAACCCTAAACCCTAAACCCTAAACCCTAAACCCTAAACCCTAAACCCTGCCCAACGCAGTAGGGGAGCCCTGTACCCGGCACTTTGGAAGTCCGCAGGCTCGACCTCCAGCTCCTTAGCCGCTTCGGTTTAGGGTTTAGGATTTAGGGTTTAGGGTTTAGGGTTTAGGGCTAGGGTTTAGGATTTGGGCTTGAGGGTTTGGGGTTGCAGGTGTTCGGGTTTCGGTGTCTCGGGAAGGATGGAAAGACCCGACAACTGAACCCTGTACTACCAATGCCAGCCGATACCAGACAAAACCCTCAAACCCTAAACCCTACACTCCTAAACCCTAAACAACCCCAACCCCAAACAACCCTAAGCCCTGAGCACCGAAGCTCTTTGACCCTAAACCCTAAACCCTAAACCCTAAACCCTAAACCCTAAACCCTAAACCCTAAACCCTAAACCCTAAACCCTAAGCCCAGGCGCGGCCGCATCATCTGAGGCTACCCGAGGCCTCCATATGAAGCCCTGCGCTCGGCGCGTGCCTGGCAGCCCGCACCCATTAAAACAGAAAAAGTTTAGGATTTAGGGTTTCGGGTTTGGGGTTTAGGGTTCTTCAGTAATCTAGAAACACGAGAAAGTGAGTGTGTGTGTGCCCTTTGATGGTTTACGGAGCTTGATAAGGAAACCGATGCCAAGCCGGAAGAAATTGCTTGACCCCCTCCCCCCCCTAATAACCCTGTGAGAGCCCTTACCCCCATTCTAGCCCCCATCTACCCCCTTTTATACCCCCCTTATAACCTAAACCCTGAACCCTGAACCCTGAACCCTAAACCCTAAACCCTAAACCCTAAAGGTCCTATAGATACCCTCATTAGGGTCCCCAGGGCCTGAAGAGGGCCATTGCGGTCTTTCAGGGTGGCTTAGGGCTGAGACCTAAGCATGGTTCAGCTGGGTCTATAGGGTTCAGGGTTCAGGGTTCAGGGTTTAGGGTTTAGGGTTTAGGGTTTTGGGTGAAATGATTAAGGGTTCAGGTGAAGTTTCGAGGAGTTTCGTGGAGAAACACTGAGCAAGATCAACACACACTAGGCCCCGTGATCTCTGATCCAGCATGCAGCTCCTAACTCCACTTGAATTGCCACGTAACTTGCCCAAGAAGGCCTAAAACTCTCAAAGCCGAATGCCCCTTACCCTGAAACCCTACGCCACTAAGACCGTAAGCCCTAAGAGCCTTGCCCTAGGCCCTAAACGCTGAACCTTGCACCCTAAACCCGCAAACCCAAAGCACCTGCGACCCCACAACCAAGCCGTGAGACCTTTACTCTGGCGCCGGATCCTATACTACCGCAAAAACATTGGGACTTCACATATAATAGTGGACACTGAACATAATTTGAGTTTTGCTGTCCCCGTTACCTTGAGGGGGCTAGGGCTTCGTTTCGGATAGGGCTTGGGAGCAACGTCAGCCCAACGACCCAACACAATGCCCAAATAGCCTTTAAATAGCCTGGTTCAGGCCTGCTTGCGGGTTGGGGATATGAAGAACCCGAACAGTTATATGATAATCATTGTCAACTAATGCAAACCAGCTGATAATCAAAGTATCCCGAACCCTTGATGAACCCATACTACACCCTGAATCCAAAACCAATCCGTCAGTGCAAGGCGCATCCATTACGGCCACGATCCGGTCCTTGAGGCGTGTAGGGTCTAGGATTTGGGGTCTAGGGCCCTCCCCCCTTTTGGTGTTGGGGTTAACAGTCAGGTGTTTGGGGGATGTACCAGAGGCGGGGGGGGGGCGGGGGGCGTCGAGAACGCAGAGCGCGGGCGCATAGAGGGGGAAACTGCTCGCCTGCAGTCGTGCCTGGGTTCATTTCAAGGGCTCCATGGTTCCCGGGATTTAGCCTAAACCCTAAATCGTCTGGGGGCGGTTTAGTGTGGCAGCAGGATTGTGAAGACCCAAACCCTCCAAGCCCCGCACTCTTTGTTGAGGGTTCAGGGTTTATAGGGTTTAGGGTTTAGGGTTCCTGAAAAACCCTGCGCCCTGAATTCTACAATCTACAAGCTTCAAAACCCCGGAGCCCTGAAGTACGTCCTTCAAAGCAACACCTAGTCTAAATCCTAAACTGCCCCCCCCCCAAAAAAAAAAGGAATAAGGGAACTGCTGGGGCATCCAAGAACACCCTACAGCCTCCAACTCCTGAATCCTGCAGACCATAAACCCTCCAGACCCTAAGCCCAAAAAACCACACAAACCCTAAACCCTAAGTCCTACAGATCTTAAATTAAAAACCAAAGTCTAGAGGCACTAAGCCCCAACAATCCCCCCCTCCCTCCTCCAAAACAGGGACTGAAGACCTAAATACCCAGGTCCAAAATGTCCTAGAGCACTGGCACTTGGAATCACAGTAATCATATTACAATAAGGGTACCCTTGTTGGGGTTAAACCCAAAACCCAAAACCCAAAACCCTAACCCCTAACCCCTAAACCCCAAACCCCAAACCCCAGACCCTAAACCCTATTATATAAACTAAACCCTAAACCCTAAAGCCTAAAGCCTAAAGCCTAAAGCCTAAAGCCTAAAGCCTACACCCTAAACCCTAAACCCTAAACCCTAAACCCTAAACCCTAAACCCTACCAACCCGAAAGCTCTTGGGCCCTCAAAACCTCCCGGGTGTGAGACCGATGAGGTACCAGTCCCTCGGTAGGAGGGTCCTGGGAGCCTCAAGGAAGAAGTAGATTTTAGGGTCTAGGGTTTAGGGTTTAGGGTTTGGGGTTCGGGCTTAGGGTTTAGGGTGCATGGTTTGGAGGACTTCGGAATATTCGAGTCTTAATTGAAGGTCTTCCCGGCTTAGGGCGCCCAGACCTAAGGCCCCAAGCCTGACCCTGAAGGGTTTTGGGTTTAGGGATTTTAGGGGTTAGGGGTTAGGGGTTAGGGGTTAGGGGTTAGGGTTTAGGGTTTAGGGTTTAGGGTATAGGGTAAGCCTTAAAGACAGCGAGTGCCAATTAGGGCCCCAGAGTCTCTCCGCGGCGACAATGTCGGCAGCCTCGCGAAGAAGTCCTTTTGGGTGAGCGTTTAGGGTTTAGGGTTTAGGGTTTAGGGTTTAGGGGCTTATGGTCTAGGGTCTATAAGGTTTAGGGTTTAGCGTCTTCGGGTTTAGGGTTAGGAGTCCGAGGGTTGTAGGTTCGGGACTTCGGGTGTTAAGGCTTTGGAGGTGTGCTGCGCTTATGTGATCCTGACTACCCCCCACCTTAGCTATGCCCAACCCGAAATGAGACCCGAAAAGTCAGCGGCCTTTAGAGCAGGGTTGGTGGTAGACAAGGTGGGGGACCGCTTACGACGCCTGAACCCTAGAAAAGCGAGGGTGGAGGGTTTAGGTTGGGGTGTAGTGGTGTTTAAGAAGAGCTGGACAAGCAGGGTTAGGCTTTATAGCTAGCACGGTAGACCCTAGGAGAACAAAAGCTACACGTCCCCTACGCCTGAAAATTCGGAAGTGTTGTCCTAAACCCAAGGCACTAAAGCCTAGACTCTTTAGGGTTTTGGGTTTAGGGTTTAGGGTTCCCCAGACCCAAGGCACTAAACTCTAGACTCTAAAGGGTCCAAAACCCTGTACACCCAGAAGAACTCTCTGCCGAGGGGCGGGGTGAGACTGTGCGGTGGACGAACTCCTTGGTCTCGCGGAAGTTTGGGTTTGCGGGTTTCTAGGGTGGACACGGTTTAAACCCTGAACCTTCAGTGCTGAGCTCGCAGCCTGCAACCCTAAACCCTAAACCCCAAACCCCAAACCCTGAACCCTAAACCCTAAGCAAGTCTACCCTAGACTCATGGAGGCTGCTGCACTGGGGGCTTGATTGTCAAAGCGATCGCCCGTGCGCGCACATCGCTGATTCTGATGGAACGTGGCTTTCAAAGGAGTGACTTGGGTTCAGGGTTCAGGGTTTAGGGTCTAGGGGTTAGGGTTCAGGGTTCAGGGTTCCAGGTGTTTAAGAGGGTTCAGGGCCTAGGGCTTAGGGATTGAGCGTTTAGGTTTTCTGTGACATGGCTTTAAAGAGGGGAGGCTTTCATCTCCAGCAAAGGCCCGACCCAGACACCGCTCACTGATGGCCCTTCTGCTCCGAAGAAAAACCACCCAGAACCCTGGCTTTGATATGGGGTTTAGGGTTTAGGGTTTAGGGTTTAGGGTTTAGGGTTTAGGGTTTAGGGTTTAGGGTTTAGGGTTTAGGGTTTAGGGTTTAGGGTTGGCATGTTCCCCTTATACTAACAATCCATAGCAATCCTCATTGCATTTACAAGGAAGAATATTGGTTATCTATCTATTTTGTTTTTCGGGGGAGCTCTTAAGCAAACAGTGGATCAGTAGCCCTGAACCCTAAATCCCAAATCAACTTAACAACCAAAAAACAAAAAAAAGAAGCAAAGGGTGTCTAAGCCCTACCCCTAAACCCTAAACCCTAAAACCCTAAACCCCAAACCCTAAACCACAAACCCTAAACCCTAAGCCAAGGGGCCACTCTGTCCTGCACCGGCTGCCCCCGGGAGAAAACTAACGGCGCATGGGGCTTGGCGAGGGCAGCAGCCCCAAAGCGGGCGACGAAGTATGCCTCGGTTCAGGGTTGCGGGGTTAGGGTTTATGGTTTAGGGTTCTCAAGCCAGCCGCTCGATTTCGGACATCGGGAGCAAAACATACGTTGCTAGAAAACACCCTCCTTGGGCATGTCTTCCAGAATCACCGTTCTGCAAGCGAGCCCTGAGGGCTTCTGCGCGGTGAGCAAGAAGCTCTAGCCTTAGCATTCTAGAGACCCCCTTGTACCCTAAACCCTAAACTCCCTAAACCCTAAACCCTAAACCCTAAACCCTGAACCCTAAACCCTAAACCCTGAACCCTAAACCCTAAACCCTAAACCCTAAACCTTAACCCCACTGCTTTGAAAGGGTTTGTTAGGCTGAAGACTTGGCGGAGAGACTCCAAGTCCACGACCCAATGTGGAAGTTTACGAGATTGGAGGCCCGCAACCCTAAACCCTAGCCCTAAACCCTAAACCCTAAGCCCTAAACCCTAGCCCTAAACCCTAAACCCTAAGCCCTTATTGGAGGCCTTATTATGAGGAAATCCTACTATTTGGGGTCTATGGGGGTCCCCTATTTCTCGTAAACCCCCCCCATATCTGTGATCAAGACTTGAGCGTGAGACTTAGCCTAGAGCAGAGGCAGCAACAGCCCTGAAAGACGGGCCTAAAACATCAAGATGACACGGTTCAGGGTTTAGGGTTTAGGGTTTAGGTTTTAGGGTTTAGGGTTTAGGGTTTAAAGCATCTTTGCGGCAAAAGGCCTGCATTGCCGGCATGCCAGCCATGTCACAAAGTACGAAGCTGTGGAGAGTATGCATACCTGGCCTGACTTCTTCAAATTAGGGTTTAGGGTTTAGGGTTTAGGGTTTAGTGTTTAGGGTTGAGGGAAATAAGTGTGATCTACGCCCTTAACCCCTGAACCCTGAACGAAAAAAAACCCAACACCCTAAGCACAAAAGTGAATTACCCTGAATCCCCAACCCTAAAACAAAGGAAAAATCCCCACAGAACCCTATACACATAAACCCTGTCCTTGGGTTGCGGGTTCACGGCCTGTAAAACCCCCTAAACCCTAAACCCTAAACCCTAAACCCTAAACCCTAAACCCTAAACCCTAAACCCTAAACCCTAAACCCTAAACCCTGACAGCTCGCGAAGTACCAGGTTCGCATCGCGGCCCTGAACATTGGCTGGCCTCACCTGCGTCAGATGCAAGGATGCTTTCGAGTGTTAAGGCTTGGGGTTTAGGGTTTAGGGGGTGAAGGGGTTTAGGGGTTTAGGGGTTTAGGGGTTTAGGGGTTTACGGTTTAGGGTTTAGGGTTTAGGGTTTAGGGTTTAGGGTTCAAGTTCTCAGCGTTTGGGGCGTAGGGTTCCAAACCCGACCACCCTCGGTCTCCCAGGCTGGGTCCCGCCGTCCCGCCGGGTATCCGGCCCCAGAGCCCGAATCAACCCTAAACCCTAAACCCTAAACCCTAAACCCTAAACCCTAAACCCTAAACCCTAAACCCTCAACCCTAAACCCTAAACCCTAAACCCTAAACCCAAACCGCAAACTTGAGCCCTGAACCCTAGAGGCCCTTGAGTGCCCAGCTCCAGAGAATGCCACAGAAATTGCCAGCCAATCCCCCGCCAGAGTGAGGGCATGGGTTATGGGGTTTATAAAGGATTTATGGTTTAGGATTTAGGGTTTAGGATTTAGGGTTTAGGATTTAGGATTTAGGGTTTAGGATTTAGGGGTTGGGGGGGTCTAAAATGGGGAAGTTCAGGGTTACGTGGTTAGGGGCTGGGGACCCTGATCCCTGTTGCAGTAAAAGGGAGTGGGAGAGAAAAGAGGCCCAAAACTTTGTAGCCTAAATCCCTCACTCATAATAATGATCCCATACATTGGGAACCCTAGAAACCTCATCAACCTCATAACCAACCTTACAACCTCAAACCCTAAGCCGAAAGTCCGGAAACCAGCGCGCTCAACGTTTTGGAGCTTAAAACGCTTCCCCCTCAGGCAGAGCGAAACTGCCTGCGCCCCAGAGCCTATGGAGCCTTAAATCCTGAGGGAACCCCAAAAACTGAAAACCTGAATCCGAAACCGTAAACCGTAAACCCTAGAGACTGCTGGCGCCTCAACATTCCACAAAGGATCGGAATTCAGAACCCGCTGCATGTATGAGGCCGCATGCCTGGCAGAAGAACGGTTTCAGGTGCAGACTCTAAACCCATATTGGGGGTTTACGAAAATAGGGGTACCCTTTTTGGGGGGCTCCTATAAAAAGAGGTATAGTATTTTGCGCTATATTAGGGGTACTCCTATTTTGGGAAACCCCCATGTGCCCAAAACGCTGAGATTTGGATTTCGGGTGTTGGGTTTGTAGGGTTTAGGGCTTATATAAGGTCTAGGCTTGGTCTATAGGGTCTAGAGTTGACTAGACCCATGAGTAATAACCTAGGAAAAAAAGGGTGCCCTTCTTGGTTTATTGGTTTACAGGGGCCTATCAGAGAACCCAAACCCCAAAAAAAGGGAATTAGGGCCTACTCTGGGTCCTGGTTTAGGCTTTGGGTCGATTTGGGGTTTGGGGTCTAGGGCCGGTTTAAGGTTTCGAGTCCAGGGTCACAACGCTTCATTCGCCTGCCCTATATGATGTAGGGTTTGTATTTCTTGTATCCCCAAAAGGATACCCAATATATACACTCACCAATCTTAAAAAGGAACCTTATACACACTCACCAGTAACAGCAATATACACCCTGTTTCATGTGATCCCCTATTCACGGCATATCTGACATACATAGCGAAGCTTAGGTGTTTTTGGGGTTTAGGGTTTAGGGTTTAGGGTCTAGGGGGGGTGGTACCATACATGTGTGTGCGTGTGTACCTTTTGTATGCGTGTATTCCATATACATATTCTAAACTCCCATAATCACCCAGACCCGATCACACATTTAGCTCTTGGGCTTGGGGTCAGGATGTGTAGGACCGATGGGTGGGGAAACCCCACCCAAAACAAAACCGAAAATCTCAGAAGGGCGTGCCGGGCCGTGTTTAGACTCTCTAAACCCTAAAACCCGAAACCCCAAACCCTAAACCCCAAACCCCAAACCCTAAACCCTAAACCCTAAACACTAAACCCTAAACCCTAAACCCTAAACCCTAAATGCCCCCCCCCCCCCCCCCCCCCCCCACACACAGGCCCTTGGGTCCCGCAATTTAGGGTCAGGGCCTTGAACTTCGAAGTTGAAGGATGGAGGGGTCAGGCCAAGGGCTTATAAGGGCTTTGGGCCTTCGACCTCCGGGTTAGGGTTTGGGGTTTAGGGTTTAGGGTTTAGGGTCTAGGGTTTAGGGTTTAGGGTTTAGGGTTTAGGGTTCAGGGTTCAGGGTTCAGGGTTAAGGGTTTGAGGATTTGGGTTTAGGGGCCGGGTCTGGGGTTCACTGTTTAGGGCTTAGGGGCTCCCTCGCATTGCCCGGCCTAGCAGTAGCCTCATCGACAAAGTTGACCCAAGCGAGGGCGATGTGCACCTTCTTCCGCCTAACACGCAGCACACGCAAACGTGAGCCCATGGTTCAGGGGAGGTTTAGGGTTTAGGGCTTAGGGTTTAGGGTTTAGGGTTTAGAAGCTTCAGGAGCCTTGTGGGGAGCAGTGGGG
>CAJNDS010002314.1:196177-271177 GCA_905221605.1 Symbiodinium natans
CCTAACGCCTAATACAACAAGTCCCTATATACTACCAGTCCAAACTGCGGATCATTCGTTAACAAAATTTGAGGTTTTCGGGCAAAGGGCTCAGGGTTTAGCGGTCTATGGTTTTGGGGGTTTAGGGTTGAGGTTTTAGGGCGGAAGGGGTCGGGGCGTTTAGCGCAGGGCTTATATAGATTTCGGGGGATGGATCTTAAGGTGTGTTCAGGGTTTAAGGGCACAGGACTTTAGGGCTCAGGGTTTAGGGTTTAGGGTTTAGGGTTTAGGGTTTAGGGTTTAGGGTTTAGGGTTTAGGGTTGTTCAGGAACTTAGGGTTGAGCCTTTGTGTATGTGCGTTGTGCGGCAACAACAAGTCCTAGCCTGGCTCCTGGGGCATCACGCTTTTACCTAAGCCCTAAACCCTAAACCCTTTAGGGCCTAGGCTTGTAGAGCTACCCTAAACCCAAAACCCTAAACCCTAAACCCTAAACCCAAAACCCTAAACCCTAAACCCTAAACCCAAAGGGGATCCTAGATTTCGAAGTCCCTCATTCTCTACAAAGAGCCACGAAGATCATAATGGCACAATGTGTATGTATTTGTGCCTATAGGATGAGAAACATTAACTGTTTTACATGCATACGTATATGCATGAAATGAATAGGAATCTTATTGAATTAACAGGTAAAATGACTTGGAATCATATTTGAGTCATAGGAACTCTCCATCAAACGTCATGGGAGAAGAATAGTAGGAAGCCTGTGAAAATGAAAAGGGACCCTTCTTGAATTCACGGGAATGCGGGAATTCTATTGAATCTAAATAGGAATCCTATCAATATTTCTCTTAATCTTGTTATGATGAATTAGAAGAATTCTATTCAAATTATGAGGAACCCCACTAAAATTCATAAGAACCCTTTTACAAATTAAGAGGAATCTTTTACATGAAGAGGGTCCTACCATCAATAGGAATTTATAAGCAACACAACTCAAAATCATAAGAACCCTATTGCAAATTAATAGGAATCCTTTGAAAATGGGGAGAAATCCTACTAGAATTAATAGGAACAAATAGGAACCCTATAAAAATAAATGTGGTTCGGATTTCTAGGCTTCCTGTTGGAATTAATGTGATTCCTCTTCGAATTAATGGGACAGGAATGCTATTCAAATCTCTCAGAAAAGACCATTCAAATCACTTTGAAAGTCACAAACATGAATAGGAACCAATAGGAATCCTAAAAAAGAAGTATGAGTCCTTTTCATTACTCCGATTGAAACTAAAAGAAGCCACTTTAAAACGATTGAGAACCTTGTTGAAATTCATAAGAACCCTATTTACAAAACCGTATTAGGAATCCTGCTACATTGAATAAGAACCCTATGAAAATTCATAAGAATATTATGAAATGGTAGAGGAGTCCTATTAAGATGGCTAGGAACCCTTTGACGTTAATCGGAATTTCTTAGGAACCGCAGTAAAATTCATAAGAACCCTATTACGAATTGATAGGAACCCTTTTAAAATGAAGAGGAATCCTACTAAGATTAATAGGAACCAATAGGAATCCTACAAATTTCCATGTGGTTCCTTTTCAAAATTTCTTGGCTTCCTGTTAGACTGAATGTGATTCCTATTAGAATTACTAGGACTAGGAATGCTATTCAAATTTCTAATCATACCATTAAAATTACTTGGAGACTCACTAAAATGAATAGGCACCAATATGAATCTTAAAAAAGATTTTTAATTTCAGAGGAACCCTATTGGAATTAAAAGAACCACTTGAAAATGATTAAGAACCTTGTTGAAATGCATAAGAAAGAACCCATTGAAAAGTATTAGGAATCCTCTGATGTTGGCTAAGAACCTTCTGAAAGTTCATAAGAATATAAGTGAAATGAAAAGAAGTCCTATGAAGATGATTAGGAACCCTTCTACATTAAAAGGAACAGGAATGCTATTGCTGAGATTGATATAAGACTGACCAAAACCAACGAGCCTCCAAGCATGCTGACACGTCCTGCCTTCGAACCAAAACCGTCCACTGGACAGCTACATGTGGAGCTGAACGGTTCTGGCCCGAGAGAGGTACGAAGCAAAACTAAAAAACCCGAAAAACCATCTTTTTTTGAGAATGGGGAGGGGATTTTGAAAAAGATGTTTTTTTTTTTGGTTCTGCCTCGTAAAAAGATGGTTTTGCATAGGAAAACCAACTTTTCCATCGCAAAAAGATGGTTTTCCTTAAGAACACACACCAAGCCAAAACCATCTTTTTGCGAGGGAAAAGTTGGTTTTCCTATGAAAAACCATCTTTTACGAGGCAAAACCACAAAACCAAAAAAAACATCTTTTTTAGAGAATAGGGGTGGATTTTGAAAAAGAGGTTTTTTTTTGGTTTTGCCTCGAAAAAAGATTGTTTTTTCATAGAAAACCCATCTTTACCCTCGTAAAAAGATGGTTTTGGAGACAAAAACCAACTTTTACCTCGTAAAAAGATGGTTTTCCTGAGGCAGGCCAGACCAAAACCATCTTTTTACGTGGGAAAAGTTGGTTTTCTATGGAAAACCATCTTTTTGCGAGGCAAAACCGAAAAAAATCTTTTTCAAAATCCCCTCCCCATTCTCTTAAAAAGTTGTTTTTTTTTGGTTTTTTGGTCTCGCCCGTCTCGGCCGGCGTCCAGTCCTGTGGTCCGTGCAGATACAGCCACTGAGAGTAGCAATTGCGGCATCGGGCACGAGCGGGTTTTAAACGGTATACGAGGGAAACAGATCTGGGTAGGTCATGGGGGGGGGGGGGGGTGTCCATATATATATATATATGTATGTATTTGCATGTACATATATAATATCTTACATATATATATATACACCTATGTATATACATATGCATATCTAAATCTATATGTGTGTATTAGAAATGTTGTACTCACAAATACAGAGGCGAGTAGATGATCATTTCCCATTGCACGCCATGATGCGAAATGGGAATGTACACAACAAATACATATACGGGTAGCCCAACGCATAACCCCACAACCCGTCAGCAGCACCCCACACACGCAAAGGAACCCTAAGCCCTAAACCCTGCACTCTAAACCTAACCCTAAACCCTAAGCCCTAAGCCCTAAGCCCTAAACCCTAAACCCTAAACCCTACACCCTAAACCCTAAACCCTAAACCCCTGCCGAGGCGTGCCTGCTTCTTGGGCGCGCCACTTTGGGATCCAACAGCCTCGACCTAGTCCGGGCTGTCTGCACCCTGGGTTTACGTTTAGGGTTTAGGGTTTAGGGTTTAGGGTTTAGGGTTTAGGGTTTAGGGTTTAGGGTTTAGGGTTTAGGGTTTAGGGTTTAGGGTTAGGGTTTAGGGTTTAGGGTTTAGGGCTTAGGGCTTAGGGTTTAGGGTTTAGGGCTCTGAGCCCTAAACCTGATAAACCCTAAACCCTAGAAACCCTAAACTTAAAACCCTAACCCTAAACCCTAAACCCTAAGCCTCGTAAGTCTCACAAGGTTTAGTTCCGGATTACCCTGGAGGGTCCACTGGTACTATTATGGATATAATTCGTGAAAACACTCGGTTAGGCATCGTCTGTAGTACTGCAATTGGAATGGACTCTGAGAAACTTATTCCCGCAAACTGAAAACAGCAAAAACCACCCTCACCCTCACCCTAAACCCTAGACTTCACACCCTGCACCCCTACGTCCTAATCTCCAGCCCTAAACACTAGGGGGTTTGATTTTGGGATGTTTCCCCCATATACTAACAGTCCTTAATGGGGTCTTTAACGGCGGGGGGGGGGGGGGACGATAATCCCCATGAAGGACTGCAAGTACAAGGGGGAACATCCTTTAGAGGGAGTAGGGTGGCCCAGTGAGGTTCCTGTGTGGGGCCTTGAACGGTTGCCAAGAAAGACGCGAAGCTGCATGAAGAAAATACAAGCCCTAAACCCTTAACCCTAACCCTAAGAAGCCCAAACCCTAGACCCTAGACCCTAAATCCTAAAACCTAAACCCTAACCCCTAAATCCCAAACCCTTCAGCCCTAAACCCTAAACCCTAAATCTAAACCCTTCAGCACTAAACCTTGAAGGCCCTTGCAGCCTTAGGATTCAGGATTGTCAGACCTGAGTTTGTTGGGACGTTTAAGGGTTTAGAGTTTAGGGTTTAGGCTTTGGGGGCTTAGACCCCAAAGTCTAGGGCTAAGCCAGAACTTGGGAAGGGTAACATCCTAAACCATAACCACTAAACTCTAAACCCTAAACCCAAAGTCCCAAGCCCCAAGCCCCAAATCCTAAACCCTAAACCTTAAACCCTAAACCTTAATCCCTAAACCCTAAACCCTAAACCCTTAACCCTTAACCCTTAACCTTAAGCTTCAAGGCCTGCTGCACGATGTCCATGCCGTCGACAATCTTGCCGAAGACCACGTGGCGGCCATCCAACCAGGAGGTCTTCACCTGACAGAACTCCGACACTTGGGGTTTAGGGTTTAGGGTTTAGGGTTTGGGGTTTAGGGTTTAGGGTTTAGGAAACCCTAACCCCTAAACCCTAAACAACTAAAACCCTTAAGACCTAGGCAACTGCTTTCCTTGGTCGCCCAGTAACCATGTTACAATCAGGGCCCCCTTCTTTGGTTGGTTACTTTATAAGGGAGCCCAGAGCAAAACAAAAAAGAGTAAAGGCTACCACTGGGCTACCAAACCCTAAACCCTAAACCCTAAACCCTAAACCCTAAACCCTAAACCCTAAACCCTAAACCCTAAACCCTAAACCCTAAACCCTAAACCCTAAACCCTAAACCCTAAACCCTAAACCCTAAACCCTAAACCCTAAACCCTAAACCTAAACAACTAAACCCTTAAGACCTAGGCAACTGCTTTCGGGGCCGATGGTCTACGTCCCACGGATTCCTTGGCTGGCTTCCTTCGAAGAGGGTGCTCAACATGGGGGGCCCTTGCAGATTTGAATAGGGTTACTACCAATTGCTTAAGAACCCATCCACCCCCCCCCCCCCCAAAAAAAAAAAAAAAAGATAAGATAAACCGATTCTTCGCGATAAGTTATAAGGGTACTATAGGTATTATCATTTTTCGTTTTTTTTTTTTTTTTTGGGGGGGGGGCTCTTCAGCAAGTAGTAGGTTGCAGCAGAAGAGCAGGAACAGCAAAAGCCCCCGGCGCGCAGTTCCATCCTCCCTTCAAGAGCCTCTAAACCCTACTGCGATTGCGAGGGTTTAGGGTTTAGGGTTTAGGGTTTAGGGTTTAGGGTTTAGGGTTTAGGGTTTAGGGTTTAGGGTTTAGGGTTTAGGGTTTAGGGTTTAGGGCAAAACATGCCAACCTCATTTGACGCTCGCGTGTTTCTCGTGTTGTCTATGATGGTGTTCTCATCTTCTTTCATTTCGATTCTGATTTGTTGTCTTAGTTGCTGAGTTCAGAAGTCCCAAACAAGTGCACACTTTCAGTTCTATAGGGGATTATCGTATTCCAAAAAGTGCAAAGTGTACTCACTCAGCTACTAAGTTGTTCATGCTTGTTTCAGTTTTGTTGTCAAGCCTGGGATGCGGATTTCATTCTCATCTCGTTTCCTTCTCTCGTTTTGGCTCTTCTGGGCCTTTATAGAGTTAACAGACGGTGAGTGGGTTTATGGGTTTATATGGGTTTATGGGTCTAGGGTTTTGGGGTTTAATGGGTTTTAGGGCTTTTGGGGTTTAACTGGTTGATGGGTTTAGCGTCTAAGGCTTGAACCCTAAAACCTAAACCCTAAAAAGGTTTAGGGGTTAGGGTGTGTATAGGGTTTAGGGTTTAGGGTTTAGGGACATTCTTGCAAAGTGGTGGAGCCAGAAGTACGACACGAAGGGTGCAGCGTTTGGGCGCAAGCGGCATGAAAGGTTTGAGGTAGTTGAAGGCCCTGAAGGGCCCTAAAACCAAAAATTTAAAAACAAAAAAAAACGGAACCCTAAAACCCTAAAACTCTGAAACCCTTTGGGGTCCCGATGATTCGATAATTCTCGAAGGTCGACGAACCCACCTCCCCCAACTCCCACAACCTATAAGCCCCAAAGGGTGCAGGCACCCACAAACTCTAAACACCCAAAAAGCCCTAAACCCTAAACCCTAAACCCTAAACCCTAAACCCCAAACCCCAAACCCTGAACCCCGACCCTGAACCCTAAACCCAAAACCCTAAACGGGGGCCGTCGTGATGAAGAACTGCGAGCCATTGGTGTTGGGGCCCGCATTGGCCATGCTGAGGATACCTTGGCGGCTTCAAACACTTAGGGTTTAGGGTTTAGGGTTTAGGGCTTCGGGCTTAGGGTTGAGGGTTGAGGGTTGAGGGTTTAGGGCTGTACTTATAACTGTACTTATAACCATATTAGGGCACTCAAAGGGGCTGATAAGTGGGTTATAAGTACAGTTATAATTGGTGAATAAGTACCATGAACCTCCAAGTAGACCCAAGAATGACCTGGGAATAAACGGGTACCCTTTGTGGTTTAACGGGGCTTCGAAAGGAACCCTAAACCCTAAAACCTAAACCCTAAGCCCTAAACCCTAAGCCCTAAGCCCTAAACCCTAAACCCCAAGCCTAAGCCCTAAGCCCTAAGCCCTTACAAACAGGGGACAAAAGGGACTTCTCTGGGCCCTAGGGCTTCCAGGTTCTTGGCTCGAGGGTTGAGGATGAGGCTTCAACTGGAAAACTGGGGGCTTGGTTTGGTTTTAAGGCTTGTTTCGGTTTGAGGGTTTAGGGTTTAGGGTTTAGGGTTTAGGGTTTCGGGTTTAGGGTTTATCGGGTTTATAGGGCTTGTAGGGCTTAAAGGGCTTCAAGGGCTTATAGGGCTTATAGGGCTTAGGGCTGATAGGGCTTCGGGTTTAGGGTTTCAAGGTCCTGAGAAGTAGGGGAAGAGAAGCCCAAGTACATGGTCTCTCTAGAAGCTTCGGGGTAAGCCCTAAACCCTAAACCCTAAACCCTAAACCCTAAACTCTAAACCCTAAACCCTAAACCCTAAACTGACCGCTGGGAGGGTAGGAAACCTCTTGGGAGCCCTAGAACTCTGTGCTTGGGAATCTTCTCAGGCTTTGGAAAACCGTTGAAATGAGGGGCGTGTGGGTGATCTAGAGCTTAGGGCTTCGGGTTCAGTTCAGGGTTTAGGAACCCGGGTTTAGGGTTTCGGGTTTAGGCCCTAAACCCTAAACCCTAATGTGCATACCAGATGCCGCTGCCCGGGTTTGAAGCGCTGCACGCTGAGAATCGTTACATCGTCAGCAGAAAAAGGCGAACCCCGTAACCGGTTTCGCCCGTTTACAGCCTATCACATACGCAGAGCCTCAAGGACTTGAAACTTTAGGAATTGAGTGGCTTAAGTGCTAAACCCTAAACCCTAAACCCTAAACCCTAAACATGTTCAGTCTAGATCCGAAGATATCTGGGGAAATTCTGGAAAAGCCGATGGAGGCAAACCCCATGAAGCTGTACACCCGAAACACCCTAAATCCTAAACACCCTAAACCCTAACCCTAAAGCCTAAAGCCTAAAGCCTAAACCCTAAACCCTAAACCCTAAACCCTAGAAGCTGAGGACAAAGACCGGGCCCAGTGTGCTTGAGCTTGAAGTTCTCGTCGTTGAACCTGGTCTGAGGCTTTTGTAGGGCCTTAGGCTGTGTAGGGAGGTTTCGGGTTTAGGGTGTTTGGGAGGCTTTTAGGAGGCTTAGGGGGCTTAGGGCGCTTAGGGTGTGGGAGGTTTTGGGTGCCTGGAGTGCTGTGGGTGCCTAGGTAGGGTGTTTAGGGTGTTTAGGGTGTTTGGGGTGCTTGGGGCGCTTGGGGTGCTTGGGGTGTTTGGGGTGCTTGGGGTGCTTGGGGTGCTTGGGGTGTGTGGGGTGTTTGGGGTGTTTGGGGTGTTGTGTTAGGGTTGAGGGTTCAGGAGTGGAGTGTTTCTAGGGTTTAGGGTTTAGGGGGGGGGGGGGGGGGCTTTGGTGCAGATAAGGGGTTTTGGGTGACGGTGGTTTAGGGCTTGGGGGTTCTGATGTTGTGATGCTGCGAGGGCCAGCTGTGCGCTTTGCAGATTTGGCTCAGGGTTTGGGGTTTAGGGTTTGGGGCTTGAGTTTAGGGTGTAGGGTTCCGGGTCAAAACCTGAGCCCTTTAAGAGTTGAGGGGGCCTGAGAATCCTGAGAACCTACCCGAGAGGATTGGGATGCTTTTGTGGTGTAGGGTTTAGGGTTTAGGGCTTAGGGTTTAGGGTTTAGGGTTTAGGGTTTAGGGTTTAGGGTTTAGGGTCAGGGCTGAGGGTTGCTGAAGAAGGCCGAGCCCTAAAGTTCACATCATAGCGGTCATGGTGGCGCTTGAACTTTGGCTGCAGTACAGACGGTACAAAACACGAAACCCGAAGCCCCAAACCCTAAACCCCAAACCCCCAAAACCCGAAACCCCAAACCCTAAACCCTAATGAAACTCTAAACCCCAACCGAAACCCTAAAACATCCTAAAACCCAGGCAGCCCCGGGCCCTGTTACCTACGAAAAGTGAATAGAGTGGCATGGAATATGTGCTCCCAATTTGTGGGGTGTATACTTCACTCAAGATCATTCCTCGCTAGCCCTTCAACCTCAACCCTAAAACCTAAATTCTGGACCCTGAACCCTAAACCCTAAACCCTGAACCTAAACCCTAAACTCTAAACCCTAAACCCTAAACCTTAAACCCTAAACACCCAGAGCCCTGTAAACTTCCAGGCTCGGAGACTTCGCGCCGTAGATGCTCTCGCCGCCGGTGCCGTCACCGCGGGTGAAGTCTCCGCCCTCACATGGCAAAAACGACCCTATGAACCTCAAGCTCTAAACCCGAAACCCTAAAGCCTCAACCCTCAACCCGAAACCCTAAACCCGAAACCCTAGAAGCTAACTTGTTAGGCTGCGGCATCCCGACGGGACGTCTGAAAACACACCAAGACTTTTCCCGGACTTAAAGCCCTGAATAGTCTCAATTTCACCATAATTACGCCCTAAGCCCTCGACCCTAAACCCTAGACACCAAAATCCTAAACCTTAGCAACCCTCACCATGCCGAGTCTTAGCACCAGTCTCCGCGAACCCGCAAAGTGGCGGGCGTCTTCGGGGAGGTAGGTTTCGGGTTTCGGGTTCAGGGTTTCGGGTTTAGGGTTTGGGGTTTCGGGTTTAGGGTTAAGGCGGCACCACTCAGAAGATTCTAGGTCTCGTGCCACACCTACTCCTGAGTGCGGCGCGGTGCCTAACGACAGCACTGGCACTAGCGGTTGGAGGAGGTGCAGGGAACAACCACGTCTGGGAAAAAAACCCTACACCCGAAGGGCGCCAGCTGGCGGCAGTTTTTGAGGAGCCCTCAACCCTAAACCCTAATTAAACCCCAAACCCTAAACCCTAATTAAACCCTAAACCCCAACTAAACCCTAAACCCTAAACCCTAAACTCTCAGACCCAAGGTTTGAACCCTCAACCCTCAGTGAAGACTGATGATGGGCTTTGGGGTTGAGGGTTTGCACAGGCTGTGGGACTAAATGAATGCGAGAACGAAACAAGACCCCAACATCAGGTTCTCCAGCTATAACCGTGTAACACCTTGGAATCATGAGCCAGGAAACTAGACCATTGAGGAAGCGTCTGAACGGTGGATTCCCGGGTGATAGAAAGCTCTGGACTTAGCACGTAAACCACCTATCTTTCCAGGGGCCCGAATTATCATAACTCACGGGCTTATATTATTATAAGGGACGCATGAATAATATTAAAGCCCGTGCATTATTATAATTAAGGGGGGAGTTCATGCAATTATAGGGCTTAGGGGATTAGTTATAGGGCCTGAGAGGTTTAGGGTTTAGGGTTTCGGGTTTAGGGCTTAGGTGAAAAAGCTCAAGGTTTAGGGTTTAGGGTTTAGGTACCCCTGTCCCGTAAACCCTCCAATGCTCAAGAGTGTGGGCCACCTGCCTGGATCATGAAGTTCGGAATTATGCGGTGGAACTTGCTACCCTCGCACACGGCAAGGCTCGCGGAATGTGAGGGGTTGAGGGCATGCACTTCTGCAAAAAAAGGGGGTTTAGGGCCAAAAGCCCTAAAACCTAAACCGTAAACCCTGAACCCTAAACCCAATTTAAGCATGCGAGCCCCAAGTGTTCTTCGAAAATGAAGAGCCCAAGTTTGAACGACTTGTTGGCCACACTAGGCGTTTTAGGGTTTAGGGTTTAGGGTTGAGGGTTGAATGGGAGAAGGGCATACGGTTAGTTGTTATCCAATTGCTGCTCGTCTTTTCTTGGAGGAGCGGGGGAACTACGCAAGTAGCTGTGAAGTACCCAAGTAGGGTCCCTTTGCAGGTACCCACAGCTCTACTACTGTTCCTGCCAGCACTTATCCTCCACGAATGGTGGGGCGCCTCTCTTCCCAAACCCTAAACCCTACCTTGGGGACGAAATGAGCCCTAAAAGGGTTTATGGTTCATATACCTTAATAGGAACTATAGTAGTATAGGGTATATGACCCCAACTTTAAGGTTCATTTCGTCCCCAAGGTACTAAAGCCTAAACCCTAAACCCGCATGCCGAAACCCTAAACCCTAAACCCTAGCGAACTTTCTGGGTGGGGGTTGGGGGGGGGGGGGGTTGCGTGAGGGGGGTGGAGGCCCTTGGGTCAACTTGGCCCAAAAACCATACGGCCTTCGAATCTTTCAAGGGGACTTAGGGTCCAGGGCTTGGGGTTTTTGGGGGAGGGGTTCAGGGGTTTAGGGGGTTTAGGAGGTTTGGGGGATTGGGCTGAGGGGGGTTTAGGGTGTTCTGGGGGGTTTAGCGGGCTTGAGGGGTTTAGAGGAGTTGAGGGCGGTTTAGGGGGTTTGGGGGCTTAGGGGTTTTGGAGGATTTGGGGTTCGGCATAAGCCCCCTCGCCCCTGCAACACTCCCCAGCCCAAAGCCTGAGCCACAAACCCGTTAAAAACCCTCAGCAGCAAACCCACTCACCTCTACCGGGTTCAGGGTTTAGGGTTATCCCTAAACCCTAAACCCTAAACCCCAAACCCTAAACCCTAAACCCCCAGCAAACTTGTAACCCCTAAACCCCTAACCCATCACCCCAGGTGCACCTTGTAGGTCAAAGGCACTCCGGATGAAGTCTGGCATGGAGGTTTAGGGTTTAGGGTTTGGGATTTAGGGTTTAGGGTTTAGGGTTTAGGAGTTCAGGGTTTCGGGTTTAGGGCTTTGGTGGGTTTAGATTTTGGGTTTAGGGTTTAAAGTTCAGGGGTTGGGGTTGGTGGGTTCGGGGGGGGGGGGGGGGGGTTAGGGCTTTGGGTTCCTAAGAACGATGCGACCACCGCCAAACACAGAACCCGTGCCAGCGCATGTTCGGTATCAACGAGTCATAATCCCTAAACCCTCAGACCTCAGAGAAAAAGGCTGTATCCCTAAACCCTAAACCTAGACCCCAGACCCGAAACCCCCAAAAAATGGAACAAAACTCCAAAACCTCAAGCCTGAACTAGGGCCATAGGGGAAGTTTGAGGGTTTAGGGTTCAGGTGTGGACAGCTCCAGGCCCGAAAACCCTAGATAACCCTAGATAGCCACCTATACGCAATAGGTGCTTTTCGTTCTGAGCATAAGCTGCAAATCCTGCTCGAGCCATTGATGGCCTTTATCCTGTCCACCCTAGACGCAAAACCCTAAACCCTAAACCCTAAACCCTAAACAACTACAATCCCCAGCCGACTGGGAAGAACAAAGGATAAGGGAACCGTAAGCCATAAGAATAAAAGCCAGAAAACCATAACCCCTGCACCCTTGCTCCCTAAGAAGAGGGAATAAGAAGGAGGTGGCTGAATTAGGGTCGCCTTTGGCTCTTTTGCTTTGTTTGGGTGCCGTATTCTGTCGGGGACCCAAAAAGGGACCCGAACTTATAAGAGAAAACTACCCAAGAGGCTGCAAATCGCATCTCAGGCACCCTAAACCCTAAACCCTAAACCCGAAAAAACCTAAACCCTAAACCCTAAGCCCTAAACCCTAAACCCTAAACCCTAAACCCAAACCCTAAACCCAAACCCTAGGCATCTTTTGGGCTTCTTGGGGGTGAAGACAATGGAAAGTGAAACCGTGCCAGACCTCGGACCAAAACAGCAGGATTCAGGAGTTTAGGCTTAGGGGCTAAGGTTCAGGGTTTAGGGTTTAGGGTTTAGGGTTAGGGTTTAGGGTTTAGGGTTTGGGGTTTAGGGTTTCGGGTTCATGGACTACGGCATTCGCCGACATCCTAAATCCGAGATGCCTATGCACACCATCAGCATCACTGCTAATGGCCTAGACGAGTGGTCACCCAAAACCGCGAACCCTGCAAAACCCAAAACCCAAAACCCTAAACCCTAAACCCTACACCCTAAACTCAAGCCCAGCCCACCTTGCCCTTGTCTCCCATGCACAGGTGCACAAAATTCATGACCTCGGGCTGAAAGGGTCAAAGTGGTCACAGGGTTTAGGGTTTAGGGTTTAGGGTTTAGGGTTTAGGGTTTAGGGTTTAGGGTTTAGGGTTTAGGGGGTCGGCAGCCCCCTTTGCCCTCTTCTGGGTTGGCACTACTTGCAAGGGATCTCAGGGGTTCCCCACAACACAACAGCGTGAACCTCAGCTAGTTCGTGCTCGCAGCCGTGCCTTTTGAGGGCGTACGGTTAGTACGGTTTGGGGTCTCGGGCTTTGGGGCCCAGCGCCTTAAGGGCATTTGATTTTGGACAGCTTTGTCGGTGTTGAAAGAGGCACCTCGGACCCCAAACCCAAACCAAAGGTTGAGGGTTGAGGCCATTGCTCCAAGCCACTACCCTTGCCCCCTAAAACCGAACCCCTACTGCCACAAACAAGAAAGCCAAGGCGACAGAAAGCTTCCTGTAGTTTTACCAAATAGGCCTTTGGGACACCCAAATTCCCTACTATACAAGTACCCTAAACTCTAAACCCTTAACCCGGAAAAGCCTTGTTAAACCCTTTCAAAGTACAGCGGATGTACCCCGCAACTTACGGCTCTAAGAAAACGCGCGCCAAGCCTAACCCTAAACCCTAAACCCTAAACCCTAAACCCCAAACCCTAGACCCTAAACCCGGCTAAACCCTAAACCCTAAACCCGAAACCTAGACCCTAAACCCCAAGTCCCGCACAGTCTTGGGCACATCCTTGCCGTAGAGGCCCATGGTGATGCGCTTCGGCTCCTCAGACGTCTGTCGCTGATGTAGGAAGGGTTTGGGGGTTTAGGGTTTAGGGTTTAGGGTTTAGGGTTTAGGGTTTAGGGTTTAGGGTTTAGGGCTACTGGGCTTACAGGGCTGATATGGTTTAGGGTTTCGGGTTTAGGGTTTAGGGCTCAGGGTTCCAGGGCTTAATGTCAGGTAAGGCTGGCTAGGAGTGTCGTGTTTAGGAGTGTGGGAGGAGGGGAGGGCGTCCCTTAAAACATGAAAAAGTATCTACATTGGACCCACACAACACAGCGACAACATCCGGGAGGTAACTAGCTCGTTTTCTTTCTATTCATCACCGGCCGGGCCATTCGTACTGTCATTTTTTTGGGCCCGACAACAAAAGCACACCGTGGGAACAGAATGAAGTCCCGGGGGGGGGGGGAAACATTGTCCTTGTCAAGAGTCCCTGGCTGTCCGGACGATTATATACTTCCGGACCACACACGTGCATTTCCTACAATAGGGCTACCCCTGCTATGCCCCCAACAACTGCAGAAAAAAAAAAGGAACCGTGATAATGGGCAAACCTCCAAATGGCTGCAACCGAACCTGCACCGCTCCCTATGCTGAGAGGCTTGCTTACCTTGGCTTCTGGTGTACCCTAAACCCCAAACCCCAAACCCCAAACCCTAAACCTAAACCCTAAACCCTAAACCCTAAACCCTAAACCCTAAACCCTAAACCCTAAACCCTAAACCCTAAACCCTAAACCCTAAACCCTAAACCCTAAACCCTAAACCCTAAACCCTAAACCTTACAAGGCCTCGACAGCCATGTCTGTGGCTGGGTGCCCTGCAGCATCGCCGATCTTGACGTCAAAAAACACCTGCAAGCCGCTGTGTACGTCCGTTTAGGGTTTAGGGTTTAGGGTTTAGGATTTAGGGTTCAGGGTTTGGGGTTTAGGGTATCCACCTTGAAGATGTTTTGGGGCTTGGGGCTGAGGGTTTAGGGTTTTGGTTCCGGCGCTATGATGAGGATAGTCAGGGTCTAGCGTTTAGGGCTGCGTGTAGGGGGGCAGCCAGGGTCTATAGGGTACTGCTTTTGGACATTGAAAAAAATGATGCCCAGCCATCTGAACACACGTTGGCTACCCATGAGTCTAAAGTTTGGCCTAAGCTTCGCGCTGCGAATAGAAACTTGCAGCGTCTTCTGCTTCTTGGAGCGCATGCCTGGACCCATCAAAGTATCCATACTAATCGATACAGAACCTGCACTAGTTTAGTGTCACAGTGGTTTGCAGGGGGGCTTAGATGCCTTCTGGTTTAACAGGACTTCTCGGGTTCAGGGCCAAGTTCAGGGCTTATATTTTACAGGATGTAGAGTTTACGTGCTGGAACTTGTTAGGGAATGAGTGAATGAGGTAACCTATAAACTCCCTGAACAGGGCATATGCGTATATACAGGGGGATATCGGATATCAACTTCAAAATTTCGCTCATTCCCTACTAAGAACCAGTCAGAGCAACCCAGCCCTGAACCCTGAACCCTGAGCCCTGAACCCTGAACCCTAAACCCTACAGTAGACCCTAAACTAACTCCATGAGTTCTTGAGCTCACTGACTCTGTCCGCATGCCTTGTGGGTGACCTCTGGCTCATCCTGCGCGACCACGCTGGCCACCTTGCTCAAGGCTGCCATATATATATATATATACATATATATATATATGCCTTCTACTTTAGGGTTCAGGGTTTAGGGTTTAGGGTTTGGGGTTTAGGGTTTAGGGTTTCCCCAAGCCCTGAACCCCGAACCCCTGACCCCCTGACCCCCAAGTTTTCGGCTCGGTCAGATCTCTGGCCTAAATTCTTGGGCTTGGGGGGGCTGGCCCAGGGTTGCCTGGATAGAAGGGTGGGCGTTCCTTCAGCAGCTGGACACCCAACAACTGGCATAGGTTTAGGGTTCAGGGTTTAGGGTTCAGGGTTCAGGGCTAGGGTTTAGGGTTTAGGGTTTAGGGTTTAGGGTTTAGGGTTTAGGGTTTAGGGTTTAGAGTTTAGGGTTTAGGGTTTAGGGTTTAGGGTTTAGGGTTTAGGGTTTAGGGTTTAGGGTTTAGGGTTTAGGGTTTAGGGTTTAGGTTTTAGGGTTTAGGGTTAATTTAGGGTTTAGGTTTTAGGGTTTAGGGTTTAGGGTTTAGGGTTTAGGGTGTAGGGTTTAGGGTTTAGGGTTTAGGGTTTAGGGTTTAAAAGGGCTTAGGCTTATAGGGCTTATAAGCCAAGCGGGTCACGGACAGCAGGAATGCGGCGACGCTTGCGCGGATGAAGGCCATGGCCTTAGTGGGCAGGGGTGGGTGGCAGTGCTTGCGGCATGCGGCAGCATGTGCATGGGGTTTAGGGTTTAGGGTTTAGGGTTTGGGGTTTGGGGTTTAGGGTAAGTCGCCATTTTACACAAAGAGCTTAACACCTCAAGCAAATACTGGTAGACACATACATATACGCGGGCCCCCTAGTTGGAAGTAGAGTTGTAAGGACCCTAGATTAAATTGGGTCCTTATCAGGATCCGAACTTAGGCTATCAGGCCCTTAACTATAGTTGGTATGGTAAGGGGGGCACCTCCTTGTATACATGCACATGAACGTACCATTGTACGGGCCAGGAATTGCATACATGGGCCTTTGCACTCAGCGAACGGCGCGTGCGCTGGACGCGTTGCGTCACATAATGTGCACCTTGAATAGGATCAAGCTCGCATCCCTAAACCCTAATCCCCAAACCCTATATTCCCTAAACCCTGCATTAATCCTATACCCTAAACCCTGCACCCCAATCCATAATCCCAAAACCCTCTACCAAGATCTCCCAATTTGGGGCAGGTTTGGGGCCTAAACCCTAAACCCTAAACCCTAAACCCTAAACCCTAAACCCTAAACCCTAAACCCTAAACCCTAAACCCTAGACCCTAGACCCTAAACCCTAAACCGCAGGTCGTTGAAACACTCTCCGTGAAGGCCAGAGGGCTGCAGGCACTTGTTGCCTTCGGTCAGGACAGGGCTCAGCCGAAAAGCTCCCAAGACGGTGGGTTTAGGGTTTGGGGTTTGGGGTTTAGGGTTTAGGGTGATGGCGTTCCGGGTTTAGGGCTTGGGGGTTTGGGGTTTGAGGTGTAGGGCTTGGGGTTTATAGGGTTTTGGGGGATTTAGGGCTGGGGGCTTAGGGTTTGGGGTTTAGGAATCCGGGTTTGGGGTTTAGGGCTTAGGGTTTCGGGTTTGCGGCTTCCGGGCTAGACTTCCTTAGACTTGCAGGGCTGTGGCCGGATTTAGGGTTTAGGGCTTTAGGTGTCTAGGCCCTTCATGACCCCTCCCTCAAAACCCTGAACCCTCAAAACCTGACTCCTATACCCTGACAGCCTTAAAACCGTAGATAAAGACGAAACTCGATGAGCCCTAAACTTACCCTCCCCCCTTACAGTACAACCTGGTCACTATGGTGGTGGGCGACAAGGTGCATGTGAGGCCTGCGACAAAGTGGCACACTAAGTTTGTAGGCTTGAGGGTGTGTAAGCTTCGAGGGCGTATAGGTCTCGGAATGTAGGGGTTTCGGGTTTAGGCTTGTTTCGGGGGCTCAAACACGTCAAGCCTACTGATCTCAGTATCTTTTGCGATCGCGGGATATACTCTGCAGCCGCGGTTTCTAATTCTTGAAAGGGAGCTGCAGCTGAAGTCTGGCACAGAGAGTAGAATTTTTGGGGCGTGCCCCTCTCGCATGAAGACAGTGATGGGACCATCCAAGTCTGGTCCGATGATCAAATGGTGAAAGCTATATGGGTACTTCCCAAATAGGGTACCCCTTTTTATACCCCGAAAATGCCTAGAATCCCCTTAATCCCAAGCGGATACCCACCTTTCTTTGGAAACCCCCATATGGTGAAAGCTACACGACTCGGTATCTTCAGATGATTCCAATCATGGCACCTTCCTGACAAATGCAGGAGCCACCCTGTGCAGAATCCGAAGATACAGCTCCCACGAATTCGATGCAAAGTCAAGATGCGCCATTCAAGGGGTGAGAGAGGGTTTAGGGTTTAGGGTTTAGGGTTTGAGACAAGCGCTGTGCATTGCAGCTGGCGTCCAACTACCACTGCAACAGTCGCTAATCGCAGGGTGAAAAATCTCGGAGCCCATATTCCACGCGAAGTGGGGTTTGTATTTCTTGTACCCCCCCCCCCACAAAAAAAAACACGCAATATACACTCACCAATCTTAAAAGGAACCTTATATACACTCACCAAGAACAGTAGTATAAACCCTACGTCACGTGCTGTCACAGCTGCTCTTGTCACGCTTTGGTGCAGGTCGCTGCATCTGCAGATCGAGTAGCGCCGCCGCGGCCCACGGCCGAGTTGCTGACGCGGGGACCCGAACAGCAGCGCACGCCAGGAGGAAGGAGCTTTGGGGTTTAGGGTTTAGGGTTTAGGGTTTAGGGTGCCTCCCCAGGAAGAAGTAGAAGGACGTCTGTGTCGGCCAGGCGAAATTTGTCCTGTGCGACGTCGCTGGCTCGTTGACCCGCAACAAATAGGCATTTCAGCAGCAGTTCGCTTGAACTCTCGGTACCATCTACGCCATCCCGGCTGCAGGGGATGTGACTATGAACTCAACCGCGCGCAAGTTCCTCAAACGCAGCTGGGCAAAAGGGGCCAACACAAGCATCGACGTCATCCGGCCAGGCCGTGGTCCTGCAGGACTTATGGCCACAGGGTTGTGAAGGCCTTGGGGACCGCCTCCATTCAGGATCTCAAGGATGTGCTTCCTGTCTGCAGCCGCCATGCGGGGTTTAAGCTCCGAGGCCGCAAGAGTTGCAACATCTGCAACGCACGGTTCACATTCAGGCGCGGATGCCTCCAGGCGAGGTGTTTCTGTTGGGCAAGATCACAGCGAGCCCGTGGAACACCAAGCGGCTGCCAAACAAAGACTGGCCGAGGACGAGGAGGAGCAAGGATGAAGATCCTGAAGGGATACTACGACTAGGAGGGAACCCTTACATACCCATATGGACTACATACAGCCTAAACCCTACAAACGCCCCGAACCTGAACTCTAAACCCAAGTTTGGGAAAGGTTACTACTTACTACTCCATGAAACCCTAGAAGATCAGCCCCAAGCAACAGTTTGCATCAGGTCAGCTGACCTCTCCCCTAGCCATAACCAACGACTCGAGGGTTTCGGGTTTGGTAGCTGATGGTCTCAGAGGTCGCTTTTGGATCTTGGGTCCAGGGTCCTGAACCCTAAATCTGAACCCTAAACCCACCCTAAAACCCTAAACCCTAAACCCCTAAACCCTACACCATGATGTCATCCTACTCATGAGCTCCGAAGAAGGTCCTCTTCGGCGGCTTACATTGCTTGTGTCGTAAACGTTTGACAGCAAATAAGAAACATGTGTCTGTGTGTAACCGCACATGTACGTGTGTACACTGATAATGCGCTTGTGTTTATGTATCTGCTTACAAATCACAGATTCAGATAGTTGTTTACATACATACATACATTCATTCATTCATTCAATCATTGATATAAAACTACATTCAATGAGAAAAACTTGTAGCCAAAACATAAAAAGGCAGACCCCTAACCCTCCCCCCCCGCCCCGTTTTAACAACGCTGCCGCCTTCAGGTGACGAGCATGAGGAGGATCGGCCAGGCGGTGGTGTGGCCAAGTGCATCGGAGGCGAGCTGAACCGTAGAGAGGGGCTCCAGCACATTGTCGCCCGGCTCTGGCACAATCTGCTCCTGACTTAGGGCTTGGGATTTAGGGTTTAGGGTCTAGGGTCTAGGGTTTAGGGTTTAGGGTTTAGGGGTCCTTAAGGGAGGGGGGTCTCATGGGGGGGTAGGTACCTAGGGAACCTTGCGGAAGCTTCGGGAGCCTCAGGAGCATTAGGGAGTATTAGGGAAGCTTGGCTTACATACCGCCCCTTGAAGCCCCCCCTCCCTTCAGAACCCTAGAACAAAGCGACAAGCTCTCAAACCCTAAGGATTTTGGGGGTTTTGGGGAATTGCACACACGCCTGGTGCTAGGACCAGAGCCCGAAAAAATTCCCGGAGGCCCTAAAAGTCAAAAAACCCAAGATTACGTCAACCGCTTCCCTAAACCCTAAACCCTAAACTTCCTGGAGGCCGGGAGTTCGCAGCTGAACCCTGCGGCCATTGGCACGAGACAACGGCGGGGACCCGAATCCTAAACCCTAAATCCTAAACCCTACATCCTAAACCCTGAAATCCTAAACCCTGAAATCCTAAACCCTAAACCACCTAAAGTCCTAAACCCTAAACCACCAGCCCTGGACGAAGGGCTTGAGGACTACAAACCCCAAAACCCATCAAACCCTGTGTGCTTTTGGGGTTTAGGATTTAGGGTTTGGGGTTTAGGGGTTCAGGGGTTCAGGGGTTTAGGGTTTAAAGGGTGTAGGGTTGAGGGTAGCTAGAAAAACCCTAGATTTTAATACCCTAAACACGAAACCCGAAACCCTAAACTCTAAACCCTAAACCCTAAGCCCCAAGAAATCCCAAGGATCCTCCGGAATGGGCGCTCGCTCGAGGGCTCTCAGGCCGGGTATGTTGGAGGCATAGCCTCCCACGCTGGCAGCATACCTTCTGGCTTTGTCCTAAACCCTAAATCCTAAACCCTAAACCCTGAATCCTAAACCCTAAACCCTAAACCCTAAATCCTAAACCCTAAATCCTAAACCCTAAACCCTAAACCCTAAATCCTAAACCCTAAGCCCTATACCCTTCTGGGGCTTTGGGGTGGAGCCTCCGGATTTGTTTATGGAATCGATGGCTATTCTCGTTGTTGCTGCTGAGATCTTTGAAGGACCTTGGGCTTTGGATTTAGGGTTTAGGGTTTAGGGTCTAGGGTTTAGGGTTAGGGTTCCGGCTCTGGATTCGAAGGAACGTCGGGTCCCGGATAGAAACCATTATGTGAGACCCTTAAACCCTCATCCCTCAACCCCAGAAACCTGTAGGACCTCAACCTATAATATACATCCTCAACCCTAAACCCTAAACCCTAACCCCCAAAACCCGAAGGCCCCAAACCCAATTAACCCGATAAATTCTGTGAATCCTGTAAACCCTATACGATTCTGAGCCGTGCACACCGTATGAAACCTAAACCCCTTAACCCTAACAACCCTAAACAACCCTAAACAACCCTAAACCCTAAACAACCCTAAACAACCCTAAACAACCCTAAACCCTGAGCCCTAAAAACCTAGTCCCAAAACCCTAAATCCTAAACCCTAAAGACTAAACCCTAAAACCTAAACAACCCTAAACGCTAAACCCTAAACCCCAAACCCCAAACCCCAAACCCTGAACCCCAAACCCCAAACCCCAAACCCTAAACCCCAAACCCCAAACCCCAAACCCTAAACCCCAACCCCCAAACCCCAAACCCTAAACCCTAAACCCAGAACCCCGAGGCCGCCCCAGGGGCAGAGGCGCGTCGCCCGGCCCCGGGCTCAAGGCCAGCAGCAGCAGATCCACAAGCACCTTTAGGGTTTAGGGTTTAGGGTTTGGGGTTTAGGGTTTAAGGTTTAGGGTTTTTGGTTTGGCGTTTAGGGTTTAGGGTTTAGGGTTTGGGGTTTAGGGTTTAGGGTTTAAGGTTTAGGGTTTTAGGGTTTGGGGTTTACGGTTTGGGGTTTAGGGTTTAGGGTTTGGGGCTTTAGGCTTGGGGTTTAGGGTTTGGGGTTTAGGGTTTGAGGTTTGGGGTTTAGGGTTTGGGGTTTAGGGTTTGGGGTTGCGGGTTTGGTTTAGGGTTTAGGGTTTAGGGTTTAGGGATACGAGCAGCACTAGCACCTTCTCAATTCTTTGGGGTTTGGGGCTTGGGGTTTAGGGTTTTTAGGGTTTAGGGTTGGGATGTTCCCCCTGAAACTAACAGTCCTAAATAGGCATTCTAGTACGTCCTCTCATAATCCCCATGAAGGACTGGTTGTCTAAGAGGGAACATCCCAAGTTTCGGATTCAAGGTTTATAGGGCTTAGGGTGTAGGGCTTGAGGATTTGGAGTTGGAGTTTCGGCTTTAACGATAGGTGTCGGGTTTATGGATCCTAAGCCCTAAACCCTAAACCCTAAACCCTCAATTGTAAGGTTGCAGGGGCTTCGGGGATCAGAGTTCAGGGCTTTTAGGGTTCAGGGTTTCGGCTTTTTAGGGTTTGCGGTTCAGGGTTTAGGGTTTCGGTTTTAGGTTTAGGGTTTAGGGTTTGGGGTTTAGGGTTTAGGGTTTAGGGTTTAGGGTTTAGGGTTTGGAATGTCACAAACACAACAGCCTCCCTCAAAAATGGTAGGTCGCGATTTATCAGGGTAGAGCTGCCCCTCAAGGACACCTCAGCAACTACCACGGCAACCGAACACACATAGTTCCAGGGCTGCCTGAGTTTTAGCCGGCAGTCTCAATCTTAGGCTTTTGGTAGTGGTTAAACCCTAAACCCTAAACCCTATACCCTAGGTTCATGGTTTAGTGTTTGGGCATCTTGTACGCTTAGGTGGTATAGGGAATGTCATGCTGGTGCTTGAAGGGGTTTGGCCTAAGGCTTCAGATATCGGGAGAGTAAGCGTAGGGTAACGTAGGCACTGCCAGAGTTTCTGCGCTACGAGTACTGCGGCCTCAGTTTGGGAGCCTTCTTCGACTACTTGCTGAAAAAAATCAAAAGTCAAGATCGAGAATCCCTATATAGCCCTGATAAGGAAATGTTTTTTTTTTTTTGGGGGGGGGGTTCTCAAGCAACCTAGTAGTCTTTGGGGAACTATGATTACACGGATCGTAGAAAGACTATGAGGGTCGCTCCTCCAGTAGTCACTAAGCACCAGCAATACCCTCAACACTAAACCCTAAGCGGCTTAGGGTTTAGGGTTTAGGGTTCAGGGTTCAGGGTTTAGGGTTCAGGGCTCAGGGTTCAGGGTTTAGGGTCTGCCAGGCCGCCTCCTGCAATGGGCTGATGACGCCCAGCTGGAAGACATAAGTGAGGCCCACCCGGTCCGCCCCTGCGGAAGAATCTAAGTCGCAACCCCCCCCGAGAAAAGGTTTAGGGTTTAGGGTTTCGGGTTTAAGGTCTGGTGTGGAGTTCCAGAAGGGGAGGCAAAAGGTGTCTTCGAGACAAAAACCCTAAACCCTAAACCCTGAACCCTGAACCCTCAAGCCTTGGACCCAAACCCTAAACGCCTCTTTTAAGGGAGGGCTGGGGGAGGGTTTTGGGTTTAGGGTTTAAAAGTTCAGGGTTTCGGGTTTAGGGTTCAGGGGGCTTGGGGGAGGGTTGGGGAGGGCTGGGGGTTTTGAGCCCTTGCGAAGTCTCAGGTCTTAGCGGGGGTCTTAAGGGCTTCGGGCTATAAGGGCTGCAGCTTCTGGTTTGGGCTTCGGGCTTTGGGCCTGGGGTTTAAAGGTTACGGTGCCTGTCACCGCAGGATTTAGGGTTTAGGGTTTTTCTGTGTCAGCGAGCACCTCAAAGCAATGGCCATGGCCACTTCCGACCTCCAAAACCGTCAAGGCGTTCATGTCCAACCCAAGGCCACCAAAGAGGTCCTGAAATGCAGACTTCTGTCATCTTCCTTGTCTTGCTATATCTTTTGTCAAGCTTCAAGCGCGCTCTTGTTTGGAGACCGGAAGCAAAAGAGACTGGCCTCGTAGAAGGCGCGCCCCCAGGCCCGCTCAGAAACCCTAAACCCTAAACCCTAAACCCTAAACCCTAAACCCTAAACCCTAAACCCTAAACCCTAAACCCTACACCGATTCTCCCCACGCAGTGTCTGGGCAAAGTCCACCCTGGATACAAGGAAAGGCTTCTGCAGCTGGAGGGGAATAGGGTTTAGGGTTTAGGGTTTAGGGTTTAAACCTCCCTGTCGTCTTCTCTCATCATCATGTGATACTCCATGCAGAACAGTTAAGCCCCCAGATCTCTGCAGACTTAAACCTTCAACTCCTGATGGAGGAGGTATGACCCGAAGAAGAACACGTCAGCTCCAGACATCAAGGCGCTGTGCACGAGATGAGGGATACCGAGCCTCGCTCGGATGTCCTAAACCCTATAAACCCTAAACCCGAAGCCCTAAGCCCTAAGCCCTAAACCTTAAGCAACTCGAAGAGCATCCACGGCTCGACAACCCCTAAACTCCTGAACCCTCGACCCTAGATCCCAAACCCCCAACCCCCAAACCCTCAACCCTAAACCCCTACAAACCCCTAAAACCCCTAAAACCCCTAAACCCTCAAAACCCTCAAAACCCCCAAAACCCCCAAAACCCTCAAAACCCTCAAAACCCTCAAAACCCTCAAAACCCCCAAAACCCTCCAAACCCTCAAAACCCTCAAAACCCTCAAAACCCTCAAAAACCCTCCAAACCCTCAAAACCCCTGAACCCCCCCAAAACCCAAAGCCTAAATCTAAGGGTATTTGCATGGTCCCTTAGTAGCGGCCCTTAAATGGGGACCCCTTATGTAGCTGCTTTATACCCTACACAACCCAACGGCCCATCCTACGCCCATCCTACAGAACCCTTTAAAGAAGGCAAAGGACCATATTGCGGACCCCTAAACCCCTAAAGCCTGACCCCGTAAGCCCCCAAAACCCAAGCACTACGTCCCCAAACCCTCAACCCTAAAGCCCAGACCCCTAAACCCTAAACTCTACACGCAAAGTCTAACCGCGTGGCGCCTCTGAACCCTATAGACCCTAAGAAACCCCAAACCCCTAAACCCTATAGCCCCTAATGAACCCAATAAACCCTAGCAACTGAAAACCCTACAAACCCTATAAACCCTATAAACCCTATAAACCCTATAAACCCTATAAACCCTATAAACCCTATAAACCTATAAGCCCTCAACCCTAAACCCTAAACCCCGTAACCCCGTAACCCCGTAAACCCCACAAGCGCCTAGGAGGGGCAAAGGTTCAGGCATCGTCAGCAGCACCGACTGCTCAGAGGCACCTGTCGGAAGAGGGTTTAGGGTTTAGGGTTTTGGGTTTAGGGGTTTAGGGTTTAGGGCCAGTTTGTGCTTTTGCTCTTTGCTAAGGGTTTTTGTTTTTTTGGGCGGAGGGTTTGGGGCTTTGTCGTTTAAGAAAAGGGCTTTTGGGGGTTCACAAGCATGAAAAGCGTCCCCAAAACCCCAAACGCCAAAACCAAGACCCTAAACCTAAACCCTAAATCCGAAACAGAAAAGGGGCCCCCGCCCCAGAATTGATAAACCCTCCAGTGCTGGATTCTTGCCAACCTAAACACGTCGGAGCACCCTCATTTGGCCATCCAAGCTCGGACCCCAAAGTGCTCGACACTGTAACTCCTGATCCTGAAAGGCCTCAAAACGATGTCACACCCTAAACCCTAAGCCCTCACCCTAAACCCTAAACCCTGAACCCTAAACCCTAAACCCTAAACCCTAAGCAGCCCTAAGCCCTCCCCAGTTTGCCTGAGCACGCGCTGGGCGGCAGCACCGTGTCCCCTCCCTGGAGCACAGCTGAGCTGAAGCCCATACAGGGGCCTCCGCTGTTGCTGGGGGGCACTTAGGTTGAGGGTTTAGGGTTTAGGGTTTAGGGTTCAGGGTTTAGGCTTTAGGGTTTAGGATTCAGGGCTTGGTTTAGGGCCTAGGGTGTAGGGTCTAGTGTGCACTGGGCGGGGGGTGCTGCTCGAGACTCGTTGTGGGCGGGGTGGGCGGGGGCTTCTACGGCTGAGGGTGCTTCAGAGATCGCTTCGCTAGTCTCTTTCCTCAGCTTCCAGCCCTAAACCCTAAAGCCTAAACCCTAAACAATAACCCTAAACCCTAAACCTGAAACCTTAAACCCCAAACCCTAAACCCTAAAGCCCTAAACCCTATAGCCCTTAAACCCCAAACAAACCCGACGAAACCGCCGGAATGAACAGAGAACCCGCGTAGACAGCGTAGGCCTCGGGGGCTAGGATGGCCCTCAAAGCCCTCTGAGGGTTTAGGGTTTAGGGTTTAGGGTTTAGGGCTTAGGGTTTAGGGTTAGGGTTTAGGGTTTAGGGCTTAGGGTTTAGGGTTTAGGGTTTAGGGCTTAGGGTTTAGGGTTTAGGGTTTAGGGTTCTGCACAATGTTCCTGGTTAGGAGCCTCTTAAACCCAGTAAGGGAACGTGTAAACCGTCCCAAGGGCCTGCCTAGAAAGTTTAGGGTTTAGGGTTTGGGGTTTAGGGTTTAGGGTTTAGGGTTTGGGGTTTGGGGTTTGGGGTTTAGGGGCTCGCATAGGGAGTGACGCTCGGTATCCAGTCCGCCGGCTGCCTCCGGCGCCATTCGCCAGCAAGAAGCCGGGCGGGGCTTCCTCGGACGCAGCTTCGATCCCTCCAACTGTAGCTTTTTCTAAACCCTAAACCCTAAACCCTAAACCCTAAACCCTAAACCCTAAACCCTAAACCCTAAACCCTAAACCCCTAAACCCTCAACCCTAAACCCTAAACCCTAAACCCTAACCCTAAACCCTAAACCCAAAACCCAAAACCTAAACCCTAAGCCCTAAACCCCAAAACCCTAAACCCTAACCCCCCCCCCCCCCCCCACAACATCCTGGTGTTTTACGGCTACAGAAGAAAAGCACTCAAAGAAAGACATCACAACTCAAAATGAATGTCCCTAAGCCCCTGACCCAGACCCCAGGCCCAGGCCCCCTAAACCCTAAACCCTATAAATTCTAAACCCTCAACCCTAAACCCTGAACCCTGAACCCCAGAGCCACTGAGCCCACCCCAGACCCCATGGCCGGCGCCGGAAACGCCCGTTCGTCCTCTGACACTCGCAAAGCCCAAACCCTAAAACCCAGCAAAAGCCGAACCCCGAACCCTAAACCCCAATCAACCAACCCTAAACCCTAAACTTAAACCCTAAACCCGAACCCTAAACTCTAAACTTATACCCTAAATTAAACCCCTGGACCCCTGAACCCTAGACTCCAAGTGGCGAAGCGCACGGCACGCACGACGCCACTGGCGCCCAAAGGCGGTCGAAATCGCACGGTGACCTGGCCCCAAAACTCGCAAAAACCCCAAAACCCTACACCCTAAACCACCAAAACACCAAAAAAACCCACAAAACCCACAAAACCGCAAAACCGCCCCCCCCAAAACCCGCAAAACCCGCAAAACCCCCACCAAAACACCCAAAACCCCCCAAACCCCAAACCCCCCCAAAACCCCCAAGAAAAAACCACTAAAACCCCCAACACCCCCAAAATAAACCCTAAACCCTAAACCGTAAACCCCAAACCCTAAACCCTAAACCCTAAACCCTAAACCCTAAACCCTAAACCCTAAACCCCATGGAAGGCAGGCCGCAGTGGTCAGCATGCCTGCAGGCGACACCTGGTTTGGGGCCAGGTTTGAGGTTTTAGGGTTTAGATTTTTGGGAAAAGGTTCTAGTTTCTGCGAAATTAGCCTAAGGGCAAAAGCAGGGAACCCGACTGAACCTTAACAGAAACAAAAGGGTTCCACTAGTATTGGAGCTCCCCAATACCCTAAAACCCGACAAGCACCACAAAGCCTATAAACACAAGAAAATGAAAACACGCACACCCTAAAGACCACAACACCTTAAACCCTAGAATCACACAGAGAAAGCAAAAGAGTACCGCCGAGGGTACTGGGGTGTAGCTAAACTCTAAACCCTAAACCCTAAACCCTAAACCCCAAACCCTAAACCCTAAACCCTAATCCATCCCTAAGCCCTAAACCCTATGTTCCCTAAATCCTAACCACAACAGCCTCGAAACCCCTCAGACCCAGGCGTGACCTAGGAACAAGAGGGTGCCCTTTTTGGTTTGAAGGGGCTGATAAGGGAACCCAAGCCGGAAAAAAAGGTGAATATCGGCCTACTCTGGGTCCTAGTAGCCCCTAAACCCTAAAGCCTAATCCCTAAGCCCCAAAACCTAAATTCCCTAAATCCTGACCACAAAAGCCTCGAACACCCTAACCACAACACCCCATGGGTATTTCCAAGCATAGGGGTACCCCGTTCATGCCCTAAACATAATTAGAATCCCCTTAAAGGGACCCCCGAAAAAGGGCAGCCCTATTTTCGGAAACCCTCTAAACCCTAAACCCTAAACCCCATCCAAACCCTACACCCTGAACTTTAAACCCTGAGCCCTCAACCCTAATCACAAGACCCTATAAACCCCGAGCCCGCCTCGTCGGCGACGACTTCCAGGAAGTCAAGGGGAGTTGCCAGCTTCGGCGCCAGAATGTACCTAAACCCAATTTATCTTGGGGGTTTAGGGTTTAGAGTTTAAGGTTTAGGGTTCAGGGTTCAGGGTTTAGGGTTAGGGTTCCCTAAACCCTAACCCTAACACTTTCCTTGACTCCCTGCCTCGAGGGAAATCATACGCCATAAGTCTCAAACCCCATCAAGCCCATGACCATAAGCCATTCTGTCTCCGTCGCTTTCTTTCCTTCTTGGTGCATGACAAAAAGAAACGGAGACAGAAGGGCTCAGGATTTCTGATGGGGTTTCGGATTGCTCTCTCTGTGTCTCTCTCGCTCTCGCTCTCGCTCTCCCGGAACAAATACAAAGACCTTGCCACGCCTCACGTGCAGCTGCAACCCCCGCACATCGGGACCGGTAATTTGCTATGTGACACATCCTCTTGCACTGGTACATGTGCAAAGGATTAAACTACTTGGAAGCATATAATTACACAAGGGTGTGCCTCTGTGTATGTGTGTGTATGCAGGCATGCATGCACGTGTACATGTCCGTCTGCATGCCTGTATGCCTGCCTGCCTGTCTGAATGCCTGTCGGTCTGTCTCTATGCTATACGTACAGGCACTTGTAAAGACACACCTTTAATTCGTGTTACTAGCGCAACCCTAAACCCTAAACCCTAAACCCTAAACCCTAAACCCTAAACACTAACGTAAAAATGATAGGATGCGATGCGACAGCCGTACGCTCAACGTAACAAGACCAGGTCGCGGCTGGATGTCCAGCAGTCGCTCTGCTGCGGTGGCCACGGTTCCACGGAACCGCACCTGGCGGCGAAGTACAGGAGCACTAGGGGTCCAACAGGCATCGCGTTCCAAAACCCTGAACACAAAATTCCCCCAAGCCCCCCCCCCCCCCCCCCCCCCCCAAACCCTAAGCCCGAAACCCTAAGTCAGTAAATCCGTACACGCCTAAACCTTAAACCCGAAACCCTTCAACCCCCCCAAAACTGAGGACGGCCTCGAAGGTGCCTGAAGCGCTGTACCTTTGAAGAGTTGGAGGTTTGAGGGCGTAGGGCTTCATAGGGTTTCGGGTTCAATGGGGTTTAGGGTTTAGGGTTTAGGGTTTAGGGTTTAGGGTTTAGGGTTTAGGGTTTAGGGTTTCATAGGGTTTCGGGTTCAATGGGGTTTAGGGTTTAGAGTACATGGGGAGGGTTTTATGTTGGGATGGAGGGCAGAAGGAGCTAGTGCAGGTAGAGCCTTCGGATCTCTGAAGGGCCAAGAGCTGGTGCTACAGCAGAACCGCGAGTGATTCCAGAGTCATGCGGTAGGAACCCTAAACCCCAAAACCCGAAAACCCTCAAACCCTCAAACCCTAAAACCCTAAACCCTAAGCTTTATCTGCATGTCCCATGATCTGGCGAAGCACATGGGCCCCTGGTGGTGAAGAGTCATGCTTTCGGGTTCAGGCGAGCAAGGACCTTCTGAGCCTCTGGAACCATGCCCTGAATGTCATTCCTCCCCTTTCCGAAGCCCTAAACCCCTAAACCCCTAAACCCCTAAACCCCTAAACCCCTAACCCCTAAACCCCTTAAACCCCTAAACCCCTAAACCCCTAAACCCCTAAACCCCTAAACCCCTAAACCCCTAAACCCCTAAACCCTAAACCCTGAACCCTGAACCCTAAACCCTTTGTACTGCCCAACAGTAGCTCTGAGCCGAGGTACTGCTCAGGGTTGGTGCAGAACAGGCCGAAGACGTAGACCTCTTGAGGACGCGGAGAAAGGATGCTTTGAAGGGTTTGCGGCCTACGGCCCCTCTGTGAGGGTTTAGGGTTTAGGGTGTAGGGTTTAGGGCTTAGGGTGTAGGGTTTGGGGTTTAGGGTTTAGGGTTGAGGACTGAGGGTTAGGATTTTTTGTGTTTTTCGGGTTTGGGGTTCAGGGCTTCGGGGCTTCGAGTTGTAAGGAGAGAGTTGGGTGCTTTTGGTTGCCTGAGACTATGAACCTCAGGGCTTCAAGGCTCCAACTCCAAAATTTCAAGGGGTAGGGGTGGGATCCGATCTTTAGGGAATTTGACAGTCTAAGCCCTATAGCCCTGAAGTCACACCTAAACCCCTAAACTCCCAGTTCTGTAAACCCTAAACCCTAAACACTAAACCCCAAAAGCCTCAAGACAAAACAAATAGAAATTGTATGTGATATCATTCTGAATTTCCCAAGATATTTGTCCACAGCCTCTACAACTCTACAACATGGTTTAGGTAAATTGAAGACGCCAGACACAAAGGAGGTTTAAGGAACTGAAGAATGCCACTCACACAAAGTTCAAGCAATTTAGGGTTTAGGGTTTAGGGTTTAGGGTAAGTTCGTTTTTTCAGTTCAGACACCCTTGCAAAGAAAGACAAGAGGAGGCCCAAAGGCTCAAACCGCCGACGAGTGAAGGAGCGGCGCCCAGCACCGGTGCAGGCCCACCCGTTTCGATGCGCCGCGACACGCTGCGAAAGCATCATGAGCATCAGAGCCTCATCAAATCTCGATACAGCCATCGGAAGTTCCTTGTACAAAAAATTTGATACTGTTTGATTTTCGAGAAACTCTTGATGTAATCGGTTACCTCATATTTCCAATCACTTATATAGGAAATTCTGAGATTTTCGAAGATTCCCAGAAGTCTACCAGGTCTTCCAGGAACCTGCTTGGGGCCCTTTTCGGATGCCTGGGCATTGCCCACGGGGCGTGCTGCCAGCAGCCCGACCCAGCCCCACCCCCTCCAGAAAGCCGGCGAAAGGTTGCTCGTCCCCTCCCCGTCTCCCCCATGCCCTCTCCCGACCAAACAAAAATGTTTTTGTTTTTTTTTAACAACAGGTTCTAAAAAAAAAACACGTTTCGTCCAAAACGCTTCGTTTAAAACGTTTCGGTCAAAACGTTTATACAATTTCTATAAACCAGCTTACTAACCTTCCCCCCCTAAACTCTAAACCCGAAACTCCAAACCTTAAACCCTAAATCCTAGACCCTAAACCCTCAACCCTAAAACATCCCCTTGGCATCCCCTTGGGATCCCCCGGGCGCCAAGGTGCCTCTGACGCCTGCAGCTGCAGCTGGTAGGGCGCCTTTCAGCTGGGCCCTACGAAGACTAGGAGCGGTTTAGGGTTTAGGGTTTAGGGTTTAGGGTTTAGGGTTTAGGGTTTAGGGTTTAGGGTTTAGGGCCAGCCCTCCTAAGTTGGAACATCCGATAGTAGGGGCTTCCACTTAAACTTTGGGCTGGGGGAGGTATCAGGGCGGAGGATCCAGAATGTTTCAAGGACTAGGGTTTAGGCTTATGTAGGTTTAAGTCCATTTTGTTGTTCGTTACTTGGCTTTGGAAGGTTGTGCTGCTAAGGTGGTACGCGCTCGCGATATGGAGGGCTTGGGGCTCCAAATTGTGGACCGCTTTGTGGCGACGTTTAGAGCGTTGGAGATCAAACCTATAGGGTTTGGGGTTTGATACGCCACTGAGCTGCATCCAAGTTGCGTAGGGAAGAGGGTCGGGCAAAGTCATCTGCCTTGGCTGCTTCGTGTCTACGGCGTCGCCCTCAGAAATCAACCCTAAACCCTAAACCCTAAACCCTAAACCCTAAACCCTAAACCCTAAACCCTAAACCCCTAAACAGGAGCCTCCTGTCTTCAACAGCCGTCGGGACCCTTGGGAGGCTTTGGGGGTGGAAGGTACCTGGGCAATTCTCTAAAGTAGGGGCCGGTGTAGGGGTCCTTCTTTAAGGGAGCCGTGCTATATAGGGGGACCCAAAAAGGACCTGAATTTAGAGAACTACCCACAAGAAGAATGCAAGGCTACCAAAGACACTGTCTCCTAGAACTACAACCATAGTACAGATTTCTTGCTTGCCCTCCAAGGCCTTACGAATAGGACCCTAAAATCGTCAACCCTAAACCCAAAAGCCCTTTCAAGTCTGAACCCAACTACCGAGTCACCCCCACCCAAATCCCAGGATTCCGAAACCGTACACCCTCAACTTTCCAACTACGCCGTAATTCCTATACTAAACCCTATAAACTTGTATACTAAACCCTCTACTGAACCCTAAACTAGCATTTTTAACACAAATCTAACCCCCTTGTACTACCAGTCCTTCAGAGGGATTCTACTAGGGGTACTAGAATCCCTATGAAGGACTGTTCGGATAATGAGGAGGAACATCCCAACCCTAAACCCCAAAAACCCAAAAACCCCAAACCCTGAACCCTAAACCCTAAACCCTAAACCCTAAACCCTCGCCGGGCGGCAGGGTAGGACCGATCAGAAAGCACTCGGTGTCGGCTGGGAGGAGCCCCCTGGGAGCGGGGACTCCCTTCTCACCTTCGCTTAGGGTTTAGGGTTTAGGGTTTAGGGTTTAGGGTTTAGGGTTTAGGGTTTAGGGATTAGGGTTTAGGGTTTAGGGTTTAGGGTTTCGGGTTTAGGACTTGGGGTTTAAGGTTTGGGGTTTAGAGATGGGGGTTATAAAGGTTTGGGCTTGAGGGTTTGACTCCCTTCTCACCTTCGCCTTAAGCTTTAAAAAAAGGGGCGCCTTTGGATGTGTAGGTCTTGAGGGATGATTTCTTAAGCTCTTATCTTATCTTTAGTGGGTTGTGGGCTTCAGAGCTTTGGGCCTTGGATGTTGAAGAGGGTTTAGGGTTTAGGGGGTTTGGGGTTGTATGGGAAACCAGGTTTTTTCGCGGGTACAGAGTCTGAACACAAGCACCCTTGCTCCAATCTTCAACAGAATGTCGCTACTGTATTCCTGGGGGTAACCCTAAACCCTATATCCGGAACCCTGAGCCCTAACTAGCCCTAAACCCGAAGAACCTTACTGCTCCATCCCGAGAAACAACCCACAAGCCCTCAACGGTGGTAGCCCAGTGTGCATCGCAGAAGGGCAACCGTTTTGGGGTCTCTTGGGGTGCCGTACTATCTTGGTTGCTCTTGAACCCCCCCAATAAAAGTTTAACTTTTGGCTCCCTTAATATGAAGTTAGAGGAACCCTAAACTTCTAAAGTGCTAAAGTTGTAGTAAAGTCCCACCTAGATACATAGGACCCAAAAAGGGAGTTAGATGTCGAGAACTACCCACATTGGGTGCCGTACTATCCCGAAACCCTAAACCCTAAACCCTAAACCCTAAACCCTTAACCCTTAAACCCTAAACCCAACCCTGATTTAGAGAACTACCCACATAACCCCTAACCCCTGAGCCCAAAAACCCCTGCAACTCTGGCGGAGCGGCTACAGCTCAGCGAGAACTCCAGAGGACCGCGCACCTGTGGGGTTCAGGGTTCAGGGTTTAGGGTTTAGGGTTTAGGGTTTAGGGATTAATGATTGGGTTCTTTCTTCGGCAAATTATGATTGGGGGGGGGGGGGGGGGGGGTTAGGCTTTAGGGCTTCTTCTGTCTGTGTTTGGGGTGACTGTTTTGGCCCTGAGCCTGTTCCACCCCGGAGGCTTCTCTTCCACGGGAGGCAGAAATCATTTCTCGTAGGGTTTAGGTTTAGGCTTTAGGGTTTAGGGTTTAGGGCTTAGGGTTTAGGGTTTAGGGTTGAGGGTTGAGGGTTTAGGGTCAGTTTTAGTGGCTTAGGGTCGCCTTACAAAGCCTGTCATTGACTTCTACTGGTGCGCTTGCAGCTGAAGCATGTAAAGATGGTGTGGGTTATGCTTGCTTCCGTGAAACTGCGTGCGGGGCTGCTTCGTAACGTGGAAGCCCAAAGAACCCAAGCCCGAAAACGCAACACCCAAACCCACAACAGCAACCCCAAAACCACAACAACCATGAACCCCGAACGCGAAAGCAAAAAACCTTGAAGCAGAAGTCACTGAACCGAAGCTCCAAAACTGAAACCCCAAACCCCCAACCCCTGGACCCTTAGCCTCAAAACGCTGAACCTCAAACTCCAACCCCCCTAAGACCTTCACTTCCCATCCCGGAAAGCTTCTAAGCCCTAAATAATCTCCCTCTAAACCCAAAAACTCCCAAAATCCTAGACCTGCCCGGCTCGCCTGGATGTTGGCAAGGCCCAAGATATGCCTCAGCTTTGGTTGTTCTAGCTTGGCCCGTTAAACACTCTGCCAAGCATAAACCCAAACCGATAAACCCTAAACCCTAAACCCTAAACCCTAAACCCTAAACCCTAAACCCTAAACCCTAAACCCTAAACCCTAAAGCCTAAACCCTAAACCCTAAACCCTACACTAGGTCTTAAGCATGCAATTACATGAGTCTTCAAGTGCTGCGAGTTCCTAAGCTGCAGCCAAGCCCGCCCCCAGCCCCAGCCCTGAAGCAGCTCGCCCCCCCGAGAAAAAGAGCCGGGAGGCGTTCGTAGCCGGAACTGGATCAAGATGAGCCTCTTGCACGGTGCAAAGGGGATTTAGGGTTCTAGGGGTTTAGGGTTTAGGGTTTGGGGTTTAGGGGTTAGGGTTGCTTTGGGGGATTTAGGGTGCAGGGACAGCCCGGGTGTTTTGGCATGAGAGTTCGGGGATGTAGGGCCTTTTTGTGCTTCAGAGTCCACGGGTTTAGGGTTTGCAGGCTGGGAGACAGTCCTTCATAGGGAATATAGGGGGTACCCCTAAACCCTAAACCCTAAACCCTAAACCCTAAACCCTAAACCCTAAACTCAGTGTATAGGCTGTGCCCAAAGCCCTGAGCCTTGGAAGCCTAAAGGCTCCTAGAAGTCTCGAGACGGTAGAGGGTTGAGGGTTTAGGGTTTAGGGTTTAGAGTTTAGAGTTTAGGGTTTAGGGTCTAGGGTCTGGGGTTTAGGGTTTAGGGCTTCGGGCGTAGGGTTTAGGTTGGGATGTTCCCCCTTGTACTAGCGCCCCATTATAATCCCTCTTAAGGACTGTTAGTATCAGGGTGAACATCCCAAGGTTTAGGGTAGAAAGGGTTTTAGGGTTTCTTGTATAGAGTTTAGGGTTTCTGTCGAGAGGCTGAACGAAGCCCTCGCGCACATCAGTGGCGAACAGCCCGATGTCCTGCCATCGGCAAAGGGCCACACAGAAGGGTCTCGGTGGGTTTATGCCCTAAACCCAAAACCCAAAACCCTAAACCCTACACCCTAAACCCAAAACCCAAAACCCTAAACCCTAAACCCTAACCCCTAACCCCTAACCCAACCTGGAAGCCCTTCAGACCTACCCTGAGACCTGACAGAAGCCCTCAAAGATCTTCTTCATCTTGCTTGAAGCATGCTAAGGGCCCCTGTTTAGGGTTTAGGGTTTAGGGTCTAGGGTTTAGGGTTTAGTACATCGTACTTCGTCTATCGGGTAGTTGCGGGCGAAGGTACCCCAATCTTCGAACCCTTTTCACCCGCCAAAATGTTCAAGGGCCAATCTTCTGATAAATTTGGGCATGAAGAGGCATGAAGGTACAAGATCGAAGCACAGCATGATACATCATACGTCTTTGAACGAAGTATACTGCGTCCTGCTGACCAATAGACAGCCTAAACCGCACACCCCCAAACTCCAAACCCCAAACCCCAAACTACCCTAAACGCTAAACCCTAAACCCCAAACACTAAACCCTAAACCCTAAACCCTAAACCCCATACCCCAGCCCCTGGATCCTCAAACCCGAAAGCCTTACGGTCAACCCCCTAAACCGCTGTAGACCTATACTTTCTAACCCTTAATCAAACCCAAACTGAAAAACCTCAAATTGCTAAACATCTCCAGGCGCTGCAACCCCAAAACCCCAACCGTGAACCCCAAACCGTAAGCCCCAAAACCCTAACTCCCCCAACCCCTCCCTACAAACAGAAAACAAAAACCTTAACCCTAAACCCCAAACTAAAACCCTAAATCAAAAACACACCTAAGGCCTTAACCCTGAACCCTAAACCGAACCCCAAATCTGAAAAACAAACAAAAAAACAAAAATAATAACACTACTAGAAATAAAAATAAAAAACTAAAAAAAAACTAACAATAATCATAATAAAACAATTAACAATAATACTAAAAACCTAAAGCCCCAAACCCGGGGAGTAGCCGTCCGGCATCGGAAGCAAGCCGAAGTTCGGAATGCTCTCGGCGAGGTGCCTCGAAGGCTCTGTCTGGGTGCTAAGAGAGCTGCTTAGGGTTTAGGGTTTAGGGCTTAGGGTTTAGGGCTTAGGGTTTAGGGTTTAGGGTTTGGGGTTTAGGGTTTAGGGTATAGGGGTTTAGGGTTTAGGGTTTAGGGTTTGGGGTTTAGGGTTTAGGGTTTGGGGTTTAGGTTTTAGGGTTTAGGCTTTAAGGTTTGGAGTATGGGGTTCAGGGTTTGGGGGTTTGGGACTTAGGTTTAGGGTTTAGGGGCTTAGGGGTTTTGGGTTTTTGTGTTTAGGGTTTGGTATACAGTAAACCCCAAAAAGTTGGAACATCCTTCTCCCCATACGCCAAAGCGTAGGCCTGCAGATAATTTATAATCTTTACCACCCTGAATCCCCTATATAAGCCTTACAAAGCCATAAGAATTTAATTTAAATAATCCTTCTCAAGCCATAAGAACTTAATTCTTACAGGCCCCAAACCTACGCCGGAAAAGGTATACTAGAGGGCAGCCAAGCTCGAATCATCCTTCCACCATGCTCCAACTGTTCTGGAGCTTACTGTAAGAAATCCGATCCCAAAAAGGGTTATTTAGGGCTTTGGGGTTTAGGGTTTGGGGTTTAAGGTTTAGGGTTCTTGTTTAGGGTTTGGGGCTTGGGGCTTAGCAGGCCCCGAAACTCTAAACAAAAGGACCGGCTGGGTTGTCCTTCAAGTTCAAGCTGGGTGGTGAAAAGGGGAAGGGAAGGGGTGAGAAGGCTTCCAGTAACTGAGCACAAGTTCATTGTAACTCCTAAACCCTTAACACCTGATGACTCCGAAGACATGAACCCTGAACTCCTGTATTTCCTGGAAGTTGTAAAGAGCCTCAGGGCATTCGCTCCCTTAGGGTTAGGGTTTGGGATTAGGGTTTAAGGTTTGGGGCTAGGGGGTTGGGGGGATAGGGTTTAAGAGTTTAAGGATTGGGGGGTTTAGGATTTTGTTGTTCAGGGTTTAATCCGAAACCCTCAACTCTTAACCCTTAACCCTAAAACCCTCAAAATGCTCAGCCCGAAACCTTAAAACCCTGAGATCCTACCCGTAAGGCGCGACGTCCCCAAAACCCGAACCCCCGCCCCCCCAAAAAACCTAAAACCCTAAAGGCCCTGAAATCTGGCTGGTTCTTAGTAGGGAATGAGGGAATGAGGTACCCTAAAGAATCCCTTAAAGGGTATATGTCAGGGCCTTAACTCCCCAATTCCCACTAAGAACCAGGGGGGAAATCCTAAACCCTAAGCCCTTAGACCCCAAAACCTACTGTACTTGGGTAGGTTTGGGGGGTCCCCGATAAACATGACATTTTATGGCTTTATGAGGACTATATAGGGGAGTCAGGGTGATCAACATTTAAAACAATGTTCAAACCTACCCCTGCCCTAAACCCTAGACCCTAAACCCTATTCCTAAACCCGAACCCCAAGCTGTGCGGAGGTCCCGGGTGCAACGTGTCGCCCTGGAGCTCAGTCGAGATACGCCACCTGCATCGACTCAGCTCTAGGATTTGGGGGGTTACAAGCCCTGCCAGGGTTTAGGGTTTAGGGATTAGGGTTTAGGGTTTAGGGTTTAGCTTGATCTAGGTCGTTGTTGAACATTTATTTGGGTTCAGGTTGTTCAGTAGCTTCAGGATTTGGTGGGTTTTTTAGAGGGGCTGAAGCTGCTTTTGGGTGGAAGAACCCTAAGCCCTAAGCCTAAACCCTGAACCTTGGACCCTAAACCCTAAACCCTAAACCCCAAACCCTAAACCCTAAACCCTAGACCCTTAAAATAGGGCTTCAGCGCCTTTTAAGGGCTTCCGGGCTTACGGATTCAGCTTTAGCCGTGGGGCGAGCCGGGGAAAGGTTCAGGAGGTACGATTTTAGAGTCTAGGCTTGGGCTTCAGGGCCTTAGGGGCTTCAGACTCTAAACTGAAACCCTAAACCCCTAAACCCTAAACCCTAAACCTAAACCCTAAACCCTAAACCCCTAAACCCTATATCCCTCTTAAACCCTAAACCCTCAACCCAAGAGGGCTTTGTGGAGTTGTTAAGATTTCGGGTTGCTTTTGGGTTTCGGGCTTCTGCTGGGAGGGGCTGAGGGTTGAGGGTGCCCATTGCGCCGTACTCAGCTAAGGGCTTAAGAGTCCCCGAGATTCGGGGCAGGTTCTTACTGGTGGGTTTATGTTGTATGGCCGAGGGTGTCTGGGGTTTAGGGTTTAGAGACCCCAAAGCCCTAAACCCCAAAACGCCAAGCTCCAAAACCCCGTTTAGAGAAAGGAGTGCCTGTTCTCTACTCCGATGTCCAGCGAGTTGGCCAGCCTCCACAGGCCAAATGGCTTCAGTAAAGGGCTTCAGACCTTCGGTGTGTGTGTTTTTCCAAGCCCGACAAGCCCCGGAAACCCCACAAAACCCAGCAGCCCCTATGTAGCCTAAAACCGTATAAACCCCTATGTGAAACCCTACAAGCCCTGTAAACCCGCTAAACCCTAGAAACCCTTAAAACCCTAAACCCCCGAGCCCTACAAATCCTGAATCTCTAAGGGTAGTTACCTGGTCCCTTTGTATGGGCCCTTAAACGGGTACTCCTTAAACACTGCTTGTATGCCCTATACAAGTTAAGGGCCCATACATCAGAACCCTTTAAAGGAGGTTCGGGACCATATGAAGAGCGCATGTAGCCCTAAACCCTAAACCCGAAACCCTAAGCCCGAAACCCTAAACCCGAAACCCTACACCCTAAACCCTAAGCCCTAAACCCTAAGCCCTAAGCCCTAGACGCCAGTGCTGGCCGAGATGCCGTAGCTGGAATCGGTAGGCCACATCCACATCTAAGGGCTCCTGCCTTTGTCAGTTGGGGTGCGGTTTAGGGTTTAGGTTTAGGGTTTAGGGTTTAGGGTTTAGGGTTTAGGGTTTAGGGTTTAGGGTTTAGGGTTTAGGGTTTAGGGTTTAGGGTTTAGGGTTTAGGGTTTAGGGTTTAGGGCCCTATGCGCCTTGCAAGTCTATATTCCCTCCGCATTTTGGTGACCTTGTGGGAGGTGGCCCCGACAGAAAACGCAATGGGTGAAAGGGTTCCGGGTTTAAGTTTTAGGGGTTCAGGGTTTAGGGTTTAGGGTTTAGGATTTAGGGTTTTGGGTTTTAAGTCTCAGGGTGCTGGGGACCTTCACTGAACTCTCTGAACGCATCAAAGCCGTAAACCCTACGTCCCCAACCTCTGAGCACAAAGCCGCGGACCCATCCCTAGGCATCGAGCACGTCACACAGTTTGAAGCGGTCTAGGGTTTCTGGGCTTAGGGGTTTGGAGGTTAAGGGGTCTAGGGGTTTAGGGTTCGGAGGGGTTCAGGGCTTTAGTTTAGGGCTCTAGGGCTTTAGGGTTTAGGGATCCTAAGCCCTGAGTCCCCAACCCCGAACATCCCGAACCCCAGCCGGGGCCCACGCAGCTCCACCCGGACTTGGGACGTCTGCAAGATGCAACCTCAGAGGTGTGCGCGTGTGGTTGAAAGGCTTGAAATATGGGCCCTTAGCGCGGTCCTCTTACCCTTGCTGAGAGGGATCCATCCGAAATATGGGCCCTTATTACCCTAAACCCTAAACCGTAAACCCTAAGCCCTCAACCCTAAACCGGGTATGTAGGGGTTAAAAAACAAGGGACCCAAATTAAGGACCAATACTTCGGATCCCCTATTTGGCGGTGATGATTTTATGGACGCTTAGGGTTGGGGGTTCAAGGGAACCCTAAAGCCTTTTTTGGCTTGAAAGTTAGGGGGTCTTTCAGGGTTTAGGGTTTAGGGTTTAGGGTTTATAGAAACAGGGCGTTAACAATGTACTAGAATTTGCGAGCCCCCCAGCCCGCCCATGGATCCACCGTTCCTTTGCTATTCTTCATTTCGCATTCTCCGCTGTCTCGGGCAGTCAGCAAGCCTACTACATAGGGTTGACCCCAAATTTTGATCCCCACATCGCGGGTTCTTTATCATAAGGACCCCAAAGAAGGTGCCCCAAATTTTGGAAACCCCTATGTGTAGTACACCATACACCCTACACCCTAAACCCTAAACCCTAAAACCTAAACCCTAAACCCTAAACCTTCCTTTTCCCAAGTTAAACCCTAAACCCTAAACCCTAAACCCGAAACCCTAAACCCTAAACCCTACTATTGTGAGTGTCACCTCCGGCTCGAAGAAGTACTCAGGAGACTCCGGGATGCCACCATCTGCTGGATACAGCTCCTAAATTTAGGGTTTAGGGTTTAGGGTTTAGGGTTTAGGGTTTAGGGTTTAGGGTTTGGGGTTTAGGGTTTAGGGTTTAGGGTTCGGGGTTTAGGGTTTAGGTCTCAGAGTTCAGGATTTTGGGGCCTGTGTTGTTAGGGTTTAGGGTCTGCCCCGACCTAAGTACACCTCAATGCCTAAGGTCTGACATCCTCGAGAATCCACGAAACCTTACATGGACAGAGATCTCAGTTTCCTTCGCCTCAAGAACTTCAATTGCTGCTCCCCCCCCCCCCCCCCCCCCCCCACCCCTGCCCCCAAGAATTAGGGTTTAGGGTTTGGGGTTTAGGGTTCTAAAGTGAAATTGTGTTTCAACATGTTTCGGTCAAAACGTTTCGGTCAACACATTTCGGGAGGCACCTCCCTAAACCCTACGGCCCAAATCCTGAAACCCTGATCCCTAAACCCTGATCCCTAAACCCTACACCGGAAGCCCTAAACCCTAAACCCTAAACCCTAAACTCCAAACCCTAAACCCGAAACCCGAAACCCTAAACCCTAAACCCTAAACCCGAAACCCGAAACCCGAAGCCCAAGTCCCTCCAACAGCTTCAGACCGACTCGGACCCCCAACGAGAGGAGGCCGGCAGGGGCTTGACCACGAAGCCTGAACTGTCCTGTTTAGGGTTTAGGGTTTAGGGTTTAGGGTTTAGGGTTCAGGGTTTAGGGTTTAGGGTTTAGGGTTTAGGGTTTAGGGTTCAGGGTTCAGGGTTTAGGGTTTAGGGTTAGGGGGTTAGGGTTGGGTCGGGGTTCCCTAGAGCCAAAGCCCTATACACAGAAGCCTAAGCCCTACTGTAATCTCAGAACCCTAAAAACCCTAAACCCTAAACCCTAAACCCTATACTCCAAACCCTAGGCCGAATAAGCCTCAACCTGAAAGTGAAGTCTCAGGGGTTGAGGACTGGGGCCTAGTGCATTCATGGCTTTTTACAGGTTAGGTTTTAGGTTTAGGCTTTAGGGCTTGGGGTTCGGGGTTTAGGGTTTAGGGTTTAGGGATTAGGGTTTAGGGGTTTAGGTTTTAGGGTTTAGGGTTTCGGCTTAGGGTTTCTCGCGCAGACCTGGGGGCTTGACGCGGGGCGTGGTCCTCGGATGTATTGTAAGGCACAGGTCTGGGTTTATGTGTTGGAGTGTTGCAGTTGCTACGGGTTACGAGTCTAGGGGTTTCGGGCTTCTAGGGGTTATTGTTCCCACTATCTTGGGATGGTTTCGTTGTTTTCTCGGGTGGGGGGGGGGAGGGTTCAAGTGGAAGGGTCTGGGTCCTGAAAGCACTATCCTAACCTAAACCCTCAACCCTGAGCCCTAAACTCTAGACCCTAAACCCTAAACCCTAAATAAACCCTAAGCCCTAAGCCCTAAACCCCAAACCCTAAGCCCTAAGCCCTAAACCCTAAACCCTAAACCCTAAACCCTAAACCCTAAACCCTAAACCTTGCCTTGCCCGGGCTGTAGAAGTTTCCGGTGTCGAGGAGGCACCAGGGAGACCTCAAGGGTGTTTTTTAGGGTTTAGGGTTTAGGGTTTAGGGTTTAGGGTTTAGGGATTTCGGTGAGCTTGTCATTACTGGGATGTTCCCCTTAATACTAACAGTCCTTAGTAGAAATTGGGGGGTTGGTACAAGTGAGTAACATCCCAAGGCTTCGGCTGGGTATTTTGAGGGCTGAGAGTTTCGGGTTGGGTTTAGGGCATGGGATATAAGGTTTAAGGTTTAGGGTCTAGGTTTTAACCCTATACACACTGAACCCCAAATCGCACCTTTCGAAGTTCCTGAGTCGCTTGGTGCGTGCGAAGAGTAACTTGCTGTTGTTTAGGGCTTCGTCTTTAAGCCCGTTTCTAGGGGTTTAGAGATTAGGGTGTCAGGGTATAGGGCTGTATAGATTTGGGGTTGAGGGTGTATAGGGCTTGAGAAACCCTAAACCTTAAACCCCAAACCTTAGGACTTTGAACCTACAGACGGAAGTTCTGGCGCATGAGATTCTGGGTTGATGGTCTTTGCCATCACGAGTGGCAAAGCGCAGGTCGTGGCAACTACCGATAGACCCTGGGATGTTCACCCTTATGCTAAGAGTCCTTGACAGGGATTATAAACGCTAGGCTGCCCAGTAACCTAGGCTTAAAAAGGGTGCCCTGTTTTTGCTCAAAGGGTTTATACGGGAACCTAAACCCCCCAAAAAGGGAATAAGGGTACTACTGGGCATCCTAGAAAGGGGGCACTTTCATCCCGATTCCGGACTGCTAGTATAAGGGGGAGCATCCCAGTTTAGGGCTTTAGAGAACGTCTCCGGAACCGCTACCACATCGGTCCTGCATCTGGAGGTTGTAGGGACCCTAAACCCTAAACCCTAAACCCTAAACCCTAAACCCTAAACCCTAAACCCTAAACCCTAAACCCTAAACCCTAAACCCTAAACCCTAAACCCTAAACCCTAAACCCTAAACCCTAAACCCTAAACCCTAAACCCTACCATGTCGTGCGCCGACGTCGATGTATGGCTTGCGCCAACCTATGCTTCAGAGCCCAGGAACCATATTATAGTAAGAGCACCTCTTTAAAAAAGGTGCCCTAAACCCTAAACCCTAAAACCTAAACCCAACAATTTTGGGGTTGGCTTCAATTATTTACCAAAAAAAGAAGGCAAAGGGTACCACTGGGCTACCAAGGAATATTGCACCAACAGAGAGACATATCTCACCATGGAGTGGTGCAACTGCTTGTAAGACAGGGTGTTGGCGTTGTGTGCGTGTGTGTGTGTGTGTGTGTTTTTGTTCTTTTTTTTGGGGGGGGGTTAGGCATTAAGTTTGGCAAGTACCGGGCTTGGGCACCACGAAGCCCTAGAGCATATATTATGGTTTGAAGGTGGCAGGCCTACAACTTGTTTCGACCCAAGGTGCCGGGCAACCAAGCGCGCATAACCCCAAACTGGACCCTGAACTGCAAACCATAGACATTACGTACATACTAGGAGTACATGTATACATACACACATACACTGCAGGCCATGATTTGCTTGCGACAGAAAAACCTCGAAGCCCTGTTACGTTGTTGAAAATCTCCCAAAGAAAGTGTACAGTTCGACCTTCTGGGCTACCAAGTTGCAAGTGATTGGACCAGGGTTTACGGGGTTGCGGGCTTAGGGATTTTAACCCTAGACCCGAAACCCTAAACCGCTAGCCCCTAAACCCTCAACCCTACACCCCAAACCCTAAACCCTAAACCCGAAACCCTATAAGTTAGGGTTTATAAACCCCAACTCGCTTTGTGTTTTCGGCAAAGGCATCCCGGGGTGGCCAGATCGCCAGCTCTGAGCACCTGGCGTCCCGGCGGAGTCCTCCTGCGCAACAGGTTTGGGTCGTGGTTTAGGGTTTAGGGTTTAGGGTTAGGATTCAGGGTTTAGGGTGTAGGGTTTAGGGCTTAAAACCACGGGGGACAGAATGAAAATCCTAAGCCGAACCCTAAAGCCTAACAACAAGGCGTTTTTTCCAGGCGCATGCTGCTTGAAACAATGCTTCCTGATTCCTAGTTCTCTCATGCTCTGAAAACCGCAAAAGACCTGACTGTTTCAGACATATGCCCCTTATCGTACACCCTACACATACGATGTTCAACTCGAGGATCGGGATGTTGACTTGTAGGGTTTAGGGTTTAGGGTTTAGGGTTTACATCCAGGGCATCATGTTTCGATGTTACTCAAGGCTTTCGGTGGCTCTGCCTCGAACTGTCCTGGAAAACACTTATGAACAACATGGCGAAACATGATCATGCCAGAGGGTTTTCCCGAACAGTGGATACCATGGGACTCCTGTGGGACGTTCTTAATCAAGCGAAGAAGGGCTGGGGTTGTCGTAGGGTTGCTTGATGGTGGGTTTTGGGACTGGAGTGGCGGTTTACGTTCTGGATTATAGGGTTTAGGGTTGCGGGTTTAGGCTTAGAGACAGAAGCTTCCAAACGTGCTCTGATCTCTGAGGCCAGGGACGTTCTGGCGACTGGGGGTGTTACGTCTGATGCCCTCGAAGGCGTAGGAATGGTAAAATTAACAGCCGTATGGCCCTACAAACCCTAAACCCTATAGAACCCTTCTTCCCTCTACAGAACCCAGAAAAACCCTGTAGAGTCCTCAGCCCTAAATCCTGAACCCTAAGCCCTAAACCCTAAACCCTGTCAGCCAATGAACTCAACCACCCAACCAAACAACGCGGAAGCGTTGAGGGTTTAGGGTTTAGGGTTTAGGGTTTAGGGTTTAGGGTTTAGGGTTTAGGGTTTAGGGCACCAAAGTCCCCGAAGGCCGTAAACCCTAACCCCCGAAACCCTGCACGTTGAAGGCAGCACACAGGCTACCTGGACACCGAATCCCTCTGGCAGCTGCACGACCTCCGGAGAAAAAAAAAAAAAAACGATGCAAAGGAATAGGTTTAGGGTTCAGGGGTTAGGGTTTAGGGTTTAGGGTTTAGGTTGTAGGTTTGAGATTTTAGGTTTTAGGTTTTAGGTTTTAGGGTTTTGCGAATAGGAGGTTAGGGGTTTTGGTTTAGACTTGCGGGGGGGGGGGGGGGGGGGGGGGGGAGAATGAGGGCTTCCGAGGGTTTAGGGTTTTGGTTGGCTAGGGCTTTGGAGGGAGGCTGGGTCGCAGAGCAGCCTAGGCAAAACATGGGTAGCTTTTGGCTTAAGCGGGCCCGAATCCCAAAGCTATAGGCCCTAAACCTGAAGCCAAAACCCTAAACCTTCGGCCCTTTACCCTAAACTCTACTGAAGGTTTGGAGTTTGATGTCTGGGGCGTGCGATTTCAAGGGTTTTGGGCGGTAAACTTTAAGACGAACGCAACTCTCGTTCCTAGCAGCCCAGCCAATCAATGGGCGGTTTTGTAAGTGTCTGGAAAGCCTAAGTATGAGGGTCACGAAATATATGGCTGGAGCCCGGAAAAAGGCACCGTAGCGTAGAGAAAGCCCGCCACCTAATGCTTACCCTTAACCCTGTTTCTTTGGAAAAGGTTCAACTCTACACCCTGAACCCCCAAACTTACCATCCCCAACCACTCCAGGGGCCCGAGCCAACACCGCGTTTCCGGCTGGAAGGTGTGTGCTCCCGAGGACGAACTTGCGGGCGCGCAGCCAGGAGGGAGGGGTGGTTTCGGGTTTCGATTTTCAAGTCTCTAAGCTATGGCTTTTCACCTTAAACCCTAAACCTTAAACCTTAAACCCTAAACCTTAAGTGAAGACCGACCCCCTCCCCAGCCATAGGGCCGGTCGTTAGCAGGCCACCAGGCGAAGGCCGGCAGGCGAGCTGTAGGGTCCTGGGCCTTAGGTCCACATGGCCTCGAGACCTGGGCCACACTGCAGCCTATAGAAAGATGGCCCTCCTACACAGGACGGCTTCAGGCAGGCCTCCAAGGCCCACGAAAAAAAGCCTTCCACAAAGGCTGAAAGGACAAAAAAACACAGATTTTGGCTTTTGGAGGCCTCTTTAAGAAGGGCAGCGAGAGCCCAAATCAAGACTTTTGGCTTCGGCTTTGATACCCAGCAATTCTGCCCTGCCGCCCTTCAGAAAAGCCATCCACAAAAGCTGCCAAGGACCAACAAATGTATATTCTTGCTTCAGAAGGCCTCTCAGAAGGGCAGCGAAAGCTCAAATCAAGCCTTTCTTCCACAAGGTTCAAAAAGCCAAAACCGGCCGCAGGGCCGCCCCCCGCATTCAACTTTCCGAAGCGCCTCAGGAGGCTCCTGCCTGTCTAGTCGAGCCTGCTTCCTTTGCCGATGCTGGGAACAGACGCCCCTCCCGAGGGCCTCCGAACGCTCCAAATTTCAAAATGACAATGAAACCACGCATCTGCGCGACTGTAAGAATGGGCGACCTGCCAAAAACATATATCCCCCCTTGCTAGGGGGGCTGGGGGGTAGATACCCCTAAACCCGCTAAGGTTTTAATTTGGGTGGGCGGGAGTGCGCACTTCAGCTTGTAAGCCGGACCCCAACCAAAGAATGTGGTGGTCCGAGCGTATTGCAGCGAACACCCTAAACCCTAAACCCTAAACCCTAAACCCTAGACCCGAAGAACCCCACGTACAGGGTGGAGGAACTAGGGACTTCGAGATCCTAGGCACGCAGGTGCTTTGGGGTGTTTGGGTTTAGGGTTGTGGGTGTAGGGTTTAGGGTGTAGGGTTAGGGTTTAAGCAAACCAGCCGATCTTGGCTTGAGGTCTTAGGGTTATGCACTACGCAAACCTAAATCCGAAGCCGTCTCTGGATTGTCGGGTGTACCGTCGGTGAGTGGTGGGGTGGGTGGCAAACTACAAGAGGATCTCGTAGAATTGACAGAGAAGCGCAGAACACACAGACCACATAAACACATGGCAAGATCACAAAAACCAGGCTTTGCAAAGTTAGCAGTAAAGAAAAACTATGCGACATAAATACATATGTGCATAGACATACCATGTTATATCTTTCTACATACATACATACATCCATGCATGCATGCATGTACGTATGTATGCGTACATTATAGCGCAGGGGATGGTGTAAGGTTTGGGTGTCGGTCGGAACGATTTCACGGCAAAGACCTTGTTTCCACAGATACTTGAGGAATTCTTCTTCCCTGGCAGAATAACGGGGGTGGGGGGGGGTGCCCCTTTTCTCGGGATGTCGTGTTTAGGGTTGCACGTATTCAAGGCTGTCCCCAGCGCTAAGCCATAAACCGTTCGGATGGCTGCCCTTCCCAAAGGGTCCATGTACCTATATAGTATATACTTGGGCCTTAAAGGGGTTCCCATATAGTAGCTTTAGGGCCCAAGTATATACTATATGGGTACATGGACCCTTAGGGCTTCATGCGGCCACCCCTGGCTGCGGGCGCCTGCACGTTCACCTCATTCGGGCTCTGCGTTGGCAGCACCTTGACCCATCGACTGTCCAGTCTGGGACAGGGTTTAGGGTTGAGGGTGCTAGGAACTCAGCAGTCGTTCCTATTTTGCACCACGCTGAAGAGCACCCAAAAGCCGGAACCCTGAACCCGATCAACCCTTAACCTGAACCGTGTAAATTTCAAGCCCTAAAGCCTCTCAAAGCTCGAGGCGCTGAGGAGGGCGAGACCTCCGCCTGCTGGAAGAAGGCTTCCAGAGCAAATTGAGGCACCTCATGCGAGTAGGTGTTGGGGATGTTTGGGATTAACAGGGGGATCAGGGTTTGGGGTTTATAGGGCATTGTTTAGGGGGTTCTACTTCTTCGGGTGGGGTTATGGCCTCGGACTTGGGGTTTGGGGATTCTGGGGCCCTCAACATTCGGGCTATAAGGAAAAGGGGAGGATAAGGGTTTTTTCAGGGTTCAGCCCAGCCCCTGAATTTCGATGGGTTGTGGCGGGGAGGGGAGGATTAGGGGCAACGCAACAAGGTCTGAGTGTGGGTCCGTACGAGAAAGTTTGTAGGTCTTGTCGAAATCTGCGGTTAGTGTGGCTGCGTGTTGAGATCCACGCGTTTGAGAGCTAGCTCCTGGGCTTCTGCCATCAGTCGTAGGTGTCAGGTAGTCTTCACTTTCGGCATTTGCTGAATTCAGAAGCCCCAAAAAGTGTACACTTTCGGGGGATTGTGGTATCCCAAAAAGTGTAAAGTGTACTCATTCAGCTGCTTAGCAGCCAAGAGGAAAGGATTGAAGAGGCTGGGCAAGCACTCTTGAGCCACTCAGGTAGGTAGGACACCCCCTAAACCCTAAACCCTAAACCCTAAACCCTAAACCCTAAACCCTCCTTGGGCCCCTTGGTTCAGGGCTCGAGTTTGCATTCTTCCCCTTGCCGAGAATTCCCTCGGATCGGCTACATTGTAACACTTTGCTCCCGCTGGCTCTGGGGCTTCTGGGCCTTTTGAATCCTGTTTTTGGACTTTTCGGGCTCCTTGTGTTGGGCCTTTCGGGGCCTTTTTGGGGCCTTTTGCCTTTTTGCGTTGCCGCCGGCACCGTCTTGCTTAGAGAAAAGCAAAATTGAAAATGATAGGCTGTCAGATACTTGTAGGGTTTAGGGTTTAGGGTTTAGGGTTTAGGGTTTAGGGTTTAGGGTTTAGGGTTGACGTAAATTGACTGTTTGGCCCCTGGGATGGTATAGAGGTCGATTTGCTACAGCTCGGATTTTGAAGCCTCTTTGTGACAGGGTTTAGTTTAGGGTTTAGAGCTTGGGCCCCAGCTGTGAACCGTTCCCTAAATCTCCTTCATCGGAACTAGTCCCAAACGAATGCCAACCCTCAACCCTGAACCGGATTTAAGGTTTAGGTTTAGGGTTTAAGGTTTAGGGTTTAGGGTTCAGGAACCCTAAATCCCTGAGATGCCCCTTGCCTCTGTGTTGGCGGCCACAACGCGGCCGCCAAGCTCATAGCACCAGATCCTGAGGCCATAAACCCTAAACGCTAAACCCTAAACCCTAAACCCTAATCCCTAAGCCTGGGCATCCGAAAAATTCCTCCTCGAGCTTCAAGCTTGGAGGGGGCAATTGGCGGAACACACACGTCAGGATTTGGAGTAGGGTTAGGGTTTAGGGCTTAGGGTTTAAGGTTTAGGGGTTTAGGGTTTAGGGCTTAGGGTTTGTGGGCTTAGGGTTTCGGCGAATTACATCTGAACTCTGGACCCTCTGAGGGTCTAAGGCGGGGTCATAACCCTGAGATGCCCCGCACAGCCAGTGCTCGGATTTCGGGCTTCGGGTTCATAAACCCCCAAACTGCTGACCCCTAAAAGCATTGGCAACCCTGAAGCCCTTTAAAGCCCTAAACCCTAAGCCCTAAACCCTAAACCCTGAACCCTCAACCCTAAGAAGCCCTGAACCCTCAAAACCCTCGAACCCCTCGCAACCGAAACGAAGACGGCGCTGCATCTGGGCCCGCGGCTCCCAGACAAGGCCGGCAGTGCCATCTGGGAGTTATTAGGGTTTAGGGTTTAGGGCTAGGGTTTAGGGTTTAGGGACTGATTAGTAATCGGTGCCTGACTTCTGACCGATGACCAAACATGATGAAAACATGGTGAGGCCTGTATGAAGCTCCATCAACATGCTCAGTCTGATGTAACCCTAAACCCTAAACCCTAAACCCTAAACCCTAAACCCTAAACCCTGAACTCCCGAAACCCCCGAAACCCCCGAAACCCCCGAAACCCTCATAACTCTCAACGCCCGGCGTCCTAGAGCTCAACAAGCTCACCCTCTGCGCCTGATACTAAACCCTAAACCCTAAACCCCAAACCCCAAACCCTAAACCCTAAAACCCTTAAGGTTCAGGGGTGTAGGGCTTACCATTAGTTGGGCCCGAGACCCCATTATTTGTGGCTTCTGATCTGGTTTGGGGCAGGAAGACCCTATTATTTGGGGCTTTGGGCCCTTACCCTAAACCCTAAACCCTAAACCCTTAGGGTTAGGGTTTGGGGTTTGACCCCTGAATCCCGAAACGCGTGTAACCTTTTGACCCCAACACCCCCAACACCCCGAACCCCCTGGACCTTAACCCCAAACCCCGAAAGCCAAAAACTCTAAGTCCCGAAGCCCCGAACTGCAAAACAGCAACCTAAACCATTAAACCCCAAGACCCCTAAACTAAACCTCAAAACCCCTACACCCCTAAACCCTGTAAACCAATAGGCCCTAGATGCAAGAAAGTAAACCCTAAACCCTAAACCCTAAACCCTAAACCTAAACCCTAAACCCTACACCCTACACCCTAAACCCTAAACCCTAAACCCTAAACCCTAAGGCCCGCCTGTCGTCGCGGGGTTCGCCACGCTGAAGCTGAAGGAATAGAATCGGCCGACGACCAAAGGATACACCTCGAAGCTCAGCTGCGGGCTGGGGGATCTAGGGCTTTGGGTTTAGGGTTTAGGGTTTAGGGTTTAGGGATCTAGGGTTTAGCGTTTAGGGTTTATGTGGTTTAGGGCTGCCGGATGCCGATTTACGGCGTATAGGGCTTGGACTTTAGGGTTTCTGGCGACACAAATCCTTATCCACCCTTTTTGTCAGGGTTTTGCGGGTTAAGGTTTGGGGTGTGTGGGTGGCAGATTCCGAATCCCTAAGCCCCAAGTCCGAAACGCTAAACGTGAGGGCGAATCCCTATGCCCTAAGGGCGAAACGCTAAACGTCAGGGTTCATTGCCCAGTTCCTGGCTTGCAGTTCCCGGAACTGTAAACAAAGAAGGCCAACAGGAACAAACAAGCACAAGCAAGAAGCACCCACTGGAATGGGCTCCCCGCCAACTTGGGTAGCGTGTAGGGTTTGGGGTTCTGAAGGGTTTCGTTTTAGTGTTTAGGGCTTACTGATGGGTAGGGTATACAGTAGTGGGGTTTTCATATATAGGCTTTAGGGTTTAGGGTTTAGGGCTTAGGCCAAAAAACCCTGCAAACCTACACCCCTTGGGCGTAGGCGAGAGTGACGTTGAGCGTTCGCCAGACCTGGGAGTCAAGGGTTTAGGGTTTAGGGTTAGGGTTTAGGGTTTAGGGTTTAGGGTTTAGGGTTTAGGGTTTCGGGTTTAGGGTTTAGGGTTTATGGTTTAGGGTTTAGGGTTTAGGGTTTAGGGTTTAGAGGATGCTTTAACACCCAACCCCTAGCTGGTTCTCCGTAGGGAATGAGGGAACGGGGTACCCTATCTAATCCCTTAAAGGGCATATGTACGGCCTACTTCCCTCATTCCCCACTAAGAACCAGGGGGGAAGCCAAGTCCATGGAACCCTAAGCCTTAAACCCTAAACCCTAAACCCTAAACCCGAAACCCCTAAACCCCTAAACCCTTAAACCCCTAAACCCCTAAACCCCTAAACCCCTAAACCCCTAGACCCTAAACCCTAAAACCCTAAACCCGAAACCTTAAACCCCTAAACCAAGTCCATGGACTGGGGTCTTGGCAGAACTGAGCGCAACATCGGAATCCACGTCTGCAGAAGCCACCTTACGGATCTGACGAGGGGTTCAGGGTTTAGGACGGTTTAGGGTTTAGGGTTTAGGGTTTAGGGTTTAGGGTTTAGGTTTTGGGGGCCTGATTGTTGGGGTCGCGGTTTTTGTATTCATACCGTCAAGCTTAAGGAACCAAGAAGGTAATCACCACCACGTCGATAAAACCTCGAAGGTTGTGCTTCTCAAGCTTGGGAGGTCCAGCGTGTTCCGGCTTGACCAGAGCTTTACGGTTTAGGGTAGGTGGTCTAAGACAAGCGTTCAACATGCATACCCCTTACGAAGTTTAAGGTTTATGGTGGCAGCCTTCCTTCTATGCTCCTTCGATAGGCTAAGGGGTACGGGTTAGGGGTATGTTGAATTACTTCTGAGAGGGCTTGGGATTTAGGGCTCAACAAAGTGTGCGTCCGTTTAGGGTTTAGGGTTTAGGGTTTAGGGTTTAGGGTTTAGGGTTTAGGATTTAGGGTTTAGGGTTTAGGGTTTGAGCGCCTTTAGGGGTTTAGATGCACAGGGAGCTGCTAGACGCTCCAGGGCGCTCTCAGCCTGATAGGGCCTCCGCCAGTGTTTCATCCCTCACACCATCAAGGGTTTAGGGTTTAGGGTTTAGGGTTTAGGGTTTAGGGTTTAGGGTTTAGGGTTTAGGGTTTAGGGTTTAGGGTTTAGGGTTTAGGGTTTAGGGCCGTCGACCCCTGAAACACTCAAAAGGCTCAGGCGTCCCTAAAGCCGAAGCAAACCTTGAACCCTAAACCCTCTGTATGTAAACCTTAAACCCTGAGCCCCCCAAGCGCCAAAATGGCCCAAACCCTAAACCCTAAACCCTAAACCCTAAACCCTAAACCCTAAACCCTAAACCCTAAACCCTAAACCCTAAACCCTAAACCCTAAACCCTAAACCCCCAAAAGAGTCATCGCAAGCTCTAGGGCCGCTGCGCTCTGAGGCGGCAGGTTCTCGCGACTGAAGGTTGTGGCGTCCAGCAAAAACAGGGAGGGTGCCAGAACCACGAGAGTGCCTCGAAGGGGAGGCTAGGGTTTGGGGTTTGGGGTTAAGAGTTTAGGGTTTGGGGTTTGGGATTTAGGGTTTAGGGTTTGGGGTTTAGGGTTTGGGGTTTAAGGTTGAGGGTTTGGGGTTTAGGGTTTGGGACTTAGGGTTTTGGGTTTAGGGTTCCACGAGAGTGCCTGTAAGGGAGGGTAGGGTTTAGGGTTTAAGATCAATGATTTCTCAGGGTTTATTCAAATAACCCGAGAAACTTTGGCAATCGGTAAACACAACGTGCGGAACGGCACGCCTAGTACGGTCAGACCCTAAAGCCAAAACCCTACATCCTGAACCCTAAATCCTAAACCCAAGCCCTAAACCCTAAACCCTTGGGATGCATTTGCTCCATGCCCTGGGAGAGAATCTTTGCCCCCCCCCCCGCCCTAGGGTTTAGGGTTTAGGGTTTAGAGTTTAGGGTTTATGGTTCCCCACTCCCCCCCCCCCGCCCCAGGTAAGGAGGAAAAAGGTTTGCACCTCCAAAACCTATCAAAAAAAATCGACGAAGTTTTGCGCAGCCCCCTGGAAATACGGCCAACACATGGAAGTATTGTAATACAAGGCAAGAACATGGGGTTTAGGGTTTAGGGAAAAGGGTTTTGGGATAAGGGTTGTTATACTAATCGACAAAACATATAGTGGTATGTTATTAGAACCTATTCTATAGTAATATACTCGCATAGTACGATCATACCTGCATCCGCCTCAGGCTAGAATAACAGCCTGAAGCCGCTCAGCCCGGAAAAGCAGCCCGAGTTTAGAATATCAGCCCGCATGAAGAATATTGGCCCGAAGGGGCTTTGCGCAAGAAGCTGCAGGTCGATTAGCTATCAAACTAATCACTTTGCTGTTTCGACATGATGGAGGCTTGACATGCAATCGAAGCTTCCAGCAAATGAGCACCTACTCACTAAGCATAATATTCAGCCGCTGAAGCAGCGCAGAAAACTTTGAGGCCACAAGCCACGGATTCGGAGGAAGCAACGCAGGATATTGTTTTCAGGGCTCATTGGGTAGCCTAATCCCACGCACATCCTGAAAGATGGAAAGCTTTTGAGCTGCGGCCCTGAAAGCGCAACATGTTTTCTCAGCGTACGCAGCAAAACGCGACGTCGGGGATTGTCGGCTGATTTGCGGGGATTGTCGCCTGAGATTTTGGCATGTAATTGCGCCTTTCAAGCTTGTATCTGTGATGCCGAGTCTGCACACGTACCTCGACAGCAGATCTTTGCATCCAGAACTTCCTAGAAGCAACAGCGACTGCAAACAAAGTAGAAGTCCATTGCTTTACCTGATCAACTTATCTTCCAATGGGTTTGGCCTCGACCGGAAGAAAAAGGGGAGCCCAAATTCTCTTGTCAAAAACCTGGGTTGAAAGAGCCAAGACGCTGCAACCGGTCGGATCATCATTGGCCCAGCGATAGCAAATTCCATGCCCCAGTTTTCACAAACTGCTAAAGCCTACAAATACTTCAAAAGGGAATTTCGGCCCGCAGTCTAAAATTCCCGTCCAAGCGGGGGATAGTCGACTATTCCGCTTTAGACCGTTATTCCGGCCCGAAGGGGGGATGCAGGTATTGCAGTACTACAATAGGCGGGGGTGGGGGGGGGGGTTCTTATAGTAGAATTATTTAGGGACCATACGGGAATACCATTAGAAACTACTCCGACCCTATATTAGTAGCCCTAAACCCTAAACCCTAAACCCGGAACCCTAAACCCTGAACCCTTGTTTGTATATTCTTCTAATACTAATATGCTGCGAAACCTCCGGTTGACATTGTCGCTCCGCTTGGCAGCCGAAACGTCAGCCTCACCTCGGGCATGGCCAGTTCTCTGAAGCGTGTTGTGTATGGGGCCCTTTTTTCCCAAAGGGTCCATGTACCTTTTTAGTATATACTTGGGCCTTGAAGGGGTTCCCATATAGTAGCTTTAGGGCCCAAGTATATACTATATGGGTACTTGGACCCTTAGGGTTTGGAGATTCCTCTAGCGTTTAGGGATCTGGGTTTAGGGTGCAGGGTTGAGGGTTGAGGGTTGAGGGTTTAGGGTACCCGAAAAGAAGGGACCGAAATGCAGAGAGCTGCCCACAGGGTGCGCAGCACTGCTGCTTGCAGGGTTAGGGGTCTCTTCTGGTGCATTCAAAAGCACCCCCGGGCCACCAAGCCCTTTCATGACCAGAAGCCCTAAACCCTGAACTCCAACAACCCTAAGGCATGAACCCTAAACCTATGTGCTGCCGCCAAAACAAAAGATTATCAACCCTATATTACCCTTACAAGGAAGAATGTGTGTTCATGTTTTAGGGGGGTTCTTAAGCAAATAGTAGCAACAACTAACCCCCTAAAAACCCCAAAAGCCGGAACCCAACATGAAGAAGCCACAAGATTCGCGGCTTCCGAATGTGAAGCACTCACATGTACAGAGACCGGTCGTCTTGTCCGTGTCCTGTGGCCCCACTGGGCAACATTGGTTTGGCCACCTCCTCTGGCGTCTCAAAGCCTCTCCTGTCCTCTGCGCACATCCCCGCCAGGCACGGGTCCGCTGCGCGCGTGTGCGCCCGCGCGCCATGGCGCAAGAGGCAACAACAACTCCAGTCCACACTTGGCCGCCGATGCCAAACTCCTGGGCGACCTTCGGCTATTTGCTCAAGAACCCCCAAGGCATAAAACAAATCCCTCCTTACAAGGGTAATATGGGGATGGCCATCTTTTCTGGTTTAACGGGTTCTTAAGCAAATTGTAGCCTTCTCTCCAGAGTCTGTCAGCAGTCGGTTTCTCGGGCTTGAGGATTCGGGAGACTTAGAGCGTGAGTGACGGTTTTGAGGAGGCTTCAGGGTGTAGGGCTTAGGGTTTGAAGATCTTCGATGGCTTGCGGACGGACAGAAATGGCGGCTGAAGGTTTAGGGTTTAGGGTTTAGGGTTTAGGGTTTCGGGTTTAGGGTTTAGGGTTTGGGGTTTGGGGTTTGGGGTTTAGGGTTTCGGGTTTAGGGTTTAGGGTGTAGGGCTTGGTCATCTGCGACGCCGGGCAGACTGACACGAAGCGGGTCGTATAGGCACACATGCACCGACCTTCAACCCTATACTGCGTTTAGGGTTGTAAACCCCTAAACCCTAAACCCTAAACCCTAGCCCTAAACCCTAAACGCTAAACCCTAAACCCTGAACCCTACTTGGGATTCTGTTGCCAAAGGACCCAACAGAGAGAAACCCCGGGTTGCTGGCGTAGTTGTACTTGTAGCCAACCTCTCGGACCGATCCATAGAGGCCGGCCACCTGCAGCAGGGTTTAGTTTAGGGGTTGGGGGTTAGGGGTATGGGTTAGGGGTTAGGGGTTAGGGTTTAGGGTTTAGGGTTTAGGGTTTAGGGTTTAGGGTTTAGGGTTCAAAACCCCCAAACTTATGAGACCAAGGAGTGTTTAGGGTTTCGCGTTTCGCGAAGCTTCCAAACTTAACCCCAAGGCTCCGCAAAGAATCTTCCCGCTGCAGGAATGGCACGGTGTGAGGGCTCAGGTGGTGGGATGCCCTATGCCCACAACCCTAAACCCTAAACCCTAAACCCGCAACCCTAAACCCTAAACCCTAAACCCTCAACCCTCAAACCTCAACCCTACCCGAGCAGCACCTAACCCCCGAAGCACCCGACAACTTGGAGGTTCCACAAATTGGTACCCTCAACCCTATTTTGATTTTCGGGTTTAATTAGGGTTCAGGGTTTGGGGTTTAGGGTTCAGGGTTTAGGGCCCCTGAACCCCAAAGCCTGAACCCCGCACACAGTACAAGTGGTATAAGGTCGTAGGTTTGGCTTTCAGAACTCCCCCCCCCCCCCGCCCCCCTCGACTCCCCCTCCCACCCTAGACTCTTTGGGATTAATTAGGGACCGAGCCTCCCCAAATTCCCCTCTTAGGGTTCAGGGTTCAGGGCTGGAGGGTTTAGGATCCCTAAACCCTAAACCCCACGCAATTGGTATAAAGGTCCTCACCCCGCCGCTTCTCCACGATCTTCTGTGCCGCTATCCCAGGGTCGCATACTACCTCGCTCCCGCTCTTCGCACGCCACATGCTGGAGGCTTTGCCTTCTTGCGCTGATCCGTGGCTGCACAGAGGTTGCATGGGAGCACCTTGTTTCTGGCAGGTGCATGGCAAAAAGGCGCAACGAGAAACTCTCGCCAACATGGCTCCGCCTTCGCCTCCCCCTTACTCCAGGCCGACACACTGGGGCTCCCAAACTTCCCTCTTAGGGTTTAGCCTTCAGGTCGCGCAATCCCCCTCTTAGGGTTTAGGGTTTGTAAAGGTTTTGTAGGGTCTATAGTCTATAGGGTTTTTAGCGCTTTGGTTCACAGGGCTCACAGGGGTTTAGGGTTTTCGGGTTTACAAGGCCTTTACAGGGTTTTTTAACGTGTTTTTCGGGATAATAGGGTTTATAGGGTTTGGAGCTTGTAGTGTTTGTAGGGTTCGTAGAGTTTAGAGTTTAGGGTTTAGGGAAAGGAGTGCATGCATGGGTTGTTTGTGACCCTGACCTCCATCTTCAGGTACACGCCATAGCCCGCGAAGCTCGAAGTTCGTTCGACCACAGCCGCACCTGAGAGTTCCCCCCTCAAAACCCTGAACTGTGAACCTTGAACTCTGAACCCTGAACCCTAAACCCCCAAGCAGCCAAACCTCTGAATCCCCATAAAGCCTATAAACCTGTAGCCGCCTGTAGCTCTGTTGAACCCTGAGGCTCCCAGCGCTTAAGCCTTAAGCCTTAAAACCCCAAGATATACAAACTAAACCCTCAAATCCACAATGTCCTCAAAACCCTCAAACCAGAAAACCAAACCCTAAAAACTCTCAACAAAAAACCTCCTAAACCCTAAACCCTAAACCCTAAACCCTAAACCCCAAACCCCTAAATTGAAGGCCGGACGAACTCTGCGGTTTTTGGCACCTGGGCTGGCGCTGGCAAGCACCTCCAATGACCAGAGCGGCACACCTCTCCAGTGTGAGGATTAGTGGGGTGGGGGGGGGGTTAGGGTTTAGGGTTTAGGGCCTTTAGGGCCTTTAGGGCCTTTAGGGCCTTCAGGGCCTTTAGGGCCTTTAGGGCCTTCAGGTTTTTTTTCTTTAGGGTTTAGGGTTTAAAGAGGTTTTGGGGTTTGGGAGGTTCTGGGGTTTAGGAGGTTTTGGAGTTTAGGGCTTAGGGTTTAGAGTTTGGGAGGGTTTGGGGTTCAGTGTTTAGAAGGTTATGGGGTTTAGCGTCTGGGGGTGCAGGGGCCCTTGGTAATCCAAACTAAACCGCAGGGTGTCTAGCGCCGGATGGGATTGTTCTGAGTAAGGCTCCCCGTGTAACATATCCTTTCAGTGTAGGACTCCTCATGCAACAGTGGAGACTGTTTGGCTGACCCACACACTATCAGCTTACGAAGAAGCAGGTCATCTGAGGGTTTGTTTTGGGTAAGAGCTGCGCTCTACGGAACAAGAGCATACCCTAAACCCTAAAGCCTAAACCCTAGAGTAACCTAGGAATAACAACGCACAGGACCCAGGCGGGAGCACGATTCGCAGGGGACCTCGGTGAGAGCGTGATTTTTTGCACCTTCCGCATGCGCAGGTTTTAGCGTTTAGGGTTTAGGGTTGAGAGTAGGGTTTAAAGTTTTAGCTGCCTTATCATGAAACCCAATAAACCCAAGAAGGCTAAGGGATCTGAAGTTACAGTAAAGCACCACAAAGATACTTTTTCTGTACAAGTAGCTATAGTGGGAACCCAGAACCAAAAAACAAGTTTCAAAGTATAAGCCCAGCTACTCCCAAAGGCGGCTCTCGGGAACTTCCCGGAGAGGTCTGTGAAGTCCCTAAACCCTGAACCCTAAAACCCTATAAACCCCTATAAACCCCTATAAACCCCGATAGAAACCCCTATAAACCCCTATAAACCCCTAACCCTAAACCCAAAAAAAACCTAAACCCTAAACCCTAAAAAAACCCTAAACCCTAAACCCTAAACCCGAAACCCCAAACCCTAAACCTGCTTTGAGAGGTGAACGCGCACCTTCTTGGGGCGGGTCGCCGTTGATCAGGCCGAGCCGAAATCTTAGCTCCTGGCCTGCAACAGGTTTAGGGTTTAGGGTTTAGGGTTTAGAGTTTAGGGTTTGGGGTTCCCTGAGGGATGCAGGGAAGTTTAAGACTTTTGGGTTGCAGGGTTGGTTGGTTTTAGGGATAGTGTATTCTTGGAGGCTCTTAAAGGCTTAGAGGGGTGTATCTTCTTGGGGCGTAAGCCAGTCCAATGTGAGCAAGAAGAATCATCCTTGTGAGGAAGCAACAGCGATGAGAAGGAAGCAGAATCATTGATAAGAAAGGCGAAAAAGTGGCCGTTTACTTGGTATTCTTCTTCTTCTTCTTCTTCAGATTGCCTTGTGGGAAGAAGACAACAAAAGCAGACCGGATACTATGATATATGACAAAAACTACTAGAAGGAAAACCCAGAGTAAAGGCACACACACACACCCATGAAATTTACAGGTTTCGTACCACATCCATCTCGAACGAATCCTTTTTCTACTCGTTCCATAAGGTGACAGCTGGGAGCAGATCATTGTAACGGACAGGGAGGGAGAAAGAGAGAGAGAGAGAGAAGGAGAGAGAGAAGGAAAGAGAGAGAAGGAGAGAGAGAGAGAGAGAGAGCGAGAGAGAGAGAGAGAGAGAGAGTTCTCTTGAGAGTACAAGGGCTGTTGGGTTTGGGGGGCGTGATGGGTTCACGCAGGGATGAGGCATTCCGGGATCAGGAGTGTGTAGGGTTGAGGCTTGGGGCGCTAAACCCTAAACCCAAAACCCAAGACAACCTAAGCCCTATAAATTCTATGCGCCCTAAACTCTGGGCACCCGGGCATCTCTCCCCCTATGCCCTCAGCCTCTTTTGTAAGCTTCGGAGACACTAAACCCTTAAACCCTTAAAACCCTTAACCCTTAAACCCTTAAACCCTTAAACCCCTAAACCCCTAAACCCTTAAGCCCTTAAAGCCTTAAACCCTAAGACCCTTAAACCCTAAAACCCTAAAACTCTAAACCCTCAAACCCTTAAACCCTAATTGAAACCCTAAAACCCTAAAACCCTTAACCATCAAACCCTTAAACCCTGAACCGCCCTGAACGCACAGAATGTGACGTTTCTGGTCTCGGCTCACAGGCTGAATGTCGAGGCTTTAGGGTTCGATGTCTCGGGTTTAGGCTTAAATGCCTTGGGTTGGAGTTGGGGTTAAGGTTGGGGTTTAGGGTTTAGGGTCAGGGTTTGTGGAGGATTTAGGGCTTCTTAACGCCGAGGTTGAGGGCTTTCGGGTTTCATGTAATATAGGGGTAGAATAATTTACGACTAGCATTCCCTTGTACTCCCTGAGTAACTATACTATGTTTACCCACAACCCTAAACCCTAAACCCCAAACCCCAAACCCTAAACCCTATTCTTCGTAGCTCTGCATGCACCACCCGGCGATTTTTCCCACTTGGGCGTGCGGGCCGGAAAGGCTGGCGGGCGCCTCCTGCCGAACTGGTGACTTGGGCGGTTGTGGGCACCCTGAACCCTATACCCTGAATTCCTAAACCCTAAACCCTAAACCCTAAACCCTAAACCCTAAACCCTAAACCCTAAACTTAAGCCCTATCACTTTTGCCTGGCATCCTGACTCCTCGGAGGCAGGGTTTAAGGCTTAGAGTTTAGGGTTTAGGGGTTAGGGTTTAGGGTACTCTTTTTCTTGAACCTTGCCCAAAACCCTAAAGCCCACTACTGAAGAACCCCACAAAATCTCCCTGCACCCTTTGAACGGTTTGCGTTTTGGGTTTAGGGTTAGCCCGAGAAGGGCCATGAGAAACATGGCAAGGGCCTACCACAGGCACAAAAAAGCATCCACCTGTGAACCCTGGACCTCCAATTTAGCCTTTTAGGGTTCAGGGTTTAGGGCTACATCTCCAAACCCCACACTCTCACTCAAGTAAGCCCCCTCGACCCTAAACCCGAAACCCTTTAACCCTAACCTCAAGCTCAAACCTGTAACAACCTGTCCTTCGCTGTCGTCCCTCGTCATCAGCTGTGGTGCCAGTCCTCCTCCTCCGCCTTTGCAGGATTCGGGCTTATGGGGTGCGAGGGTTCTAGGGTTTGGAGTGCCACCCGGAAAACCGAAAAGGGTCTCCACACTTTGGGTTTAGACCCTAAACCCTGAGTGACGCGACTTGAACGACTGGGTCGGGAGGGAGGGTGAGCTGGGTTTGGGGTCGCAGGGTTTAGGGTTTAAGGTTTAGGGTTTAGATCCCAAAACTTTGTGGATCCTGGAAAAGGGGGGAGGATGGGGTTTTGGGGTTTTAAACTTCATTGAGCAGAAAAGGGCGCACTGTGTTGCGTTTAGGGCCTAGAAGGGATGCTCGCACCCTGGGTTTAGGGTTTAGGGCAGGATTTAGGGCTTAGGGCTTAGGGCTTAGGGATTAGGATCTCTGTTAAAGAAAGGCTACGGGGCGTCCCAGCTCCTCTGTTGGGCTGAAGAGGCTCCCTGGTTTAGACCTGAATCCCACTCCTGGCTGCACAGACATGCCCGACACTACGTAAAGACATAAATAAATATATGAATATAAATATAAATAGAAATATAAGAAATAAAAAAACATATATATATATATATACATACATACATACATACATACATACATACATACATACATACATACATACATACATACATACATACATACATACAAACACACACACACACACACACAGACTAGGTTGTGTTTTTTTGGTACCCTAAGATATAAGGAACAAGATGTAGTGGAGAGCCCAAAACGGGCCCGGAATGTGAATAAATGCTCAAGTGCCCGAAGCCCTAAGCCCTAAACCCAAAACACGAAAGCCTACACCCTAAACCCTATAACCCATAACCCTAAACCCTAAACCCTAAACCCTGAACCCTGAACCCTAAACCCTACACCCCAACCGCCCACGCCCCGCCTAGTCCTTGGAAGAGGCAGCGCGTGGCTTCGCGATGCCCGGCCTGTACGCAAGCCTCAGCTTCAAACGCACATGCTTTCGGGTTTTAGGGTTTAGGGTTTAGGGCAATCGGGTTTAGGGTTTTGGGCAGTCAAGTTTAAGGTTTATAAGGTTTAATATCTGGGGTTTAAGACTAAACCCTATACAACACCCGAAACCCCATCGTTTCCTTAATCATCCTAAATTTTGGGGTCTGGGTTTAGCGCGCTAGGGTGTTGAAAGCTGAAGGCTTCATACTTTCGACTTTAGGGCTTCGAGGACTTTTAGGGTTTTGGGCTACCTGTAACCAAACAACCTACCTTCTTAAGGGGATGTATGAGGAAATCAGAGCAAGGAACCCCTGAAAAGGTAGGCTTTTTGGGCTACGCAGGTTCATGCTTACAGCTTTAGAAGTTTAGGGTTTAGGGCTAGGGTTTAGGGGTACTGCTTGGGGCTTCAGAGTTTAGGGTGACAAAGGCCGGTAACCGACAGCGCCGCCGTACTCGCCGGCCGAGGGTCCAGCGAAGTGCGCCTTGAGAACAGCGTGTGGGTTTAGGGTTTAGGGTTGAGGTTTTAGGGTTTAGGGTTTAGGGGTTTAAGGTTCAGTGTTTAGGGTTTAGGGTTTAGGGTTTGCCCTAACCCCAAACCCAAAACCCTAAACCTTAAACCGCAACACATTCTTGGAGGGCTTGGTTTTCGGGGTTGGCGGGACCTTGGATGCGGGGTTTAGGGTTGAGGTTTTAGGAGTTATGGGGTTTCAAACCTAAACCCTAAACCCTAAGCCCTGAAACATTCTGGGACGCGGGCAGGAAAGCTTCTGGGCTCTGAAGTTCTACGGGGCTGATTTTCTAGGGTTTGTACCTTGGACAGTTAAGCTTGTACCCCTGGGTTTTGGGGACCCTTTCTAAGGTAATTATTGTAAGGGCCAAATTTGCAGTATCTTTAAGGAAGGGGAACCTTTAGGGGTACAAGCTTCGGGGTACGAGTCTTACTCCCTTGAAATTTCAGCATTTCGGGCTTAAGAAACTTAAGGGTGGAGGGTTGGAGTTTTTCGGGTTTGAGTTTTGGGGTTTCAGTGCTAACCCAAAGCCCTAAACGCTAAAGTGGTTTTGAGTTAGGGGTGCACCGGGTCATCCTACACTCTAGATACCAAACCCTGAACCCGACCCTATGAACCGTATACCCCAACCCCCTAAACGCTACACCTCAGAATCCTAAACCCCAAACCCCAAACCCCAAATCCTAAACCCTAATTACACCCCAAGCCCTAAACCCTAGTCCTAAACCCTAAACCCTAACCCAACACCCTGAACCCTGAAGCCTGAAACCTAAACCTAAATCCTAAACCCTAAACCCTACACCGCCTGAACCCTAAACGCCCTAAGCCCCTAAACGTGCCAGGCGGCTGCATCCAGCCGATCAGGCCAAGGCCGCGTCGCCACTCGCTGGCGCGGGCGAAGCCCGCGGCCAGAGGAGAGCAAAGCCTGGTTTAGGGTTTAGGGTTTAGGGGTTTAGGGTTTAGGGTTTAGGGTTTGGAGTTTGGGGTTTGGGGTTTGGGGTTTGGGGTCTGGGGTCTGGGGTCTAGGGTTTCGGGTTTAGGGCTTGCGATCAATTAAGGAGCTTAGGGTTTGGGGCTTGGGGTTCAGGGTTTGGGGTTTTAGGGTCTGGGTTTAGTGTTTGGGGCTTAGGGCTTAGGGTTTGGGGTTCAGGGTGTTTGGGGTTTAGGGTTGAAGGTTTATAGGCTCTATGGGGTTTGGGGACTGCGGTTTGGGGTTTCGGGTGTATAGGACAGTCGGGTGGGGGTTCCTGCCATAACGGCCATGCGAGCCTTAAACCCTGAACCCTGAACCCTGAACCCTAAACCCTAAACCCTAAACCCTAAACCCTAAACCCTAAACCCTGAACCCTAAACCCCGAGCCGAGGAGCCCTGGCCAGCAAACGATGCTGAGGCCCCAAGCGGGCTCACGGCTAAGACCCACATTTCGAATGACATCCCTTCCCAGAGTTAAGGAATATCCCTTAACATCTCATAGGAACCCTAATATGATTTAAGGCAAGTTCCTTGATCAAGGGGTTTTGGAGTCTGTGGGTCAAAACCCCTAGACCTAAAACCTTCACAGCGCCTCAAAACGCAAAACTCTTTCGAAGCAGTCTGGGGTTCAAAAGCCCAAGTCCCCTCTACCCTAGATCCTGCATAGGGAGACTTCTGAAGAAACGCAAAGTGCCGTGTGGTCCGACTGTCATGATTCGTGTGGCCACATCCATGTAGAAACGGACGTTACATGTTTCGACTGATTCTCTGGACGGGTGGGTGCTTCTCCGTCACTTGACACATTGCTCGGGTATTGAAAGCTAGAACATGAGATGCTGAACCCTAAACCTAAACCCTAAACCCTAAACCCTAAACCCTAAACCCTAAACCCTAAACCCTAAACCCTAAACCCTAAACCCTAAACCCTAAACCCTAAACCCTAGCCCTAAACCCTAAACCCTAAACCCTAAACCCCAAACCCTAAACCCTAAACCCTAAACCGCCTGGAGGTGGCCGGCAGAGTGGCTAGGGCTGCGTGGAAGAGGGCCAGAGCCCTCTCCCATGCCCCAGCCTCACCAGGATTCAGGATTTAGGGTTTAGGGTTTGGGGTTTAGGGTTTGGGGTTTAGGGTTTAGGGTTTGGGGTTTGGGGTTTAGGGTTTAGGGTTTAGGGTTTAGGGTGGGGTTTAGGGCTTCTGGTTTGAGGTTTAGGGTCTACGGCATTTTGGGGTTTAGGGTTTTAGGGTCTGCAGGGTTGGAGGTTTAGGGTCTGCAAGGTGTGTGGTCAGGGTGGAGAGAAACCGCAATTTTCAGGGAGGAGATGGGGAAATGTCAGGGCTCATCGCTTCGAACTTGCTTTTGGGGTTTAGGGTTTTAGGGTTTGGGTTTTTAGGGGAATTTAGGGTTTTTGGGTTTAGGGCGCTCATGGAATTCGAGCCGCCTTGTCTAAGGCGCTCATGGCCACCCCATAGTTGGCCTATCGGGCAAACAGCGGAATTGGAATTTGGGCTTTGGGGTTCAGGTTTGGGAGGAAGGTGAACAGGCGCAAAAAGGCTTTAGGTTTCTTTGAGGTAAGTGGGCCAGCAGACATGAACTTTTCAAGACCAAAACCCACTGCCAGGGTTGTGCGCCCTAAGCCCTAAGTTTTAACCCACTGGCCAGGAGACGCGCACCCTAAGCCCTAAGCCCTGTGACGAAGGATGTCCTGGGCTTGTTGCGGGGGCTTGGCTGGGTTGCTTTGAGGTGGTCGGGCTGGCTCTTCAAGCCCTAACCCCAAAACCCTTAAACCCTAATGGCAGCTTAGGAAGGGAGCCTGCTTGGTGGTTTCTTCTTCGGCTGAAACCCTGAAACCCGGAAACCCTTAACCCTTTCAAACCTTACCACCTTCAAACCCTAGACCCTTTCAAACCCTGGAAACCCTAAACCCTAAACCCTAAACCCTAAACCCTAAACCCATAGACACTTGAAACCCTCAACCCTACATCGGGACGCCGAAGTGTTCTAGGGCTCTTCTGCCAAACGCAAGATTTGAGTGTCAACTTCGGCGGGCGGGCGGGGGGGGGGGGGGGGGGGGGGGGGGGGGGGAGTGTAGGGTTCGGGGATTAGGGTTTCTAGGGCTCTTCACGTCATGAGTTTTTGCATTTTCTTTCGGGGGTTCGGGGCTTAGGGTTTATAGGGTTTAGGGTTCATAGGAATCTTTATTCATTTTGAGAAAGGTATACATGATCCTTGGCTCAGGGAGGACCAAGGCCAGATCCCAAGATTCTGGGTCGCGAAGCCCTAAACCCTAAACCCTAAACCCTAACCCTAAACCCTAAACCCCCTAAAACCCGCTCAACCCCAAACCCGCAACCTTAACCCTACAGGTTCCTAGTAGGGAATGAGGGAACTAAGTTCCTGACATCCCCCGATATATCTAGCCCTAAACCCTACACCCTAAACCCTAAACCCTGAACCCTAAACCCTAAACCCTAAACCCTAAACCCTAAACCCTAAACCCTAAACCCTAAACCCTAAACCCTAAACCCTAAACCCTAAACCCTAAACCCTAAACCCTAAACCTTAGCTCCCCTGAGTCGCCTTTGCAGGACCCCAGTCAGTTATCTCAAAAAAATAGCAGACACTATGAAGGATAACCTGAGACATACAAACAAATCCCAAGGTGCTCTCTAGCCTAAGTCTCTGAATATACCCCTAACCCTAACTTGGGGGAGAACCTTCGGAAAGAAGCTTGGGATCCTGAAATAGACCCTAAGCCCTAAACCCTCTAAACCCTCAAACCCCTAATACCTCAAACCCTCAAACCCAAACACCCTTAAAACGCCTTTTCGGGGGGGGACGGGGGGGGGACGGGGGGGACGGGGGGGGGACGGGCGGGGTACGGGGGTGGACGGGGGGGGAGGCGGGGGGGGGGGGGGGGGGGGGGACGGGGGGGTAGTACCCCTAAACCCGGAATCCCAAACCCTAAACCCTGAAATCCTACAAATCCACCCTCAAACCCTAAACCCTAAACCCTAAACCCTAAACCCCCCTGCCTCTGTCGGCCGCACCTGCATCTGTGACATGGAGTCTAGTAAGGCCAGGGTGGCCCCCCAGCAGGCCGCCTCCTTAGCTGGAAGGAGTTTAGGGTTTAGGGTTTAGGGTTTGGGGTTTGGGGTTTGGGGTTTAGGGTTTAGGGTTTAGGGTTTAGGTCTTCAAGTTTCAGATTTCGGGTTTAGGGCTTAGGGTTCCCTAAGCCCTAAACCCCATCTGCACTAGAGCTACAGATGACGTGATGTTGGGGACTCGGAAATTGGCCTCTCAAACCTGCCACGAAGTAGCCCTTCTCACATCATGCTAACCCTGAACCCCAAACCCTAAACCCTCTTCCACATCCCTCTTCGACATAATGACTCGTCTTTATTATGCTTACTTATGTTTTGTGTTTGTTTTGGTGGGGGGGGGGGGTTGGGAGGAGATTGGAACCCGATTCGCAATGAATCCTCGAAATTTCTGAAAAATCCTCAATGCGCAGAGCACCACAAGCCCAAAACCCTAAAACCCTAAAACCCTAAACCCGAAACGCTAAAAACCCTAAAGACCCTAAAACCCTCAAAACCCTCAAAACCCTAAAACCCTAACCAACCAACCAACCAACCTAAAACCCAAAATCCCAAAATCCCCAAAACCCTAAAACCCAAAACCCCCTAACACTCGAAACCCCCTAAAATACCCTAAGCCCCACCACTTCGTGGGGAGTTGCTTGGCAGGCGCTGGCTGCTGCGCCGAAGGCTACGGCATCAGCCCTCAGCCACTTTCAGGAGTTTAGGGTTTAGGTTTTAAACCCTAAACCCTAAACCCTAAACCCTAAACCCTAAACCCTAAACCCTAAACCCTAAACCCTAAATCCAAGCTACTCTCATGCTGTTCGGGTTTGGTTTGGCGTCTCAAGTTTCACGGATTTGGGCTCTACGGTGTAGCGGGCTCCGTGTTCTTTAGGGTTTATAAGGTTTGGGGATTGGGGGCTTACAGGCTTTGAGCTTTGCAGTTTGTAGGGTTTGGGGCTTCCTAAACACTAAACCGAGGCATGCCCACATACCCTCAGCCCAACCCACCTTCAACCCCGTGGCTCAGAAACAACCCAACCAAACTTCTGAAATCTAATCTCTAGGGTTTGGAGTTTATAAGGGTGTAAAGCTCCAAACCCTACAGCTCTGAAGTAAGGGCTCAACCCTAAGCCCAAAACCCTAAACCCTAAAGAAACGAAACCACTCAAACCCCTGAACCTTAAACCCGAAACCTTAGATCCTAAACCCTAAACCCTAAACCCTACACCCTACACCCTAAACCCTAAACCCTAAGCCCTAAGCCCTTAAACCCCTTAAACCCCTTAAACCCCTAAACCCCTAAACCCCTAAACCCCTAAACCCCTAAACCCCTAAACCCCTAAACCCCTAAACCCCTAAACCCCTAAACCCCTAAACCCCTAAAAACCCCTACACCCCTAAACCCCTAAACCCCTAAACCCCTAAACCCCTAAACCCCTAAACCCCTACACCCCTAAACCCCTAAACCCCTAAACCCCTAAACCCCTAAACCCCTAAACCCCTAAACCCCTAAACCCCTAAACCCCTAAACCCCTAAACCCCTAAACCCCTAAACCCCTAAACCCCTAAACCCCTAAACCCCTAAACCCCTAAACCCCTAAACTCCAAACCCCTGAACCGCCCGACGGCCTCAGGCGGATTTGCCGGAGCTCTGACAGGAAGTCAAGGGCTTGAGTCCAGCGCCTCAAGATGAGGGTTTCGAGTTTCAGAATTGCTTTTTTGATAGGGCTTAGGGTTTAGGGTCTAGGGATTGGGTTTAGGGTTTAGGGTTTAGGTTTTAGGGTTTAGGGTTTAGGGTTTAGGGTTTAGGGTTTAGGGTTTAGGGTTTAGGGTTTAGGGTTTAGGGTTTAGGGTTTAGGGGATTAGGGAAGTTTAGGGCTTAGGGTTTTGGGGTGTCAGAACTGCTTCTTTGGGGTTAGGGTTTCAAGGCTCGGGTGTAGGGTTTAGGGTATGCACGCTACTTATCACCTGTAGCAAAAACACAATCATAATAAAAAAGAAATGTCAGTATGAAAAGGATGTCGGACTCCTTGCAGCCCTGCATAGGATTTCCGGGCTCTCTCCACCCTTCCGGCAAGTACGCCTGGGAACTCTATTCAGAATGCCCCAAGGCTCTACTGCCTTAGTATCCCAGTACCCGACGCCCGAATACCCTAAACCCTAAACTCTAAACCCTAAAACCTAAACCCTAGAACCCTTGCGGGCGGCAGATGCTGATGGCTGCCCCTTCTCGAGACACCTAAGATAACCGAAAGCACCCTCCTAATAAAAAGTCCTCAACTGAGCGCACTAAAAAGGCCCGAAAACCTACACCCCAAACTCCAAACCCCAAACCCTAAACCCTAAACCCTAAACCCCAACCCCCCAATACCCCAATACCCCAATACCCCAATACCCCCAATACCCCAATACCCGCATACCCCCTAAAAAAGGCCATAAACCCTAAACCCTAAACCCTAAACCCCAAACCCCAAACCCCAAACCCCAAACCCCAAACCCCAAACCCCAAACCCCAAACCCCAAACCCCAAACCCTAAACCCTAAACCCTAAATTAAACCCTAAACCCTAAGCGGCTCTCCTGGCTTCGCGACAGGCGATCATGGCAGCAGAGAAGGTTACGACATCCGCGCGCGGCTTCCTTGCATGGGATCTTGAGGTTCGCCACATGTACTTGGGGTTCAGGGTTTAGAGTTTAGAGTTTAGGGTTTAGGGTTTAGGACTTAGGGTTTAGGGTTTAGGGCTTTGGGGTTTTGGGGTTTGGGGCGGTTCGGAAGACCTCACACCTCTCCTTGACGTAAGATGAAGATGACTGTTGCACGTCAGAAGGGTGGGGGGGGGGGGGGGGGGGGGGGGGGGGTAGGCGGGCGTACATGTGCATGACAAGAAAGCAGGCTCTCGGTTTGGTCAGGGTTTAGGGGGTTTAGGGTTTAGGGTTTAGGGTTTGAGGGTTTAGGGTTTAGGGTTTAGGTTTAGGGTTTAGGGTTTAGGGTTAGGGTTTAGGGTTTAGGGTTTAGCGTTTAGGGTTTAGGGTTTAGGGTTTAGGGTTTCGTTTAGGGTTTAGGGTTTAGGGTTTAGGGTTTAGGGTTTAGGGTTTAGGGTTTAGGGTTTAAGGTTTAGGGTTTAGGGTTTAGGGTTTCGGGTTTAGGGTTTCGGGTTTAGGGGTTAGGGTTTCGCGCCCTGGGGTCTAGAGTAGGATTCAGATTTTGGGGTTTCGAACAATCAAGTGCGCCATGGGGTAGAGTTCAGGGCCAAGGAAATTTTGGTGGGTTCGCTTATGGCTTCCGTTGGGCCCTGTTTGCGAACAGCCCTCAATAAGGATTCGAACATGTGGGGGGGGGGGGGGGGGTACAATCCCAATTGAGGACTGTTAGTAGAAGGGGGAGCATCCCAAGATACGATCTACTCCTAAAGCCCCATAAGCCTTAACCTTTGCAGTTGGGAGTCCGTCCGGCATCATCCCGTCGCAACTCCTTCAGAGGTTACCCTAAGCCCTAAGCCCTAAGCCCTAAACCCTAAACCCTAAACCCTAAACCCTAAACCCCTAAACCCTAAACCCTAAACCTAAACCCTAGACAATAGACCCTGAACCCTGAACCCTAAACCCTAAACCCTGAACCCTAAACCCCTCCTCAAAGATGTCCAGCGCTAGATCGGGCCGGCCACCCAAAGAACAGGCCCCCATCGCCTCATGCGATACGGTTGGGGGTTGAGGGTTTTTAAGGTTTTTAGGGTTTTGAGGGTTTAGGGGGTTTAGGGCGACTCAGCCGTGGCTGAGATGTTTTTTGGAATCTTGGGTTTCGGGTGCATTAGGTTTAGGGTTGAGGGCTTAGGAATAATTCTCAGACCCTGAACCCTAAACCCTAAACCCCAAACCAATGTAGTAGTGCCGGCCCTGAAATTCTCTGAAAGGATCTTGCTACAGTGCTGGCCATCTCGGCTTGCGTATGAAGCTTTAGGCCGAACTGCCTCACCTAAACCTCTACAAGCCTCAATAATATAGGGGCCTGAGCAATTAGAATAGGGTTTGGGGCGTTGTTATTGTACATTTATCAAGGGACCCTAAGGGAACCCTAAACCCTAAACCCTAAACCCTAAACCCTAAACCCTAAACCCTAAACCCTAAACCCTAAACCCTAAACCCTAAAACCCTAAACCCTAAACCCTAAACCCTAAGGGAATACCACTCGTCATTATTCCGGCTGCTTTATTAAATCCTCGCCTTGCCAAGCCGATAAAGACCCTTACTTATAACTCCTCTGGGCCCAGGGTTTAGAGTTTAGGGTTTAGGGGTTTAGGGGTTTAGGGTTTAGGGTTTAGGGTTTAGGGTTTAGGGTTTTAGGAGCCCCCTTAGAAAGCCACGCCGCCGCCGCGCAGCCGACGTTGTCTGGGCTGCCGCTGCGCTTCGCGCGGGCGCTTGCAAAGAGAGACCAGAGGGCTTGCTGCCACAGTGCAGCGCGCTCGAAGGCCTCGATCAGAGCTTAGGGCTTGGGGTTTGGGGGTTGGGGTTCAGGGTTTAGGGTTCTGAGGGCTTCTTAACTTTTGGCAGGCTATAAGCTTGCGGGCTTTAGGGTTTAGGGTTCTGATGGGACTGCCAAGGTTCATATGGGGTGTGGAGTTCAGTCGGGCTTATAGGGCTTACAGGGCTTAGAGTTTGGGCCTTACAGGGCTCAGAGTTTTTACGGTGCTTGTGAGAAGAACTGGACTGGAGGAGCCGCAGTTTTGCGAGGCTGCTGCTAGCGGTCAAGCAAAGCACATTACATCGCAGACGACCTGTGAACCCTAAATCGCAAAAGCCCTTAACGCCAGACCTATAAAAGCCCCAAACCCTAAGCACACGATGCCCACACTGATGCTCACAAGCCTGCCCTAAGACCGCAGACTTTCAACACTTGGGGGTCTCCAGGCTTTGGGTTTGGGGGGTGAGATTTAGGGTGCACCCCCAGAACGCACGCTTAGGGGTTTATAGGGCTTATTGACTTCGGGAATATTCCTCAAGCAATGAAAGGCCGATTCCATGCCGGACCCTAAATCCCAGACCCTAAACTCTAAACAATAACCCTCAACCCCACCCTAACTCAACCCAAAAATCTCTGGCAAGATCAGGGCAGGGTGCTGCAGTGAGGCAGTTGTAGGAGACGGCGTCCACCAGCGGCTTGGGCTGCTCCTGGTGTTTTTTTGGGGGTTTAGGGTTTAGGGTTTAGGGTTTGGGGTTTGGGGTTTGGGGTTTAGGGTTTAGGGTTCAGGGTATTGGAGGGTCTTGGGGTCGCAGGTATCAGCTCCTAAGCATAACACCTGAAACTCTGTAAGAGTTCTTTAGGGATTTCGGGGTTAGGATAGGCCCTGAACGACACCTTGCAGGTTTTCGCAGACATTATCTGCTGAATAAAGCCTTCGCGCTTTCAGGTTTAGGTTTAGATTGTTCTGCCTGAACTGGCAGGTTTCCACAACCAGCGATTGCACATTTTGGGTACACCATCAAACCTTCACCATTCCATGCCGCATGTTAGGGACCCTAAACTATGTAGCCCGCATGATCATGTCCCTCTACCCAGAAGAATGTACATCCAAACGACTCTTAAGTACACCTTGTCTGTGCTCGGGCCAAGTTCAAGTAGGGTGGTAGCCCGGGTGGTGGTATCGGATCTCATGTCTACACCTGGGCTCGTGCTAAGGCACTGTACGTTTACCCTTATCGTGTTCAAAGTCCATGCATACGAGCAGAGTTTAGGGTCAGTGGGTCCGGCATTCTCAAAAGAAGAGCTCCAAACACTAGAAACACCGAAAACCCCTACACCCTAAATCCAGAACCCTAAGCCCCTAAACCCTAAACTCTCAACCCCAAACCCCTCAACCGCCAAACCCTTAACCCTAAGCCCTAAACCCTGAACCCTAAACCCCAAACCCTAAACCCTAAACCCTAAACCCCAAACCCTAAACCCTAAACCCTAAACCCTAAACCCTAAACCCTAAACCCTAACCCTAAACCCTAAACCCCCAAAACCAGCCAAACCCTGGGCTTGATCTTGACCGCGCGGCTTTGGCAGCCTCCAGTGTGGCCAAACCTGGTGTTTTAGGGCTTGAGGGTTAAGGGTTTAGGGTTTCGGGTTTAGGGTTAAGGCTTAGGACTTGGGGTTTGGGGTTCAGAGTTTAGGGTTGGGATGTTCCCGCTATTACTAGCAGTCCTTAGTAGGCACTATAGTACCCCATATTGTGTTCCCTATTAAGGACTGATAGTGTAGGGCGAACATCCGAAGTTTAGAGAGCTTCTAGGCCCCAGGGTTCGGGGTTTCTTGTGCACAAAGTTGCTTGAAAACTCGTCGTGAACTTTAGACTGAAGTCCTTCTTTTCACAAAACACCCCGCAACTGAGTCAAGCTTTCTCACAAACAAGGAACTTGCCTCAGCATGAAACGGGTAACCTCTGGATTTGCTAGGTCAGGATCTTTTTCTTTTCTTTTTGTGCGGGGGGGGGGGGGGGGCACTGAAGTTCCAAAAGGGAAACCAGGCTTAGGGCTTAGGATTTCGGGTTCCGGGTTATGAAGTTAAGGGTTTAGGTTCTTGCTGTACAGACAGAAATACTGTTCGTAGCTACTCCGACCCCTATGTTACCATAGCATACAGGTGTAGCGATAAAGGGTGGGAAAACAGATTCAACCCTAAACCCTGAACCCCAAACCCTAAACACGAAACCCTAAACCAACGAGGCCCAGGTCTGAAGATCCCAGACCCTGAACCCCAAACCCCCAAAATATCAAACGTTCAAAACACACCGTCACCAACCCCCCCCCCCCAAAAAAAAAAAAAAAGTTCGCAAAAGCCTAAACCCTAAACCCTAAAAACTTGTAAACCCTAATAAAACTTGAAAAACCTGAACCCTAAACCCTAAACTCGGAACCCTAGACCTTGTAAACTCTAAACCGCAAAGCCTAGAAACCTAAAACTCAAAACCCTAAACCCTAAACACTAAATCCTAAACCCTAAACCCTAAACCCCAAACCCTAAACCCTAAACCCTAAAACCCTATACCTCAAATCAAAGTTGGTGAAAGAAGCAGGCCGCCCACTGGACCGACTTGGCACAGGCACTCAGGACCTGAGCTCGACTCTACAGAAGGTGGTAGGGTTTAGGGTTTAGGGTTTAGGGCTTAGGGCTTAGGGCTTAGGGTTTACAGGGTGTAGGTTTTGGGGTTTGGGGTTTGCGGCTTGGGGCTTGGGGTTTGGGGTTTAGGGTTTCGCCCAGGTATCTTTGAAACGACATGTACACAATGACGTGCTTCAGGACATTCCTCTGTGTAAGGGTATACATTTGTGCGTTGGGTCTAGGGTCCCGGGATGCAAGGCGGGAGCATTAAGAGAAGATGCCGGCTTAGGGTTTCGGGTTTAGAGTTTACGGTTTAGGGTTTTGCATTTTTGCGAGGAGGGGATTCGAGAACGAGGGGTGGGCAAGGCTTCTAAGTTGTTGAAGTTCGTTTCCACACCAGATTTGCATCATCATGGTTCGATTTAGAGTTCAGGGTTTTGGGTTTAGGGTTCGCTGTAATATGGCGCAGATGCTGTGAATGTTAGGATGCAGAAGAGGCTCGAAAGCTTCGTCAGCTGCGAAGAGCAGCTCTGGCCCGATTGTGGAGGGCAATCGAACTAACCTTTTCTCCCACCACGCCACGCCGTCCAAGGCGGCAAAGCCACCCTAACCTATTCCTTTTTCGGTTTAGGCCTAAACTCAAGTCAATGGCCTACTTCCAAAAACTTCTGCCGTTACCGATGGTACGCCAGGCCAGTTCCAGGGGTCCAGAGGGTGCCAGGGTCATTATTGCAGGGTTCCAGCAAGCGAGCCTCAACACACGGGCCCAAAGAGGCCCAGGGGGTCCCAGAAGGGTCCCAACATTTTTTTTTTGGGGGGGGGGGGGGGGGGGTCCGAGCAAAGTCGTTTAGTACAGAACTTGCAGGGATTTTGAGGAGGGCGGTCTTCGGCCTTGAGGGTTTAGGGTTTAGGGACATCCTCATGGTCGGATGTGCCGAAAAGCAAGGCGCAGCTGCAATCTTGAGCAGCGTTAAGGAAGTTTGCTGGGGTCTGGATTTCAACGCTCTGGGGCCATGCAGGATTGAGTAAATCTTCAGGTCTCAGATTTCAGAGAGGCTGCTGCAGGCAAGCGCCCCTTGTTCAGGGTTTATAGCACTTGGGGGTTCAAAAGTTGGGGGTCGGTTTTTGTTTCCTCGGTATTGTGTGGGAGTTGTCATCAGTGGGGGGGGTTCTCATCAGTGCAGGGGGGGTTGGTTAACCCTCAACTCTAAAGTTTAAACCCTCAACCCTAAACCCTGAACCCCTGGCCCAGACCCTAAACCCTAAAGCCTAGACCCTCAGCCCGGCCCTACATTTCCAACACACCTCGGCAGCACCAAGGGGCCGAATTCAAGGTGATGGTGCTGGGCGGATGGCTGGCGCCAGCCATGGTCGCCATCAAAGACAGCGCGCGCTGCCACTCGTGCGCGTTGTCGCAGGCGTTCCTGTGGGGGGGGGGGGGGGGGGGGGCGGCAGCGCTTGAAGGTTCAAGAAGGGGGGTTCAGGGTTTAGGGTTAGGGTTTAGGGTTTAGGGTGTAGGGTGTAGGTTTAGGGTTTAGGGTTTAGGGTTTAGGGTTTAGGGTTTAGGGTTTAGGGTTTGGGGTTTGGGGTTTAGGGTTTAGGGTTTAGGGTTTAGGGCATGCATACCTAGGAGGGCTTGAAGGTTCAGGAAGGGGGGTTCAGGGTTTAGGGCTTGAGGTTCAAGGCTCAGGGTTTTGGGTTTTGGGGGCTTCTTGGAGCTCGCTTAAGTCCTCTGACATGGCTCGACATGAAATCGGTTTAAACCCCAAAGCAAGCAGATGCAACAGATGCCAAGGGCCCAGCTGGAATGGGCATTCACGCAAGAAAAAAGCGCTAACGCCTGAACCCTATAGACCCTAACCCATATGATTCTGAACCTCAATCCAGCCCCTGAGCACCCTCTCATCGCCCACGAACCCCTGCAAAGATCAGTCGGCCAGAGTCAGTCAGGGTTTATAGGGCCCTCGAGGACATCATGCTCTCAAAGGCTTACCTTCTAGGGTTTCGGGTGCCCTAAACCCGAAACCCTAAACCCTAAACACTAAACCCTGTCTTAGGGCTGAGAGGTCTTGAGGCGCCAAGACTCAGCACGGCGTTGAAGGCGATGACGTCCGGCTGCGGGAGCGCGCCTTTTGGGATTTCGGGCTTCTAAAGACAGGGTTCAGGGTTCAGGGTTCAGGGTTTAGGGTTTAGGGTTTAGGCCAAGGTTCTTCGCGGCTCGGAAAAATCTACCTGACCAACACACCCCCGGTGTCAAGCTGTTAAGGAGGCTCTATTTCAGGCCTCAGGCTGCGCCGCCTTCTCATAGGGTTTAGGGTTTAGGGTTTAGGGTTTAGGGTTAGGGTTTAGGGTTAGGGTTTAGGGTTAGGGTTTAGGGTTTTGGGCTAAACCCTAAACCCTGAGCCCTTGGCTTTCATATGACTCCGGGCTGTCAAAAGAAGATAATCTTGAGGATCAAGGTCGATCCTAAATCCCGGAAACCAAAATGCTGCCCTCTTAAACCCTAATCTCCTTCAAGCCCTGCACCAGTCAACCCTTTGCCCTAAACCCTAAACCCTAAACCCTGAACCCTAAACCCTAAACCCTAAACCCTAAAGCCCTAAACCCCCCTAACCCCGTAAGCCCTCAACCCCCTCAACCCTCCAACTCCAGGCCTCCCAGCATCTCGGCTAGTAGCCAGGACGCCTCTCTCCACTGCGCGGCTCCCGCACAGGCCTCCGGTGGAGTTTTGTGTGTTGAGGGTTTAAGGGTGCT
>CAJNDS010002314.1:276177-423677 GCA_905221605.1 Symbiodinium natans
ATATAGATATGTACATGTAGGGCTCGGATACATAAATATGTGTATATATATATATGTATATACATAATATACATATATATATATATATGTATGTATGTATATAATACGCAAAAATGGGGAGAAGGGCTGGGCTGACAGTGTATTTGGGAGCCCTGCAGGGATGAGAAAGTTATGTAAAAGGATCACGCAGCACAGAATCCGAAAACCCTCAACCGCCCCAAAGGGTTTAGGGTTTAGGGTTTAGGGTTTAGGGTTTAGGGTTTAGGGTTTAAAGCCCCAAACCCTGAAGCCCAAAACCCCACACCCCAAAAGCCTCAACCCTAAACCCTATACCCAGAAACCCTACAGACCCAAACCCCGAAACTCCCCGAACCCTACAGCCCAACACCCTCCCCCAATGCCTATAAAGCCACAAGCTCTCCCCCCCAGAACCCTAAACCCTAAACCCTCAACCCTCAACCCAAAACCCTAAACCCTAAACCCGAAAGCCTAAAGCCGAAAGCCGAAATAAACCCGAAAAAGCAGGTGCCCAGGCGCCAGGTCCCAGCGTCCTCCCCGACCGCATGCACCGGCGAGCGCTGTAGCGCTTGTTGAGTCAGGGACGAGGCCTGACAAGGTTTAGGGTTTAGGGTTTAGGGTTTAGGGTTTAGGGTTTAGGGTTTAGGGTTTAGGGTTTAGGGTTTAGGGTTTAGGGTTTAGGGTTTACCATAGGATTGGTGCTGTTGGGGTGTACCACGGGATGGGATGCAGCAAGGCTCTCAAGGCAGGGGGGATTCCCTAGGTCAACTTGGTTGATTAGTGTTTGGGGTGACCCTGAACCCTAAACCCTAAACCCTAGACCCTAAACCCGAAACCCTAGACCCTAAACCCTAGACCCTAAACCCTAGACCCAAAACCCTAAACCCTAGACCCTAAACCCTAAACCCTAGACCCTAAACCCTAAACCCTACACCCTAAACCCTAGACCCAAAACCCTAAACCCTAAACAAGCTTTCGGGAGTTTGGGTTTAGAGTGGTGAGATTTCGGGATTTTGCGGCGCCTGCCGCCTTCATCTCCCCAAGGAGCTGCAGAGACTGCCTCTGGGGGGCTGCGAAGGGTTTAGGGTTTAGGGTTTGGGGTTTAGGGTTTAGGGTTTAGGGTTTGGGGTTTGGGGTTTGGGGTTCCGGGGTTTGGGGTTTGGGGTTTAGGGTTTAGGGTTTAGGGTTTAGGGTTTAGGGTTCAGGGCATAGAAGAACCTGACGACAAAACAGAAGAAATGTACTCGTCTGAGCCCGAAACCCGAACCCAAAACCTAAAACCTCAAACTCCAAAATCCAAAACCCCAAAAGTCCCTAAACCCATAACCCCCTACCGACCCACTCCACACTCCCTACTGATAACGGTACTGGGCCCTAAGCCCTAAACCCTAAAACCTAAACCCTAAACCCTAAACCCTAAACCCTCCATTTTTCCCCAACTACTTACAAAAGGTACTGGGCTTCAGTGCCCACGCCAAGTGGCTGCCAAAGGGAGCCGCGCTCAAGGGCCGACAAGGCCATGTTGCAGCAGGAGAGGAGATCCGAGCTGCCTTTCAAAAGGCTTCTAGGGTTAGGGTTTAGGGTTTAGGGTTTAGGGATTAGGGATTAGGGTTTAGGGTTTAGGGTTTAGGGTTTAGGGTTTAGGGTTTGGGGTTTGGGGTTTGGGGTTTGGGGTTTGGGGTTTCGGGTTTCGGGTTTCGGGTTTCGGGTTTAGGCCTCGTTTATGGTTGAGGGTTTCGGGTTTATGGGGTTCAGGGTTTCGGGCTTATGGGGTGCAGGGTCTAGAGATTTGGGATTGAGGTTTCGGGCTTAGGGTTCAGGGCCTAGGGTTCGGGGTTTCTATAGGTTTAAGGCCTAGGGTTAAGGGCCCTCTTGCAATGCGTAGCAGGATACAAAATTTCGCTACATTAGGCTTACCAGGGATCCCTACACGAAACGAAAAGAGAGCGAGCATCAGAGTATCCGAATGGAAGTGGAGATGCTTTGGGATGTTAGGGGTGCTTTGGTTCATCAAGAGCTGTGTGAACAACAATTGAAAAATAGGGAGTCAGCGCAAGTGTAAGCACATGGGCTGTGCGCACGAATTGCATGCGTAACGGGGTCTTTTCCCTTTTCCTCTTTCCGTTTTCCTTGCATGCTGTGTCAAAAGCGTTCACGGGCTTTACCCTTCAGCTAAACCCTAAACCCTAAACCCTAAACCCTAAACCCTAAACCCTAAACCCTAAACCCTAAACCCTAACTACAAAGGTGGACATAAAGGGCAAAAAAGAGAAAAATGAGACCCCAAGGGTTGAGAAGGGTTGAGGGTTTATCGGGCTTAGCAAGCCCTTGCTTCTTTGCTGTTTTGGCTTTCGCTGCAGCTTCAAAGGGTTCTAAGAGCTGCTTAGGGTTTAGGGCTTAGGGTTTAGGGTTTAGGGTTTGGGGTTTAGGGTTTAGGGTTTAGGGTTGGATACCGGGAACGAAAGCCCCACTCCGCCTCGTCCGACAAAAGCTTTAGACGTGTCTAGGGTTTCTCCAGCGAGAAAAAAACCCAAAGCTTCCATCCTAGAGGACTTACAACAAAGTTCCGAAGAAGATTTACGGTATACCCTAAACCCTTAACTGCACCCTAAACCCTAAACCCCAAACCCTAAACCCTAAACCCTAAACCCCAAACCCTAAACCCTAAACCCCAAACCCAAGACTCTAAACCCCTCTTGCGTACCTGCGCTCTGCTGCCACACATGGCTGAAGAAGAAGTCCAGGCTCTCTTGCCAGCATCGAACTCGGTGGAAGATGGACCTCGGGAGTTACTTCGAGGGCTTTAGGGCTTAGAGTTTAGGGATTAGGGTTTAGGGATTAGGGTTTAGGGTTTAGGGCCCTGACCAACGTCTCACCGAACCAGGCGGAAGCGAAACAGACCTCTAACCCACTGAAATCACTAAAGGCTCAAGGTGCAAACCCGAATTACGGCGAAAACCCTGAGAGCATTAAAGCCCGGGAACTTGTGGACCTCAGCCCAGGCCCTTATACAGATTAAGAAAACACCCAACCGAGACAACAACAACAGACACATGCCAAGGACAACAAGGCCTAAAGACTTGCAACCACTCAAATCCCCCAAATCCTGAACCGTAAACCCGTGCACACCACCCCCTCCTAACCCCCTAAATCCCTAACCGCCGAAACCCGAAACCCCTAAATCCCCAAAACCCCTGCTAGACCTAAACCCTAACAACCCGAAACCCCAGAACCTCACCCCCAAACCCTAACCCCTAAACCCCAAACGGTTCCCTTGCCCAAAAAAAACCCAGCTTTGACCTCGGGGGTTTAGTGTTTAGGGTTTAGGGTTTAGGGCTTAGGGTTTAGGGCTTAGGGTTTAGGGTTTAGGGTTTAGGGTTCGGGGTTTAGGGTTTAGGGTTTAGGGTTTAGGGTTTGCTTTGTTTGCTGCCTGAGCGACATGGTCTGGCTGGGTTTCGCTCCGCTGCCCGGACCCCGCCTGCGGCTTCAGGTTTGGGACGTGGGAGATTACCCCCCGCCTTGGGGTTTAGGGTTTAGGGTTTAGGGTTTGGGGTTTGGGGTTTGGGGTTTGGGGTTTGGGGTTTGGGGTTTAGGGTTTAGGGGTTTACCCACCCTCCTCTTGGGCTAGTTTACCTAGGGGTAGGCGCCTAGGACTAAACGGGTGCCCCGTTGTTCTTTACAGGGGTGAAGAAGGGAACCTAACCCCCCCCAAAAAAAAAACACAAATAAAACTAAAATATAATAAGAACAATAATAATAATATTAATAATCATAACCATAAGCATAATCATAAAGGAATAGGGGTACTACTGGTCATCCTAGAACTTACCTGGAGGAGGGGGTAACCCCCTCCTCAGGAACGCGGATGTTTGTAAGTTACTGCTGCCGGGGCCTTTTCTAGGGTACATTTTCTCAGGCGTGCCCAGACGGGATTCCAACATGACGCCGCGCTGCACGGAGTGGGCCTGCGCCAGTCGACCTCTTTGCTTAGATGCCTTCCCTAAACGCTAAACGAGGCTGCGCATCTCTGCCCTGAGGCTCTCACCCTAGGGTTTAGGGTTTAGGGTTTAGGGTTTAGGGTTTCAACTCCTTGACCAGACAAACGTGACGAGCCGGTGAGAGGTTGTCATCTTCACACATACTGTCGTAAGGATGACATCAACCCCCTAAACCCTAAACCCTAAACCCTAAACCCTAAACCCTAAACCCTAAACCTTAAACCCTGTACACTCCAAGCCGTGAGTCCGAAGCTGCCCTTTTTTCCTACACTGGCTTGCTCATCTCAAGTGACTGTACTGTCTCCATCGCGAGTCCACAAGCAAGCTGGGGTTCAGGCAGGCTCGCTGGTTTCCCCATCGTTGTGTGGTTTTGGGTTGAGGATTTTGGGCTTGCAGGCCTCCGGTTTTCCTTGCCTGCCCCAAAACCCTAAACCCCAGATCATAAATCCCCACATGCCTAACCCCTCAACCCTAAAGCCCCAGACCCTAAATCCTTAAACCCTAAACCCCAAACCCCTCATACTACGTACCTCCCGCGCCTCTTCCAAGCGCCAGCATGCTGGGAGGCGCGCCGGCACAATTGTCTAAACAACATCTGGTCACTTCTCTAAGCTATGGTCCCTTTTGGGGTTTACGGTTTAGGGTTACTGCTCTGAGTTTGGAAATCTACTGAACATCGGCATTAACGTCCTCAAGAGGCTGATAGCTTAGGGGGTACCACAGTCGAGCTCATTCCCCCACCCCTTTCTGCAGGGTCTTCGGTCTTAGGGACGTTCAAGGCTGAGTAGCTTCGGGCTTTTTTTCGGCTTTGGGTTGGGATGTTCCCCCTTCTACTGACGGTATAGGGGGGACATCCCAAGCTTTCGGGTTCAGAGTCGAGGGTTCGAGTTGCTGAGCGGGAGATGTCGGGTGGTTGCTTCATCACGCGCTCTCTTCCTACAAGCTGCTGCTGAAATGGGGGGGTGGGGTGTTCCGAAAATAGGGTGCCTTATGGGGTCGAAATTGAAAGGACTCCTACTATTTGGGGGTGTAGATTCAGGGTGCCTTATTACCTTGTAAACTCCCAAGTGAAAGAGGGAGGGAGGGAAAGAGGGGGAGAGAGAGAGAGAGACAAACACTAAACCCAAACCGCTCAACGAATGCAACTGCATGCGTAGGTATAGACATACCTTGCCGAATGTCTGTTTGTACATGTACCGGTGCTCACACATACACTTAGTCAGAACACTAGTGTGTGTGTATATATATATATAACTATTATATTATGGTCAGGGCGCATCCCCCCCCCCCCCCCCCCCCCCCCCCCACCAACCCCTGCACCCAGAATCCCTCCCTGGTGGCGGTGTGTGAGGCTTAGGTTTCGGGTGGCTTTTAGGGTTAAACAGTTAAACCCTAAACCCTACACCCTAAACCCAAAACCCAAAACCCTAAACCCTAAACCCTGAACCCTAAACCCTAAACCCTAAACCCTAAAGGGCCTTAGGGTTTAGGGCTTAGGCCTGCAGCCGTAGACCCCTATGACCTTGAACCCAGCCCCCCTACTTTTCAAACCCAAGCAACTGAACCTGTGGGAGTAGGTTCAACCCAACATGGACCCGGGGCCTGATTTTTTCGGGTTTAGGGTTTAGGGTTTAGGGTTTAGGGATTTTGTAGGACATGGCTGCTTCGGCGGGACTACTCTATTCGGGCTTGGGGTTTTTCTAAGTACCCAGGACCCTCACACCGAAGCCCTGAACCTCGAGGTCAACCAAACCCTACCCAGAGGGTCCATTTGTAATACTGTGATGGATGTAGGTACCCCAAGACCCTATTTAGTATGGCTTTTTGGTACCTAATTCCATAATGATAATACAAAAGGACCCTCTGGGCTACAACCCGAACGCCAACCTTCAACGGAACAGCCCTGACTCAATGACTCCCCGAAGGAAAGGTAACCGCGCCAGCTACCCGCCAATCCCCCACCCACTACGAGTCTAGAAAATTCATCTGGAACCCCAAACCCTAAACCCTAAACCCTAAACCCTAAACCTCCAATCTGGAAGCCTCCGGATCCCACGAAGACCAGCCGCACCACATCCTGCCAGGATTGGGGGTGGAGGAGGGGGCCGAAACCCTTTGCGGGGAGTTCTACCTTTTTGTAGGGTTTAGGGTTTAGGGTTTAGGACTTAGGGTGTAGGGTTTAGGGTTTAGGGTTCAGGAGGGTTCGAGCGGCTGCCAAGAACGAATGGCGAGCTCAATAAATCGTGGTTGGAAGTGAAGATCATTGATCTAAGCCAAAAGCCAAAACCCTTAGCCGATCTTTGAGTGCACTGAACAGATCGACATTCTGCATCAGCAGAAGAGGTCCTCCGTGTTGGGACTGAAATGGTGCAGGGCTTAGGGTTTTGAGTAAATAGGGCTTAACTTCTGCGGCAATGAGCTAATTGAAACAAACCATGGGAGTTCCTATCTGGCTATAATTAAGGCCATGGCCGTAAGTAAAATTCCTGTGTCAGGCCTTATATAGGTTGTTACCTCAGTCATGTCAACCCAGATCACCACGTCCGAAAATGGGCCACAGCCCTTCAGGCTACAAACCTGCTGGCCCAACCTTGAGCTCCTTGCCTTCTTTAGCGCGTCTCTGCTGCTTGCAATCATTGGGGACGTACCCGAAGACGTAGAAGTGAAGAGCGCCCAAGTGCCCGATTGATGCTACCGGCTGGACTCGCGAGACGTGCCCCGGAGAGCGCACTTAGTGTCTGAAGCCCTCTAAACCCAGATAAAGCCCTAAATCCTAAATCCGACCAAGGCCGTGCCCGTCTGGAGTCCTATAGAAGTATCCCCTGATCTCCCTTTCCCGGATAATATTAAAAGCGTGTGAACGAAGAGAACACACGGGCGTGAATACAAAAATTATAGTTGGACGCCCGAATACTATTAATGCACACGCGTCTGTATTCTTAAAATGCAAGGAACAAGTGACGCGCGTATTTTAATAATAAAAGACCGTGGAAAGAACGCATGATTTTAATACAATTCTATGGGCGCGATAATAATAAATACGAAAACGCCCATATTATTATATTAATGGTGATCGCGTGAATGAAATGAACAAAGAAGCGATCACGCGTTCATTAAATTCATGCATTTCGTGCACTAATTTCGTTTACAAATGCATTCATTTAATTCTCTACGTAATAATATTATATTGAGTGAAGAGAGCTTCTTTAATGCATTTATAAGAAAACTTGTGAGCGCATGAAATGTATTAAAGGGGCGAACGAAACCACCATTCCTTTTAATATAAAATTACTGGCCCGTTCGTATCTTTTCTATCACTAGTTAAAAATTGTAATCATAAAGGCTTAGGAATTTATTACTTATTATCTGGATTCATCTTTGGAATCTCCGGAACATTTATGTCAGTCCTTATAAGAATAGAAATATATTCATCAGGAAAGAGGATTACATCTCCAGAAAACCAGAACTTCTATAATATAAGCATTACATTGCATGGCTTTCTTATGATCTTCTTTTTAGTAATGCCTGGCTTGTTTGGAGGATTTGGAAATTATTTTGTACCTATCTTTCAAGGTCTCCAGAAATGGTATATCCTAGAGTCAATATTTTTTCTATCTTAATTCTTTTACTTTCATATCTTTTCCTAATCCTTTCTATAATCTCAGAATTTGGAGGTGGTACAGGATGAACATTTTTTCCACCATGATCCACTTCTTTTATGACTTTATCACCTTCAAGTACAGGAAATCTTATATTTGGATTATTAATCTCTGGTATATCTTCATGTCTTACATCTCTTAACTTTTGGACAACAATTCTAAATCTGAGATCTTATTATCTGACATTAAAGACTATCCCATTATTTCCTTGGGCTTTCTTGATTACAGCTTTCATGCTTTTATTAACATTACCAATCTTATCTGGTACACTTCTTTTAATATTGGGTGATCTTCATTCTAGTACACTCTTCAACATTTATTTTGGTTTTTTGGACATCTTCAAGAACATACCGGGGCTTCATTCATGCAGGCGCCCAACTACAGAAACCCTTAAACCCCAAACCTTGCAAACCCTCAAACGCCCAAACCTTGCAAACCCTCAAACCCTCAAACCCTCAAACCCTCAAACCCTCAAACCCTCAAACCCTCAAACCCTCAAACCCTCAAACCCTCAAACTCTCCAAACCCTAAGCCCAGGCTTCTTCGCGGAATTCGAGTCGGGAGAGGCACCTTAATTTGATTTATATAATTATGGGGGTTTGCGAAAGTAAGGGACCCCTAATTCTCTAATATAGTCCCCCGAATAGTAGGATTCCGTTATAATACAGATCCCAATAAGGTACCCCGAATTTCGGAACCCCCCCAGTTAAGTTTATCTGGTTCTAGGCTTTTGGTTTTACTGCAGACGCTGCCGCAACCCGACCAAAGCGCCAACACATTTCGGCTTGAAGGTGCCTTCACAATACTCCTAGGGTTTAGGGTTTAGGGCTGCCTACTCATTAGCACCTCAGCGTACACACCCTTACCTCCAAAACGCCCGCAAACCCATCAGTCCTGCATGGCGCCGCCCTCTCCTGCAACACGGCCACCCTACACCCTATGAAACCTAAACCTTGGGATGTCCCCCAACAGCCCTTAATAGGGATTCTACTGGGGGGGGCGGCACTATAATCCCTATTCAGGACTCTTCGTACAACGGGGAACATCCCAACCTAAACCCTGAACCAAGAAATCACTACCCTTATGGGAAAACGCAGAGTTCCAAAGGAATGCTGATCACCTGAACCCCCACAGCTTTTCATCCAACAAATGAGCCAGGATATGCATTCTCGAAGGGCACCGGACACCCCAGACATCCCCTAAACCCTAAACCCTAAACCCTAAGCCCTAAACCCTAAACCCTAAACCCTAAACCCTGAGCCCTAAGCCCTAAACCCTAAACCCTAAACCCTAAACCGCACACTCACCGATAGTCTGTCTGAGAAGCCCAACTTGCCCTCACCAAAACGAATCGCCTCGGGTACAGACGACTCGAGCCCCTAAACCCTAAACCCTAAACCCTAAACCCTAAACCCTAAACCCTAAACCCTAAACCCTGAACCCTGAACCCTGAACCCTGAACCCTAAACCCTCCTCCTTAAACATACGAAGTTGTTGCTGAAGGTCGTCGACGGTCTGCACGAACTTCTCCATTCGCTTCTCCAACAGCTCGGCAATCAGTTTCTTGTCTCTCTGGCACCGCTGCTGGGGTTCACCACGACCTTATTGGAGTCCACACGTACCCTCAGCACGGACTCGTCCATGTCGTTTACGCTGGAGTGAAGGATCTTGACTTGACATCCTCAATCTTGATGTTCCATGAGCCCGGAAGACGGCCCTGCTGTGACATCTTGGCACTGCGTGTGTCTGCGCCCATTGCGCATACAAGCTCCTCCATGGCCCACAAGGCTGTCTTCGAGGTATTTCCAGGCCTGGAAATTTCCCGGCGAAGTTTCCGAAAGAACTCGCGGGCTCAGCTGCACGAGGGTCTCCCAGGACCCCTGAAACCCGTCTAAGTCAAGGAAGACCAAACAGCCAAGCAGTGGCCTAATGAACACATGGACATTTTTGCATGTCCACTGGACAGTAACCCTAAACCCGAAACGCAGTTGAAGCCGCCCGTGTACAGGGTGATCGACAGTCAACTTTCTTGGTGTCCAGCTCACCGAACACCCCAACGGCGAGACCAGTGTGACCCATAGGGACCATGGGAGAATCCACAGTGCTGCAGTCTGGGGTGTAGGGTTTAGGTTTTAGGATTTGGGGCTCAGGTTTTTGGGTCTAGGGTTGAGGATTCCGGAGTTTCTGGTTCGTAGGTTGAGGATTCCGGAGTTTCTGGTTGGGGCTTTGGGTCCAGGATGTGGGGGTTTTCAAGTTTGGGCGTCTGGGTTTGTTGGCGTTTAGAAGTTTAGGGATTGTTGGCATTTTGGAGGTCAGGGGTTTGATTCCGGGGTGCAGCGTTGCGGGGGGGGGGGGGGGGGGGGGGGTTCGGGGGTTTGCGGGGTTTGGGTTCAGGAGGGTCTAGGGTTTCAACCCCAAACCCCAAACTCTAAGCCCTGCGGAGAAAAAGCCAGGAGCGGTTTGAGCTGTTTAGAATTAGGCTTTAGGGTCACAAACTCCTGCACAAACAGGGCCTCATCAACGATACTTGATATGGCCCCCAAATGAACCTGTGACCAAGCCCCTAAACCTCTTAGGGTAGTTACATGGTCCCTTCGCACGGGCTCCATACCCCTTAGATACATCAGAACCCTTTAAATTAAAGGAGGCAAGGGACAATATTCAGGGCCCATAGAACTAACCTTAGGGTTTAAGGGTGCCCTAAACCCTAAACCCTAAACCCTAAACCCTAAACCCTAGACCCTAGACCCTAGACCCTAAACCCTAAACCCTAAACCCTAAACCCAACAAGAGCCCACCCATCCCGGCCCTGCCTTCAACCTGCTCCGTCGATAGCAGCCTTGGCAGCAGGATTTCAGGGCTTTTGGGTTTAAAATTAAGACTTTAGGGTTAGGGTTCAGGGTTCAGGATTCAGGGTTCAGGGTTCAGGGTTCAGGGTTCAGGGTTCAGGGTTCAATGTTTAGGGTTTAGGGTTTAGGGTTTAGGTTTAGGGTTTGGGGTTTGGGGTTTAGGGTGTAGGGTTTAGGTTTTCGGCTGAACCTCAGCCCTAAACCCTCAGCCCTGTTTAGAGTGGCGCTTCTGCGGACAGCACAGGGAGAGACCCAATGCTTTCCGAGGCCCAAGGGGTCGACAAAACGGCGACAACCTGCAAAAGACCTTCGGCCTGTGGCCATGCCCCTGAGCCCTCAACCCTGGAAACCCTAAACGAAACACTAGCAAGAATCATAATTTTAGCTGTTTCTTAATAGAGCCCCCCAAAAAATGTCCCTAAGTAACCCTAAGCCCGAACCCCCCCCCCCCCCCCCCCCCCCCCCCCTAAACTCCAAACTCTGAACCTAAAACCCTAAACCCTAAACCCTAAACCCTGAACCCTGAACCCTGAACCCTAAACCCTAAACCATCAATCTGACCTGCAGGTGTTGAGGGTTCGGCTCTCTGACCTAAACATACTGGCGCTCTTCGACACGGGAATTCGCTGAACTTGTCTTCCTATCGCCACACCCCAAGCCTTTAAAGAAGGTGTAGGGTGTTAGGGTTTAGGGTGTTACGGTTTAGGGTTTAGGGTTTAGGGTATGGGGTTTGGGGTTCGGGGCTTAGGGTTTAGGGTTTAGGGTTCCGAATTGAGGGCTTCCATCCCTAAACCCTACTCCCCCTAAGCCCTCTTTGGGGCACCCGGCTCGAAGAGGCCTTCGCCGTAGTAGGGGCCGCTCAGGAAGGCCGACTCATGGGCTTGCTGTGGGAGGGTCCTGAACCCCACGGGCAAGGTGACCTGGGCTCGACGTGCGGGGGTGGTTTAGGGTTTAGGGTTTAGGGATAAGGGTTTAGGGTTTAGGGTTTAGGGTTTAGGGTTTAGGGTTTAGGGTTGAGGGTTGAGGGTTTAGGGTTTAGGGTTTAGGGCCTAGGGCGGGGAGGATTGATACTAAGGGTTTCCCTGCTACCCCTCTCTATACCTCCCCCCCCCCCCCCCGCCCCCTAGGTTCCCGCTTCAAGAACCTTCATCGCGCTAAAGTATAGAGGGGGGCGAGAACCTTCATTGCGCTAAAGTATAGAGGGGGGTAGTAGGGGAACTCATGATCATAAGGGCTTAAGAGCAAAGGAGCCAGAGTTTATGTATAGAGCTACCTAGCAGCTCGCTTGCGTTCACCCCTAAAGCAAGGGGAATAACCCTAAACCCTACACCCAAAACCTTGAACCCTAAACCCTAAACCCTAAACCCTAAACCCTAAACCCTAAACCCTAAACCCTAAACCCTAAACCCTAAACCCTAAACCCCATACCGGAGAAATGAGCGATGAGGCACCCGCGTGCCGTCATGGGTGGAGGGATTTTCGGCTCAAGGGCTGGGGATTGAAGGAATGGAGGGTTCACAGAGTGCACAGGGTTTCTAGGGCTTTATATGGTTTACAGGGCTAGGGCTTCTATAAGGTTTACAGAGTGTACAGGGCTTCTAGGGCTTTATAAGGTTTACAGGGCTAGGGTTTTATAAGGTTTACAGAGTGCATAGGGTTTCTAGGGCTTTGTGTGGTTTACAGGGTTTATGGGGTTTTATAGGGTTTATACGGTTTGTAGGGTTTAGAGGGTTTACGAGATTTACAGGGCTTCGCGGAGTGTATAGGGCACGCAGGGTTTAGAGCTTGTGGAGTTTACAGGATTTTCCCGGGTTTGTGGGCTTAGACAGGGCTTATTGCGTCTGTAGGCTTTAATGGGGTTTGTAGGAGCTTATGGGTTCGTCGTAGTTCCGAACAAGGCATATCGGGTCTATAGGTTCCCCCGCCTTAGGTGTGCTAGGGCCTCGACGCCGAGATTCGGAGCGCGCCCCCCCCCCCCCCAAACTGGCTAACTCTGGCCCTCCTGAAGCATCCCCCATATAGGGGCCTTAATTTGAAGGATAATATACTATAGTTATTCTAAAGGGACCATAAGGGAATCATATGAGTAATTACTCCGACCCCCCCCCCCCTATATTTGGCCAACACAACTCGCTGACTCTTCCACCGCCGAGGCCCCAACCGACACCACCATGTTCGCGACGAGAAGCTGGGACGTCGAAAGGTAGAAATCCTGAGGTCCATACTTAAAGGGTTCTGAAGTATGGGCCCCTACAGGGTATATAAGGGTTATAAAAGGGGTCACCTTTTATACTAAGGTTATAATCATATGGGCCCTTACATGGTATGGTCCCTTGCCGGATTTTAGAGGGTTCTGAAGTATATGCGATTTATAGGGTATATAAGGGAGATATAAGGGGTCACCTTACAGGGGCCCATACTAAGGGGCCATGCAACTACCCGAAAACTAATCCTCTTCACCTTTCCCTAGACCAACCGCCCTTCCAAAGGGTTGGGTTTTGGGTTTAGGGTTTAGGGTTTAGGGCTTAGGGTTTATAGGGTTTATAGGGTTTATAGGGTTTATAGGGTTTATAGGGTTTAGGGTTTAGGGTATACCACAACTCAAGCCATACCTTTCTTAGGTGGATTTCTATATTGGTATTCGTGAGGGCTTCCCAGGGCTGTAAGATGTGAACCAATCCTCTGAATTGATCGTCCCCTCTTGGGCTACCCCTACATAGGACCCGAAAAACTCGTGCCCTAAACCCAACAGAGGGAGAAGACTGGCAGCTCGCAGCTTGCCATGGGTTCAGGTGACGTAGCAGATTCCTGCCTTTGACGGTATTCATGGCTGAAGGTTTACGGGTTGTGGACCTGCGCGTCTTTGGCAGATTTCGTTGGCAGAAAATTGATTATGACGTCAGGCCAAAATCCCCCCACAACCTCAATCGCGGGTTGCCTGGTGTGGGGTCCTAAGCCGCAAAAAACCCAAGACCTCAGCAAAGCTTAGTGGCTGACTTACTTAGGCTTGACCCTGAACCCCTTCCCCAACCCTGTACTTTGCAAGGCGCAAGCGCAAGGGCTGAGCGCGATCCAGGCGAATACGCTTAAAGCTGTACAGAGCTTAGTGGAGAACTTCTTCTAAACAATGTTGCAACGCCAGTGAATGTAAGACTGATTCGCTGGGGAGGAGTTTATCGTAATCAGGGGTTGTTGCATCGTTCGTACTCTTTGTGGAGTAAGCCTTCTTTTAATCTGTAAGATCGTTCTTTCGGTGTCGAAGATCTTTCGGTGATCGGTGATGAGGCTTTCGGTGACGGAGTATACATAAGTTGGCTATGGCTCAATATCTGCGATCCTAAGATTTAACTAAAGATCTTTCCCCGACCCTGTATCCGGCAAGAAACGAAATACATCAGCGCCGTCGCTGCCATTACACCTGGCTGAACCACGCAGATCAGATCGGTGGGGTACACCCTCAAAGGTCTTGGGTTTAGGCTTGCTTTAGGGTATCTAGGGTTAGGGTTTAGGGTTTACGGTTTAGGGCCCCCCTAAACCCTAAACCCACACAAACCAAACCCACGCCCGACAAGAAGTCCTCCCAAACCCGAAACCCTAAACCCTACACTCCTAAACCCCTAAAACCCCAAACCCTAAACCACCCAGAGCCCTAGACCCTAAACCCTAAACCCTAAACCCTAAACCCTAAACCCTAAACCCTAAACCCTGAACCCTGAACCCTGAACCCTGAACCCTGAACCCTTTGTCTGAGAGGGCGTCCACCTCGCACCTTTCATTCGCTGCGATGCTCGAGGTCTGCAGCCTCAGCGATCCGGGGTTCTAAGGTTTAGGGTCTAGGGTTTAGGGTTTAGGGTTTAGGGGTTTAGGGGTTTAGGGTTTAGGGTTTAGGGTTGAGGGTTTAGGGTTTAGGGTTTTAAGGGTCTGTGGTCTAGGGTTTAGGGTTTCTAGGCTGACGGTTTAGGCCTTAGGGTCTCTAGGTCTTGGGTTTAGGGTCTAGGGTTTCCAGGTTTAGAGTTCAGGGCTTAGGGTTTAGGGTCACTAGATTGAGGGTTTAGACTCCAGGATCCAGGGCCAGGGTTTTGCGGTTCAGGGTTTCGCGTTCACGGTCTCCTCCGGCTAAGGGCCATACACGTGCACATGCACACCAGCAACTAGCAACGTCTGAAGACCCTAAACCCTAAACCCTAAACCCTAAACCCTAAACCCTAAACCCTAAACCCTAAACCCTAAACCCTAAACCCTAAACCCTAAACTAAACCGTTCGCCGTAGTCCTGCTCAGGAGTACAGCTCTGACACCCATAAACTCACACCCGGAAACCCCAAACACCCAAAAGCCCTACGACCACAAAACTTCCTCAGCCCCCTTAACACCCTATAACAAAGAAACCTCCCTATGCCCAGAACTCCCAAAGGCCCTAAACATTACTTCAAACAAAAGAAAAACCTTAGGACCCCTTCACAAAACCTACGAACAGACCCTAAACCCCAAACCCCTAAACCCCTATCCCTGAACCCTGAACCCTGAACCCTGAACCCTGAACCCTGAACCCTAAACCCCAACCCCCCTATCCCTAAACCCTAAACCCTAAACCCTAAACCCTAAAACCCCCTATGGACTCAAAGGCCCTGACTGTATGGAGGCAATGGGCGGCGTCACGGCGAACCCGCTCAGCGCTGCCTCTGGGCTGTGTGGGACACGACTTTGGTGCTTGGAGCTTGTCGGGTTTAGAGGGTTTAGAGGGTTTAGAGGGCATAGAGGGTTTAGAGGGTTTAGAGGAGAGGGTTTAGAGGGTTTAGAGGGTTGAGAGGGTTTAGAGGATTGAGAGGGTGTAGAGGGTTTGGAGGGTTTAGAGGGTTTGGAGGGTTTGGAGGGATTAGAGGGTTTGGAGGGTTTTGGGTTCACGGCGCATGCGCATGAACATCTGCAGCTGCTCGTTGCCAAGTTGATGGTTTTTTTGCAACATACATCGAGAAGTCGTGTCATGATTTGTGTGGCAGGAAGGCTCTTGGTCGACCTCGAACCCTCAACCCTCAACCCTCAACCCTCAACCCTAAACCCTAAACCCTAAACCCCAAACCCTAAACCCCAATGCCGAAAGCCTTAGAACCCTGAAGCTTCGAGCCTCGCAGCCCCAAACCCATCAACTCTTATGCCCTTAAACCCCATAAGCCAAAAAGAGAGAGGGAGCGAAAGAGAAGGGTAGGGCTTAGGGTTTAGGGTCTAGGGTTTAAAGGTGTGGGGTTTGGGGTTTAGGATTTTAGGGTTAGGGGTTTAGGGTTTAGGGGTTAAGGGGTTTAGGGTTTAGGGTTTAGGGTTTAGGGTTTAGGGTTTAGGGTTTAGGGTTTAGGGTGCCTCGCACAAGCTTTCAAAGAGCCAAGGCCGGGAGGTCAGCGTCGCGGCATTGGAGACCTCAGAAACTTGCTTTTGTGGGTAGGGTTTAGGGTTTAGGGTTTAGGGTTTAGGGTTTAGGGTTTGGGGTTTGGGGTTTGGGGTTTGGGGTTTGGGGTTTGGGGTTTGGGGTTTGGGGTTTGGGGTTTGGGGTTTGGGGTTTGGGGTTTCGGGTTTCGGGTTTCGGGTTTGCGGTTCGGGGTTTGGGGCCTAGGGTTTCGGGTTTCGGGGTTCGGGTTTCGGACCCTGGCTTTGCGGTGCTGCAATCAGGCCTTTTCTGTAGGTCTTCGGTGTTTATGCATGTTGCTTGGGCATTAAACCCCGGTTTTTCGTAGGGAATGAGGGAAGTAGGGCCCTACTTCTACACCCTTTAAGGGAGCATGAAGGGTGCCTCATTCCCTCATTCCCTACTGAGAACCAGCCAGAAGATTGTGGAGTCACCTTGATTCAATCAGGGGGTTGGGTTAAGGAAAGCTACCGGCGGGTAGCCAAAGCTAGAACTTGGAGCTGCAAGAGGCAGAGGGGGGAGGTTCCCTTGCGGCTTCAGGGGTTTAGGGTTAGGGTTTAGGATTTCGGATTTAGGGTTTAGGGCCTTTAGGGTTTAGGGCCTCTATGGTTTAGGGTTTAGGGTTTAGGGGTGTAGGGCTTTTTTAGGGCCAGCCGTGTTGCAGCATCGAAAACATGTCCGATCTGTGGCCCTAAACCCTAAACCCTACCCTAAACCCTAAACCCTATGATCCTCTGAGCGCGCGGGCCGTGACGCCGTCCTCGAAGGTGGTGCGCGACAAGCGGAGATACCAGATGTTCCAAAGATCCTGAATACGCTGGGTTTAGGGTTTAGGGTTTAGGGTTTAGGGTTTAGGGTTTAGGGTTTAGGGTTTAGGGTTTAGGGTTTAGGGTTTAGGGTTTAGGGTTTAGGGTTTAGGGTTTAGGGTGAAACCTGAACCTGAAACCCACAACCCTGAATCTCGAACCCCTCAAAATGCAGTCCAACGATGGACGCTATATGCCCGAAGGTATTCCGTGAAGGGCTGCAGCCTTAAGTCACGGAAGCCACAGAGAGGACTCCATACCTTTAACCCTGAAGCTTTCCGAAATGCATGGGCCAACCCTAAACCCTAAACCCGAAACCCTAAACCCTAAATCCTAAACCCTAAATCCTAAACCCTAAACCCTAAGCCCTACTTATGGGTATCCCCTTACATGGAGTCCACTTGAAGCTCCCTTAACTTAGTGGAAGGAGGCCGCAACCCAGAAACCAACAAACCGCAAGACACAACAGGGTTAGGGTTTAGGGTTTAGGGTTTAGGGTTTAGGATTTAGGATTTAGGGTTTAGGGTTTAGGGCTTTGGGTGTAGGGTTTAGGGTTCATGGGGTTTAGGGTTAACGGTTTAGGGTACGGCTACGGTTGTGGATCGCAACAGGGCGTCCGTTTTTTCCGTCCGTTTTTGTGTTTACTGGGCTTACAAATGGGAACTGGTGAATAAGAATACTTCTGGGCATGTCCCCTCAACCCTAAACCTTTAACCCTAAAAGCCCTAAATGTTGGACCCAAACCCCTACATTAAGGGGTTTACGATATTTGGGGTACCATATTGGGGTCCTTATTATAAGGGAATCCTCCCTTGCGGGGGATAAACCACAAAGGGCTGTTTGGGGTTTGGGGTTTAGGGCTTAGGGTTTCGGGCTTGGGGTTTAGGAGTTTAGGGCCTAGGTCTAAGCAAACTCGCCACCTGTGAAGCGAAAGCAAACCCTAAACCCTAAACCCTGACCCTATACCAATGGATCAGATCATGGGTTTCCCTACATCCCCCTCTATACTAGGTTCCCCCCCTGAAATAACCTCAGTTAGGCTTAACTATCCCTAAAAGACCTTACTGGGGGGTAGTATAGAGGGGGCAGTACCCCTAAACCCTACACCCTAAACCCCAAACCCCAAACCCCAAACCCCAAACCCTAAACCCTAAACTCCACCCCACGCCGAGATCCTGAGGTGAACGGCGAGGATTCCGCACCGCGAACTCCAGGGACGAGAGCCGCGTGGTGGACAGGATCTTAGTTTCGGGATTTTAAGTGGTGTTGAGGGTTATAGGGTTCTAGGGTTCTAGGGTTCTAGGGTTCTAGGGTTCTAGGGTTCTAGGGTTCTAGGGTTATAGGGTTATAGGGTTTAGGGTTTAGGGTTTAGGGCTCAGGGCTCAGGGTGTTCAGCCTCTCTTCAGTGCGCGGGGGTATTGGGCGTGCCCGTCATGGAATAAATTGAATAAATGCACAAGTGCATATTGGCACGAGGGATAGAATTCCGCAACCCTATACCCCAAACCCAAAACCCACCCTAAACCCTCTACCCGGAACCCAAAACCCAAGTTAACTCGGGCGCACTGGAAAGATTCTGCAAGAAAGGCCGGCTCGGGCTATAAACCCTGCACCCGGCACTGTGGCACGAGGGGCTCATAAATCACTAGGGTTAAGGGTTCAGGGGTTAGGGTTCGGGGCTTTCCTGCCCTTTTCCCTCGTGTCTTCTTGCTAGTAGGACTTCTGAAACACCAGCCTTTTGGATGGCCAAGATGAATAGGATGTTGACCGTGAGAATGAAGAGTTAAGCTGAATAGCGGTGCACTCATCCTTTTCCCCGAGGCAGGAATTATGTTATGGGAACACCTGCACCCGGCATCCTATAGCCCCTAGGTTTCGGGTCTTAGGGCTTTAGGGCTTTAGGGTTTTAGGGCTTTAGGGCTTTAGGGCTTAGGGCTTCAGGGCTTTAGGGCTTTAGCGTATAAGGTTAGGAGGGCTGCCTCATGCCCCCCTGTCATCGCCAAAAAGACTTTCAGCCCCTAGTGTACCGGAACCAACAAAGCAGGAATCCCCCAAAAAACTAGTTCATGGTTGGGGAATGTTAAATATGTAAATTCCTTGTTGAGTTTAAGTCCCCATAAAAGTGTAACATGCTACCTGGATTGAGATAGGTTGGGGGCATCTATTGCTGGAGCCTTCCAAGGATCACATCAGAATATTTCTGGTATCCCAAAACCCGTGCGTTGCAGTTTGCATGGCACGTCTGAGCCCTAAACCCTAAACCCTAAACCCTAAACCCTAAACCCTGGACCCTAAACCCTAAACCCTAAACCCTCCGCTGGCCCTTAGCCCGTGGCAGATGGGTGGAAGACGAGGCCAATCTGCCTCTCGAGCTGCACAAGCCCTCTTAAATACGGTCCAAACCATAGACCCTAAACCCTAAACCCTAAACCCTAAACCCTAAACCCTGAACCCTGAACCCTAAACCCTAAACCCTAAGCCCTAAACCCCAAACCCTAAACCCAAACCCTAACAAGCCTCTAAACCTTGACTTGCCCTAAGGCCTACATAAACCCTAGACCCTGAACCACGAGCCCCTTACCCCCAACTCCCAAACGCAGAAAAATCTATGATAGGCGCGAAACTCTATCACTACCTGCACCTTGTAATCTTTCGGAACAGCTACGACCCTGAACCCCTCAAAGCTCTAAGCCCTCAACCGAAAATCCCCTACATGGTGCCCACATGATCGTACTAGAACTTTCAGTATCAGAACTACCCAAAACGCCCATTCTCTAGACCCAGGAGTAACCTAGGAAAAAGCGAGGATGCCCTTCTTGGAATAAAAGGGCGTATAAGGGTACCTCAACTCCCCCCCCCCCCCCCCCAAAAAAAAAAACAAAAAGACGACTACTACTACTAATAATAATAATAATACTTATAATAAGAGGGGCCTAGTCTGGGTCCGAAATTCTTGTATTTGTCGGCTGGCATGTTACACCCCCGAGTGCTTCAGCTCTGACCTGGGTGTCGGCGTCGCGCACGCCAAGACCTCCGGCAGGTTGGATTTTAAGGTTGCGGGCTAGGGTGGGTTGAGGGCTAAACTAACTAGACCCCAGAATAACCTAGGAATAAAAAAGGGCAGGTTGTAAGGGGCCTTTATAAGGAACCCAAAACCCTCACAAAAAAGGGGAACTTGTTTTGGTTTTTAGAGCTTGGTTGCCTAGCAACCGAGAAGCTAAACGGTTTAGGGTTTAGGGTTTAGGGTTTCGGGTTTAGGGTTTAGGCTTCAAAGGGTTTCCCTCTTTTGCAGAGTTTGGGCGAAACCCTCCCTTCGTTGTTGAAAGGGATAAGGACACTGGGGTCTTTCCCACCCCCCCCCCCACCCCGGCTGAACCAAAGTACCTAAGAGCGTACTGTAATTATAACACCACGACCGCTACCCTAAACCCTGAACCCCGAACCCTGAACCCCGAACCTAAACCCTGAACCCTAAACCCTGAGCCTCAAACCCTATAAAACCTATAAACCCTACACACCCTATAAACCCTGTAAACCCTATAAACCCCGTAAACCCTATAAACCCTATAAACCCTATAAACCCTATACACCCTATAAACCCTATACACCCTATAAACCCTACAAACCCTATAATCCCTATAAACCCTATAATCCCTATAAACCCTATAAACCCTATAAACCCTATAAACCCTATAAACCCCGTAAACCCTATACACCCTATAAACCCTATAAACCCTATACACCCTATACACCCTAAACCCTAAACCCTACAAACCCTACCGGGGCATCCTTGAAGCTTGGGGCCCCGGCGCCGAATGAAGTGGTGATGTTCCCGTGGACCAAGCCGGCTGCAAGCTGGCCATCCTGCTGGCTTCGGCTATGTCGAGCTTAGGGTTTAGGGTTGAGGGTTTAGGGTTTAGGGTTGAGGGTTGAGGGTTGAGGGTTGAGGGTTTAGGAGGCTTTAGGAGGTTTCGGAGGTTTAGGGGGTTGAGCCATTGGGGTTCTCCTCTCCTGTTGGTTTAGTAGGGTATCGGGGAATTAGGCCACCCTTCTTTTCCCCAACAAAACCCTTTGAGGGACTCCCTTCTTCCTCGCAAGAACCAGTAGGTTGAGGGGTTGAGGTTGAGATGCTCCCCCTGAAACTAACAGTCCGAAATTACAACAGGGGGCACCATTGTAATCCCTACGAAGGACTGTTTTGTATAAGTTGTGGGTTTGGGGATTGATGCTCGGGGCTTTCAGAGGCGGCAACCCTCCGACGGACCGCTGGGAGGCCTGCGTTTGAAACGGCGCTGAGCAAGCGTCAGGGAGCGACAGATTCCACCTCGGGAGGGTTTTTGGGCTAAGGCTTCAGGGGAAGCCCTAAGCCCGAGGCCCTAAGCCCTAACCCAAACCCTAAATCCTAAACCCTGAACCATTTATGCCTGAAGCGTTTATGGCTTCTAGGGACTCCCTAGTCGGGATTTTGCACTTATTTCTGGCATGGGCTGTGTTTTGGGCTTTGGCACTAGTAAACTTAAACTTCGGGGACAGCTTAGGGTTTTCGGGTTGTATGACTTGGGGGGTTTAGGGCTCTGGGAAAAGAAAGGCGGTGTTCGAGTTTCTGTGGACTGTTGATCTGGTTTGGTGTCCGGCGGCTGGATGTGTCGCACACAGGGCGAAGGGCCTGGGGTTTGGGGTTGAGGGTGCATCTGGTTCGTCTGAGGATCCAAGCTTTAAGTATCCTGAACCCGAAAAGCAAAGCGCGCTTGCGGATTTTGGTCACCAACATCCTCTTGCTATAGCATCATTTTCCCGAAGCTATTCATGGAAGTCTAGCATGTGTACTGTCCCGTGACACCAGGCATTGTTGATCGGATCCGGCAACAAGTGGTCGGGGCGCCTCAGTCCATCAGTCTGCATGATACCAGCTCGCATTTGCTGCTCGCCTTTTCCGCGACAGCCGCGGCCTCCGCCACTGATTCCCGCTCCAGCAAACGGCCAAATAGTGACCTTCAGGCGAATAAGCGTGTTGGCAGCGCGCTCCTTCGGGCACCTCTCGGCTCATGAGGCAAGCCCACCAGTGGGCTTGGCAAACACAAGATCGTGGCCTCCAGAATCCCGCCCCCCAGTGCAGCATGCGGTCGTTCGGGTCCGTTTCATGCCAAATGGCGGGGGTTTGCAGGTCGGGTCTGAGTTAGGAGGCAAGGAATTCGCCTAACCGAAGTCCTAATTCCCGTCTAAGAACCCCTCGGCCCTACATCCGGAATTGGTCAAAACAGGTTAAACTTTACTATTCCTACTAAATAAGGAAACCCATAAAGTTTAAAGTTCAACTAAAGGCGAAGTAAGGCATTTGGGGCACCACATTGAAAGCCCAGGCCGCAAACTCGAAGGCCCCCAAACCTTGGATCCTGCTTGGACCACCAACCCTAGTCACCGGTTGCCATGCTCCGAGGAGGTTGCCAGGTTGAAGGTTTACCGGAATTTGGAATTCGCATGTTTAGGCTTCAGCAGTTTATAGTCCAGGGTAGGAAACCCTAAACCCTAAAACCTAAACCCTAAACCCTAAACCCTGAACCCCAAACCCTAAACCCTAGGCCCTATACCTGAAAACAGGGCTCAAAAAAAAGAGGCAGAGGAAACCTGGGGCGGGGGCGTGTTCCGCCCAGGCTCGTCGCTGTCCCCTATGGGCGCAAAGATGTCAATCCTGTCAACTTATGGGTCGCCTTCAGGGCATACGGTGTGGGGCTTAAGGTCTAGGGTTTAGGATTTAGGGTTTCCGTGCGCGCGTACGCATGTAGTTCAGGCAGCGACGTCACTAGCACACTGGTTCAGGGTGTAGGGCTTAGGGTTTTGGAGCCCTCTCTGCAAGTTCCTTACACTCGCAGCCGTCTGCGGTTTCAACAGGGTTTGGGAGTTTAGAGGTTAGTGGGAGGGCTTTAGGGCTATTGGAGTGTAGGGTGTAGGGTTTAGGATTTACCCTAAACCCTAAACCCTAAACCCTAAACCCTAAACCCTAAACCCTAGACCCTAAACCCTAAACCCTAAACCCTAAGCCGAGTTTGAGGGGTCTTTTGTGGTGAGCCCTCGAGTAGTTAAGATCGGCCTTTAGCCATTGTCCAAGATGCCACCCAGATGGAACTTGGTCCCGTATGGCTCTGAGGATTAGGGTTTAAGATGAAAAGTTGAGAGTTCCACAGCCTATAGGGGTCTGAGGGTTAAGGGTCTAAAGTGGCTTAAAGGTTTTGGGGCTTCGGGGTTCAAAGCTACCAACACCTTTCCCCCTGATCGCAAGGGTACACAAACTGCCCCCACCTCTGATGGTAAGCCCCGAAACCCCGTAAACCCTAAACCTAAAAACCCTAAAAACCCGAAAAACACTAAAACCCGAAAATACCTGAAAACCCGAAACACCCTGAAAACCCTAAACCCTAAACCCTAAACCCTGGATAGTATAAACTCAACGTACATCCTGACGAGCACGGGGCTGGCCTCTTGAGTAGGGATACCTCGGGGGGTCACAGAGCCGAAAACACAGATGGTTTAGGGTTTCGGGTTTAGGGTTTCGGGTTTAGGGTTTAGGGTTGAGGGTTTAGGGTTTAGGGTTTAGGGTCGAGGGTTTAGGGTTTAGGGTTAGGGTTTAGGGTTTAGGGCTTGGGGAGCGTAATCGAGTCGGGGTTTGTAAGGTGCTACAGGTTACCATGAGAAGAGTAGGAACTACACGCGAAAGTAGGAGTTTAGGGATTAAAGAGGCTACCATGAGAAGAGTAGGAACTACATGTGAGAAGTAGAAGCTGGAGGAAGAGAGAAAGTCGTTATCGTAACAGTCATACGGACTTGTAATACTACGAATACTGAAACAATGCTTACGTAATCTACATATATATATATACACATACAACAAACCCCTCTACATACATATACATATATATATATACATATTATATTCATATCTATATCGTCCTTTATTTGTTTACTTATTTAATTAAATATTGATTTTATTTGTTTATGTAATTTGTCTCTGTTTTTTAAGTATCATGAACATGAAACCTGAGGGTTCTGTTGAATCAGGGGCACAGGTGTCTGAAAGCCCATGGGATGCATCTCGGGTTTGGGATTAGGTTCCGTTTCCGGGTCGAGGCCTAGGATTTACAGGCTTTGGCCGAAGGGACAAAAGTTTAGGGGCTTAGGGTTTTGGGTTTAGGTTCAGGGTTTAGGGTTTAGGGTTTAAGGTTAGGGCTTAGGGTTTAGGGTTTAGGGTTTAGGGTTTACGGTTTAGGGCATAGGGTTTCGGGTTCAGGGGGTTCGAGCTGAAGATCCAAGTCTAAGGGCTTGAGGTCTTACGAAGAGACTTCAACCGAAACCCTAAACCCTGAACCCTGAACCCGAAACCCTGTACTTCCCCCTCGCAGGCAGGCTCAGGGCCATGCAATGTCGCTGTCGCCGCCCTCCCCGGAAGTGAGTACCTCTTGGGTCATCAAGAATTAGAATAGGGTTTTGGGGGTCATTAGGGTTTAGGGTTTAGGGTTTAGGGAATTATAGGGTAATTATAGGGTAATTATAAAGGGACCTTGAGGGCATGTGATTAGTAATTATTCCGACCCCTTTTTTAGGGTTCAGGCTTCTCACTGTCTCCCCCCCCCCCCCCCCCCCCCCTCCACCACCTGCAGAAAATTGAGTCCCAACCTATAACTATAAACCCTGTAAACCCGAAACCCTAAAACAAGCCTTAAAACCCTACACCTAAGCCCTAACTCCCCCCACCCCAGTAACTTGCATCCTGAGGCCCTTCACGCGACTCAGAGCTTTCGCCACTCTCGGTTGGAGCTTCCCCCCACTCCTAGGGCGCTGTTCAGGTCGTAACGATGTAAAGTTTGGTTTCTTCCCTTCCCTTCCCTCTCTCTCTCACTCACTCACTCACTCACTCTCTCTCTCTCTCTCTTGCGAACCCCCAAGTCACGAACCCCGGGAGGGCTTGCGAACTCCCACGAAGCTTTCCGAACCAAGGCTGTTGAACTTTAGCGCTTTGCAGACTCCTCTGCGCAGAGGCTCTGCAACTGTGTCAGAAGCTGCTGAACCCTAAACCCTAAACCCTAAACCTTAATTAAACCCTAAACCCTAAACCCTAAACAGAGGCTCGAGGCGCAGTTCAGCAAGGCACAAGCTCGAATCGGTTCGGCCACCGCCTTAATTCTTGCCCCGAAGAGGAAGCCCATAGAAAGCCCTTCCAAAGCCCCTTTGGATCTTTGTAAATGACCAGGGGGTTTAGGGTTTAGGGTTTAGGGTTTGGGGTTTAGGGTTTAGGGTTTAGGGTTTAGAGTTTAGGGTTTAGGGTTTAGGGTTTAGGGTTTAGGGTTTAGAGATTGGTGGCAGTGTCAAGTCTCCGGCTCTTCGGAAGGGAGGGGGAGCGGAGGTGGGACGGGGAGGGGGCTGGTGGGTGGCGGGCTGGAGGGGGTTTAGGGTTTTCGCAGCCCGAACCTGTACCCTGAACCCAGCCCTGAACCCTAAACAAAAAAAGAACCCTAAACCCTCAATCCTAAAACCCTAGACCCTAAACCCTAAACCCTTAAAACCCTAGACCCTAAACCCTTAAAACTCTAAAGCCTAAACCCTAAACCCTAAACCCCAAACCCTAAACCCTAAATCCTTAATCCTTAAACCAAACAAGGATCAGCCCTCACCCCCAGCGATCTTCCTAGCGGGCACGCGGAAAGAGATGCGGACGGAGTGCGCCTCTTTTCGGCATGGCCAAGGGTTTAAAGGTGTTTGGGGTTTTGTGTTTAGGGTTTAGGGTTTTAGGGTTTTAGGTTGGAGTTTTAGGGTTTAGGGTGTGTGGGGTTTGGGGTTTTAAGGGAGTTAGGGTGTTAGGGTGTTAGGGTGCTAGGGTTTTAAGGGTTCAGGGTTTTAAGGGTTCAAGGGTTTTAGGGTTTTAGTTAGGTGTTTAGGGTTTAGGGTTCTTGGGCTGCTTTCCCGGGATGGCCAAGGGTTGAGGGTTGAGGGGTTTGGGAATTAGGGTTTTTGGGTTTAGGGTTTAGGGTTTAGGGTTTAGGGGTTAGGGGTTGAGGGGTTAGGGTTCTAGGGTTTTAAGGTGGGTTTTGGGTTTCAGGGTTGCTGGGCTGTTGTCAGATCGAAGGCTCAGGGTTCTTGGGCTGTTGGGTTTAGGGTTTAGGGTTTAGGGTTTAGGGTTTAGGGTTTAGGGTTTAGGGTTTAGGGTTTAGGGTTTAGGGTTTAGGGTTTAGGGGGTAGGGTTTAGGGTTTAGGGTTTAGAGTTTAGGGTTTAGGGTTTCGTGTTTAGGGTTTAGGGGCTTTTAGATTTGGGGTTGAGGGCTTTAGGGCTTCAGGACTATTGGGTTTCGGGGCTTTGGGGTCTAGGTGTTGGATTGTTACTCTTGAGGGGGGTTACGGGCTGTAGGTTTAGGCGTTAAGGCTTAGGGTTTAGGGTCCTAAACCCTAAACCCTAAACCCTAAACCCTAAACCCTAAACCCTAAACCCTAAACCCTAAACCCCAAAACCCTAAACCCTAAACCCTAAGGTTTGACCCTAAACCCTAAACCCCAAAACCCTAAACCCTAAACCCTAAGGTTTGGGCTTCAGGCTTAGGATTTTGAGGGGCTTGGGAAGCTTGAGGCTTGAGGAAGTTGAGGGGTTGGGTTGGCATCCGCAAGCTACTCAGTGGGGGGGGGGGGGGGGCTGCTTTCTGTTTAGGGGTTTAGGTTTAGGGTTTAGGGTTTAGGGTTTAGGGTTCAGGGTTTAGGGTTGAGGGTTTAGGGTTTAGGGTTTAGGGTTCTACAACCAGCAAGGTGATTTATCAGAATCCCCCTTTTCGGAGCCCTTGTACCCCAATAGTATCCTCACGATTATGCGGTGTTGGGCCCATAACTTTCACGTCTACCCACGCGGCTTCGGTGAGTTGACTGGTGCGGCCTAGGTCTGTCTTGAAAAGGGTTTAGGGTTGAAGGTTTAGGGTTTAGGGTATAGGACCAAAAACTCCGACAGTGCCTGGAAGGCAAAGTCCGCGCCGGCCCGGAGAAATCCGAAGACAGGGAGCAGCAGTGGCGAGCCTGCTTTCGCGCAGGCTTCAGAATGCGAAGTGGGTTTAGGGTTGGATCCTAAACCACCAAGTGCACCTTATCAGGTTTCGATGCCTGTTAGTTCTTAGCGAGGGTTAGTTCAAGCATCTCAGAGGTTCTCTTGCGGCTAACATGGCTGTCCCTTGCAGAAGCCTCTCTGATCCACAAGCGCGATTCCAGCGAGATTGACCTCACAACTCGCATTGGATGAAGGCGGTTGCGTACCTTAAGCCAATCAGTTCAACCCGAAATCCGACTCCACAGCAATCTCGGATGACGGTGATGGACATAGACACACGTGCACCATCTGTCACGTCTTCAGAGATTAATACTGCAGAGCCAGAGGCGTTCTTGCATGACTGATGCTTGCCTCACATTAACGCAGGCTTTTCGGGTGCATTCCTCCCAGCCCCCCCCCCCCCCCCCCCCCCCCCCCCCCGCCCCCGCCCGCGGAGCCCATTTGCCAAGCCGGAAACCAGTAGCAACAAATAACTGCATGTACAGGACTTAGAATGCAACAACCCTCGGAAACCGTAGAAACCATATATACAAGGATGGAGTGTTAGGGCGCGTAGGGGTTTGTGAATGTAGTTAGTTCTACAGCTCCAAAGTCGTCCATTGAGTGACAGGCCTGACCTTCATAGATGGCGGAACCCAATGCCAATGCTTCTGCGGGAGGAACACTTGCCCCCACTCTCGACCCCGACGTTGATGTGTGAAAGGGAGCCGTCTAGTGGTGCCTAACCCCTAAACCCTAAACCCTAAACCCTAGACCCTAAACCCTAAACCCTAAACCCTAACCCCTAAACCCTAAACCCTAACTTCTTAGAACAAAGAATAAAAGGGACTGTAGCATGTGAGGTTCCCCTGTATGGGGAAGGGGCACTCTACCTGAGGACCCCCCAACATCAAAGGTTTTCGCTTTGCTGGGCGTAGGTTTAGGGTTCAGGTTCAGGGTTTAGGGTTTAGGGTTTAGGGTGAGGGTTGAGGGTTTAGGTTTAGGTTTAGGTTTAGGGTTTAGGGTTTAGGGCTTCCTGAGCTCCCAAGATCACAGCTTAATACCGATCGGGAGTGGATCCTGCAAGAAACCTTCGTCCTAACCTTCCGCACTTTTGGAGCTTTTTGGGTTTTTTAGGTTTTAGGTTTAGAGGTTTAGGTTTTTAGGGTTGTTAGGGTTATAGGCTTAAGGTTTAGGGTTTACTCTCTACAACTCAGGATACCCCAGGACTGACATCCTCACTATCTGGTTCTCGGGGTTTTAGAGCTAGACTGTTTTGGGCTTATTGCTCTGCGCAAAACCGCACAGTGAACAACACTCCCCGACAGATGATCGCTGACGGTGCACTTCTATTTCTTTACGAACTCAGACCGAGATCCCTAAGCCCTACACCCTAAACCTCAGCGCTGAACCCATCCCTAAGCCCTACCCCTGGGCCTAGGACACAGTGCATCGCGCCTGTTTGCCGAAGCTTGTCTGCCGTGCGGATCTGTCCATAGATCGCCGCCTGACAGCCCGGTTCAGGGTCTGGGTTCGGGGTTTTGGGGTTCGGGGTTTCAGGGTTGAGGGTTCAGGTTTGGGGTTCAGGGTGGGAGCAAGGTTCCAGTTCAGGGTTTGGGGTTCAGGGTTTCAGGGTTCCGGGCTCGGGGTTCAGGGTTGCTTCGCAACCTCCTTCGCCGCCCCCAACCCCAAGACTTCCGGCCTGCACTGCGCCCCCCCTCTAGAAAATCACATACACAAACATGGTAAGGGCTTAGGGTTTGGGCACCAATATTCAAGCAACCATCGCAAGAGACGTCATGGTGTACGCGAACTATCTTTGGACCCCCCCCAAAACCACAAAACCTACTTCCAGCCCTTTCATTTGGGCGCTGGTCAAAATTATGGTCCTTTTTGTATCCCCATTTCTGATACGGCACCTAATCTAGGGCACCCGAAAAGGGATCATGATTTTTGACATCCCCCATTTTTAGATAGGGCCATACTAAAAGGGCCGTGCAGCTTCCCGGAGTACCCGAAACCCTGAACCCAGAAACCCGAAGGACGTGACAGATCTGGGCTGTCCTTCTGAGGTGCCATGCTGCTAGTGCTCAGGGTTTAGGGTTTAGGGTGCAGGGTGCGGGGTTTAGGGGTTGAGGGTCTAGGGCTTAGGGTTTAGGGTTTAGGGTTTAGGTTCTTTGGGGAGTTTAGGATTTATGGGTTTAGGGATTTCTGGGATTTCTGGGATTTCCGGGATTTCTGGGATTTCTGGGTGAAGATCGGGCTGAAGCTCCTAGCAAAAGGAGCCTCCCACTTCCTATACTCCCCTTAGAACCTTAATAAAAACAATTATTCTTACTATCCTCTTGGGTTTTATATAATTCTTACTATCCTCTTGGGTTTTATACAAACAAAAATTGTAAAAATCCCAAGGAGGATATAGCTTCACCGCAAGTCTCACCGCAGAGGTGGGTTTAGGGCTCTCCAGAGTGGCACCTGTCGGGTAGGGTTGAATTAGGGTTTGGGGATTGGGGTTTCATTTGGGGTTTAGGGGTTACGGTTAAATTTGGCTTGAGGGTTGCTTCGGTTTAGCGCACAATTGGGGCTTATAGAGTTGTTGGCTTCGGTTTGGGGTCTGGGGTTCGGGGTCCAGGGTGTCGGGCTTAGTAAGGAGAACGCCCGGGGTGGTCTTGGGCCCCCTTCAAAGCTACTCTCTAAGGGTATTTTCGGGTTCTATAGGGCCCTATGCCCTAAACCCTAAACCCTAAACCCATCGAACTTTAAGGCTTCTTCCAGACCTCGAGTGCATCTGACGACCCTGCTTTTCACCCAGAATTCTCTACCCCGTCCTGAGAACCAGCATAGGAATAGTATTCTTCATACCCCCCCTTCGGTTCTGCAAAACAAAAAAACAGCAGAAGGTAATTTCAAAGGAGACGACAGAATCAGAATCTGGCCTGGCGTCTCCGTGCGTAGCTCCCAGATGAACACCAGGGGCTTGTTTTCTCGGCCTGGGGGGGGGGGGGGTGGAGAGCTTGGGAGGAAGTCTTCGGCTGGGGAGCCGAAACGGCTATCCCTGATATCATGAGACTCTACCTTGGACCCCTAAGGTTGTACCCTTGGGGTTGGGAGCCCTTTTGAAGGGTCTCTAAGGGAATGTCAGGGCGATACTCGGAGGATGTTAAGGGAAACTCTTAAGGGTACATCCTCAGGGGTATCCGGAAAGCATGCTGACTGGGCCCTTCAACCCAACAACCTAAACCCTAAACCCTATAAATCCTGAACCCTATAAACCCTATAACCCTTAAACCCCAAACCCTAAACCCAAAGCGTGGGATTAAATGAGCTTTCTTTGTTTAGAGGTGAATCCCCAAAGGCCTCTTGCAATCTAAAGCCCACTACTGAAGCACCCAAACCCCTTAAAACCCAACACCCTGAGTTTAGGGTTTAGGGCTTTAGGCTTTAGGGTTTAGGGTTTAGGGCTTTAGGGTTAGGGTTTAGGGTACGGACCGAAACCTCGCCTCATCTGAGGGAAGAGGATTCATGGTTTGGTGTTCTTAGTGGAGAGGTCAGGCATAGAAATTGAGGGTTTAAGGTTTCGGGTTCGGGTTCGGGGTTAGGGGGTAGGGGGTTTAGGGTTTAGGGTTTAGAGGGGTTCAGGATTGGAGGTTCAGGTTATGGGGTACGGGGGGGAGGTGGGGGGATGGGGGAGAGAGGGAGTCTTAGCGTTTAGGGCTTCAACCCTGAAGCCATCAACCCTTCAAAATAGGCCTGGGTTTTGCACAGCCACGGAGTAGGCGTAGCGCCGGTTTGCGAGCAGCCTGCAGGATTACGAGGAATGTTGTGGGCTCCGTCGGCTAAAGCCTCTGAAAAGTGTCTTTCCGAATGGACTGCCTGGGACCGGGGCTGATAATCTTCATCAGGTCAGGAAACAACTATTCTGCATCCTAACCTTCACAGCACCTGCACCATATTATTGCTTTTAAACCCTTAAACCTTAACCCTGAACCCTGAACCCTGAACCCTAAACCCTAAACCCTACACCCTAAACCCTAAACCCTAAACCCTAGCGAAGAGGCCATACTGAAGGTGGGCCTGGCCTGTCTGCCTCTTCCGCCCCCAGGATGAGCTGCCTTGGCAGGCTTTGGGCTCAGGACCTAGGGTTTAGGGTTTAGGGTTTGGGGTTTGGGGATTGGGGTTTAGGGTTTCGGGTTAGGGGTTAGTGGGTTTAGGGTTTAGGGTTCAGGGTTCAGGGTTCAGGGTTTAGGGTTTGGGGTCTAGGTTTAGGGTTTCGGGTTCAGTTCGTAGGGCGTCGGGCTAAGGGGTTAGCAATTTGCGTTGTAGGGTTTGGGGCCGGGGGTTTATCAATTTGGGGTTTGGGATTTGGGGTTTGGCAATGTAGGGTTTCGGGCTTCAGGGCAACAAGGTTCAAGTTTAGAGCTCAACTCTCCTCTCCTTCTGTAGTGTTCTCTAAACCCCAAACCCCAAACCCTAAACCCGAAATCCTAAACCCCAAACCCCGTTCCTTGCGCAAATTTGAGGGTTGGAACTCGGACGGCTGAACGCGCATACGCGTGTAGAATGCTTCCCCGATTGCCTTTGCTGGGCTGTGAACCAAAAGTGGCTCCGATGCGATGCACTCTATACCCCTAAACCCGAACTCCCTGAACGCAAACCCTAAACCCTAAACCCTAAACCCTAAACCCTAAACCCTAAACCCTAAACCCTGAACCCAAATTAAACCCGAGGCCCTAAACCCTAACCCTCCCTAAACACCCACTGAGGATCCTGGCACCTCGGAGGCCAAGAGGGAGAGGCGTCGCGCCTCCCCGCTCCTGAGCTTTTCTTTGGGTTTTCGGAGTTTGTTTAGGGTTTAGGGTTTACGGTTTAGGGCTTAGAGTTTAGGGCTTAGGGTTTAGGGTTTAGGGTTTAGGGCTTAGGGCTTAGGGTTTAGGGTTTAGGGTTTAGGGTTTAGGGTTTAGGGTTTAAGTTCTTTTTGGGTGTAAGGATCCCTAGGCTTTAGGGTTAGAAGTTTTTTTTGGATTCTTGATTAAGGGGTTTTAGGGGTTTCGGGTTCTCGGGGTTCAGGGTATACAAAGAAGATATGCGGGCTTAACACGTGAACCCCTTGTGCTAGATCTGAGATGCTGAAAAGCGGGGTTGCACCTCAACCCGACACCCGCGAAACCCACCCCGAAACCCTCAAAGACTCCAAACATAACCCTAAGCCTAGAGCCCAAAGCCTAAACCCTGTAAACCCTAAACAATAAACCCTAAACCCTAAACCCTAAACCCTAAACCCTAAACCCTAAACCCTAAACCCTAAACCCTAAACTGACACCCGCCGGGCGCCCAAGCAGAAGCCTCCGGCTGGCCACTTCGCCGCCGCCCTGCGAGGAGTTTCAAAGCTTTTGGGGTTCAGGGTTTGGGGTTTGGGGTTTGGGGTTTAGGGTTTAGGGTTTGGGGTTTAGGGTTTAGGGTTTGGGGGTTTGGGGTTTGGGGTTTGGGGTTTGGGGTTTAGGGTTTAGGGTTTATGGGGTTTAGGGTTTAAGGTTTGGGGTTTGGAGTTTTAGGGTTTAGGGTTTGGGGTGTAGAGTTTAGGGTCTAAGGGTTTAGGGTTTGGGGTTTGGGGTTTAGGGTTCAATTATTTCAGGGTTTGGGCGCCGAAGGCTGTCAATCTAGGAGTGAAACGGACCCAGCTTCGCATCTCGGGCTGGTGTCCTCAAACCCTAAAACCCCATACCCCATGCTTCAGGGTTCAAGGTTCCAGGGTTGGGGAAACCCCTAAACCCTAAACCCTAAACCCTAAAGCCTAAACCCTAAACCCTAAACCCTAAACCCAAAGCCCAAAGCCCAAAGCCCAAAGCCCCAAAGCCCAAAGCCCAAAGCCCAAAGCCGTAAACCCGAAACCCTAAACCCTAAACCCTAAAACCCTAAACCCCAAACCCTAAACCCTAAACCCTTAGCCCTAAACCAAACCCTAAACCTAAACCCCAACACACAGAACCAATTGTTCCCGTGTCGCCCTTGTGGCGCGCCTGGCAGCTTGTCCGCGGAGGCAAAGGTGCGTAGCCAGCCTGGCTCAGGGGACGAAAGGAGGGACCCTTGTAAGGGACCTTAGGGGTTCTTTGGGGGTTTAGGGTTTAGGGTTTAGGGCTTAGGGCTTAGGGCTTATAAGCGTAGGGTGCTATGGTGGAATGACGGGTCTTGACGGCGGCGATCTCTGGCTCCGCGTCAGACACACATGGAACCTTGGGACTTGCCCTGACCCTGCATTCGCTGCGTGGCTTCAAGTTGCTGGCTGGCGCCCAGCTCCAAGGCGACGACGAAAGGCACCGCAAAGCAGTTTTGGGGTGTTTAGTAAACCTTGAACCCTAAACCCGAAACCTTATCCCCTAAACCCCAAAACCCCAAACCACAAACAGATTGAATTTTACCTCGGCCCTCTAACCTAGACCCCCAGTGTCCATCAACTTACCTGCTTTGAGAGCCCCCATACGAATGTCCGGGGCTTAGGGCGTAGGGGTTAGGCTTAGCGAATGAGGGTCCCCGAAGCCCTAAACTCCCAAACCCCAAACCCTGAACCCCTAAACCCAAAACCCTAAACCCCTACACCCTACATATCCCTACATCCCCTGAACCCCTTCACACACTTCGGGTTGGGGGGTCGACTACTCCAATGCCTAAACCCTAAACCCTAAAAACTAAACCCTAAACCCTAAACCCTAAACCCTAAACCCTAGACCCTAAAACCAACCCCTGAAATCTAAACCCTAAACCCTAATCCCTTGACCTGCAGCCCAGCGGCTTCCACAGACTTCGAGGAGAAACCGATGCAGACCAGTGGAAAAGCGTAGCCACCTTGGGGGCGCCCCCGCCAGGGGTTTAGGGTTTAGGGTGTAGGGTTTAGGGTTTAGAGTTTAGGGTTTAGGGTTTAGGTTTTAGGGTTTAGGGTTTAGGGTTTAATGTTTAGATTTAGGGTTTAGGGTTTAGGGTTTAGGGGTTTAGGGTTTAGGGTTTACGGTTCAGGGTTTAGGGTTTACGGAGATTCTCGGGCCTAGGTGGTTGTAGGGCTTTGCAGGGGTTTCGAGGGTTTGTAGGGCTTCTATGAAGTAGGGCTTATGTTACTTGTATCCCCAAAAGGACACCCGATATATACTCCCACCAAGATTGATAAGGAACCCTAAGTACACTCACCAGAAGCAGTGACATAAGCCCTGGTGAGGTTTAAGAATATAAGGGACCCCCAATATAGTCCCCCCAAATAGGAGGGTTCCCGTATAATGAGGACCCCAAGAAGGTACAGTACCCCTAATGTCGGAAACCCCCATATGGATTTTAGAGCTTACAGGCCTTGGGCCTTAATAGTATTGATAAGGAATCTGGCTCTTGGATCCAAATCTCCAACCTTCAACAGCAGTAAAGCGCAGCCATCCAGACCACTATTATTAAGCCCTAAACCCCTAAACCCCTCAAACCCTGAAGCCCAAACCCTAAACCCCTAGCCCCCAAACCCTAAACCCCAAACCCCGACCCCGCGGGCGTTGCAGACGCGTGCGACCCGGGCGCGCGGCTCGGCGCTTTGATGGTGATGCGGCCTCTCGGTGGCATAGAGGTGGTCAAACCTGACAGCTCGGTTTAGGGGGGTTTAGGGTTTAGGGTTTAGGGTTGAGGGTTGAGGGTTTAGGGTTTAGGGTTTTTGAAGGTTTATGGGCTTTCAACCCTCGAACCACGCACAAAAAGAGAGACAGACAAAGTCTAAACCCTAGAGCAAGAAACTCAGAGCCCCCACCCCCAACCCCCAAAACTCTAAACTGCTGAATCCCCAAGATCCCTGTTCAGGGTGTAGGGTTTAGGGTTGAAGGTTTAGAGTGTAGGGTTTAGGGCTATTCCGGAAAAAAAAAAAAAAAAAAACCCTCAAACCACGACCGAAACCCTGAATCCCAGGACCGGAGAGCCCTAGACCGGAGAGCCCCAAAACCCCTGAACTTCACACCAAAATAAACCCTGCAAGCCGCCCAAACGCCCACCAAAAAACCCGCAAACCCCAAAACCCTCTAGACCCCAAACTCTAGAAACCCAGTAAACTCGAAAGCCTATGTAAACCCCAAAGCTGAAAAAAACATCCTACGTAACCCCAAGTCCCCCGGAACCAAACCATAAACCCCAAACCCTAAACCCTAACCAACTACCATGGGCTTAGGGCTTAGGGCTTGTAGGGCTTAGGGCTTAGGGCTTAGGGCTTAGGGCTTAGGGCTTAGGGTTTAGGGTTTAGGGTACCCTAAGCACGAAACCCTAAACCCTTGGGGCGGGCGGCTCATGCGCACCACCAAGGCTGCCCGATCGCCCATGGCTTGGGAGCTGGCGTAGAGTCCGAACTCCTGCACTTTAGGGTTTAGGGTTTAGGCTTTAGGGTTTAGGGCTCAGGGTTTAGGGTTTAGGGTTTCAGCCTCAACCCCAAACCCCAAATCCTAAACCCTAAACCCTCTCTGCGCGAAGTGCCGGTGCTCAGCAACCCCTAAACACCAGACCCTCAAGGCCTCTGGGAACAGGAGCGGTGGCTGTTGCACACACCGGCTCTTTTGGCACATTGGTCATGGGTTCTCCTACCACCCGCCTCTATAAATTCAGGCCATTTAGGGTTTAGGGTTGAGGGTTGAGGGTTCAGGGTTTGGGGTTTAGCGAGAATTAAGCCTAATGAAGTTTATTCGAGGGTAGTATAGAGGGGTGTAGGCAGTGGCAATAGCGAACGGATCTATGGGGCCTGGGTCTTTATTCGGAACCGGGAAGGCTTGGGGTTTCACAAAGCCAAGAGTTTCCTTCGAAGGCACGATCTAGGAGCCCGCTTTGCGAACGCAGCGCGTGGCAGCCGCCGAAATATGCACAGAGCTCGGCTTAGTGGGCACAGGGAGGAAGGAAGGACTTCACATCTCCTAAAGGCTCCCGGTCGGGGTTGAAGTTGGGATGTCAGGGGGTGGGTTTGGGGGGGACCCACTGATCCCGATTATGAGCTGCGTAGGCTGACACACATAAATATAGATAAATAAATAAATATATATATATATAAGAAGAAGAACAATACTAATACTATATTTATATATGTATATAGGGCTTAGGGCCTATAGATACTCAAAAATATTTTCGAGCCGGCCCTGGGCTCACGCACCTCTCGGTCGGAAACTTCATCGAAGCTCAGTTTAGGGTGTTAGGGTTTAGGGCAGCTTAGGGTCTAGGGTTTAGGGTTTAGGGTTTAGGGTTTAGGGTTTAGGGTTTAGGGTTTAGGGTTTAGGGTTTAGGGTTTAGGGTTTAGGGTTTGGGGTTCAGGGGTTAGGGTTCAGGGTTTAGGGCTTAGGGTTCAACCCTAGGTCAAATCGCTGTGCCTTCAAGTGCCTTCATCCCCGCTTTGCGAGCCAAAAGGCCTCTGCCCGTTTGGGCAGGCGACGCTCCATACAACTTGCTGGTGATGCTGGGGGAGTGGGGGAGCAACCCTAAACCCTAAACCCTAAACCCTAAACCCTAAACCGTAAACCCTAAACCCTAAACCCTAAACCCTAAACCCTAAACCCTAAACCCTAAACCCTAAACCCTAAACCCTAAACCCTAAACCCTAAACCCTAAACCAAAACCCCAAACCCTAAACCCTAAACTCCACTCGCACAAGAAGCATATGGATTCTCGGAACTCTAGACCCTTTTGAAGCCTGAACCCCAGACCCTGAACCCTCTAATCTTGCCCCCTTCCGAAAAGCCGAATATAGGGGTCGGAATAATTGCGAATAGTATTCCCTTATGGTCTCTGTATAACTATACCATGATAACCCCCCAAAACCCTATTCAAATTCTTTAGGCCCCTACACAAAGCCCAAACACTTTCCCCAAACCCTAAACCCTAAACCCTAAACCCTAAACCCAAAACCCTAAACCCTAATCCTAAACCCCAAAAACCGCTCCTACACTCCCCCTGCGCACCAGCAATTCAAATCGTAAAAGGCTCGAGGGCCCTGGCGCCCCAAACCCCAAACCCCAAACCCCAAACCGTAAACCCTAAACCCTAAACCCTAAACCCTAAACCCTAAACCCTAAACCCTAAACCCTAAACCCTAAACCCTAAACCCTAAACCCTAAACCCTAAACCCTAAACCCTAGGCGACTACTGCTCGACGGCCGTGGCTGGGAGCATCTCTCCCGCTGCTTGCTCCTACCAGGCGCTTTTGGGGTTTCCGGTTTTAGGAGTTAGGGTTGAGGGTTTGAGGGTTTGAGGGTTTGAGGGTTTGAGGGTTTGAGGGTTTGAGGGTTTGAGGGTTTGAGGGTTTGAGGGTTTGAGGGCTTGAGGGCTTGAGGGCTTGAGGGCTTGAGGGCTTGAGGGTTGGAGGGTTTGAGGGGTCTGGGGGAGGAGTGTAAGATTCGGGGCTTCAGGGTGTACAGGGCTTTGGCACCTAGAAGTAAAGGCTTAGGGTGGACTGAGAAGGTTTAGGGGTTTGGGGCTTACGGTTTAGGGTTTAGGGCTTTGGGCGGCGGAGGTCTGGTTTAGGGGTTTGGTGGCTGCGACGAAGCCATGGGGTTACTAGGGGCGGGGGCTTGGTGGTTTAGCAGTTGAGAGGCTTTAGCAGGTCTACGGTTGAGGAGGTTTTGAGATTAAGCTTGCTTTTTTTTGGGGGGGGGGCTGAAGATAAGCTAGAACTTAAGCCCTACACCGAAAGCAACTAACCCTAAACACCGAACCCCAAACCCCAAACCCTTAACCCAGAACCCCAAACCCCAAACCCTAAACCCTAAACCCTAAACCCTAAACAGGTCGGACACCAAAGCGCCACCTCTATGGAGAGATCGGCAACAGAGGCCGCAAGGACCTCCTCCGCCGGCGCCCTCATTCATGCTTTGTGGCTGGTTCTTTGTAGGGTTTAGGGTTTAGGTTTTAGGGTTTAGGGTTTATTTAGGGCTAGGGGTTTAGGGGTTAGGGGTTTAGGATTTGGGGCTGAGGGTAGGTTTAGGGCGACGCAGTGTTCTTCAGAAGCTTCCCGCGAATACTGAGGCCCCTATTGTACAGGTCCCTGAATGAGAAGTCTCCTATATATATATATATATGGTTCAGCGTCGAGCGTCCTGGGCCCCCCCCCCCCCCATGGTATCCCCCCCCCCCAAGTCTACTCTACGGTCCCTAAACCCTAAACCCTAAACCCTAAACCTAAACCCTAAACCCTAAACCCTAAACCCTAAAACCTAAACCCTAACCCTAAACCCTAAACCTTAAGTCTTAAACCTTAAACCCTAAACCCTAAAACCCTGAACCCTAAACCCTAACCCTAAAACCAACCCCCAACCACACCACAGGGGGGGGGTATCATCTTAGTACCCCATCCGCGGGGAAAACCCTAAACCCTAAACCCTAAACCCTAAACCCTAAACCCTAAACCCTAAACCCTAAAACCCTAAAACCCTAAAACCCTAAAAAACCCTAAAACCTAAAACCCTAAAACCCCTAAAACCCTAAAACCCTAAACCCTAAACCCTAAAAAACCCTAAACCCTAAAAACCAACCCAACCACACCACAGGGGGGGGGGGGATACCATTGGGGGGGGGGGTAGGGGGGGTAGGGGGGGGTAGGGGGGGGGGGGGGGGGGGGTTAGGGGGGGTAGGGGGGGGTAGGGGGGTAGGGGGGGGTAGGGGGGGGTAGGGGGGGGTAGGGGGGGGTAGGGGGGGGAGGGGGGGGTAGGGGGGGTAGGGGGGGGTAGGGGGGGGGGGGGGGGGCCGCCGGGGCCGAATCATATATATATGTATGTATATATTAAATACTAGTATTTGTACGATCTTCTCCAGAATCCGTCCCATTAAGCCAGAACATAGATGGGTCTGCAGGGTGAAGGGATTTAGCTGCCGATCCAAGTAGCCCTACACCTTCAACCCGAAACCCGAAACCCTAAACCCTAAACCGAAGGGGTAGCTGCCGATCCAAGTAGCTGCGCATCAGCACGCGGCTTGGGTTGAAACGCTTTCGCCTTGGGCTTGGTCTTGGCCTTGGCCTCAGGGTTCAGGGTTCAGGGTTCAGGGTTCAGGGTTCAGGGTTCAGGGTTCAGGGTTTTAGGGTTTCAGGGTTCAGGGTTTTAGGGTTTAAGGGTTTTAGGGTTTTAGGGTTTTAGGGTTTTAGGGTAGTATAGGGTTCAGCGTTTAGGGTTTAGGGTTGGGTCCCTCTTTGCACTTTAGAGCACGTGTTTCGGGTGAAGGGTTGAAGGTCTCGCCAGTAGGTGCCCGAAAGGAGACCCTCCATGGCATAGCCGTATACTAAGATTGCCTTTTAAACCCTCTGAAAACAACTCCTAAATTCGACCCTCTTGAACCGAACTGCCATAGTAAGCCCTGAACCCTCAACCCCAAACCCTAACCCTAGACCTCCTATGAACCCTAGAAGTTCAACTCAGCACGCCTTGGCGCTCACCTCGCTCTTTGCATTGCTGACGCCGTTGCTCAGCCAAGCGGACCATTTTGCCCTCTCCTCTCAGTGGGTTCAGGGTTCAGGGTTCAGGGTTCAGGGTTAGGGTTGAGGGTCCAGGGTTTAGGGTTGAGGGATTCGGGCTTGGGATTTAGAACTGATGCCTTGAGTAGTTTAGGCCTCCTGAAACTAAACCCCAGAGCACCCTCCAACGTTCCTCACCAAAAAGCCTGAGCCCTGAAGCCCCAAAGCCCTCCTTGTGTGTTCTGGAGGGCTTCCGAAAATAGGTTTCTTATTATTATTTTATTATTTATTTAATTTTTTTTGGGGGGGGGGGGTACCCTTCAGGAATTCTATTCTATTTGGGGTATAAAAAGGGTACCCCTACTTTGGGAAATACCCATACGTTTGCTAGACCAAGACCAGAGGCGTGGTAAGCCACGAAGTCTTCAGCCGCAAGCTTGGGCGACTGGGTTTAGGGTCTGGGGTTTAGGGTTTAAGGTTTAGGGTTTAGGGTTTAGGGTTCAAGGTTTAAAATGCTCAAGGTGCAACTGAAAGGCAAGTGCTGCGCCTTGAGGTCTTCGGGGCTTGGGTTGAAGGGTTTAGGGTTTAGGGCTTAGGGTTTGGGGTTTAGGGTTTAGGATTAAGGGTTTAGGGTTCAGGGTTTCGGGTGTTGAGGGTTGAGGGCATATACCGTCATATGAACGCGGGAACCTACTGTCGCTTATCTACAGTAACCCCTCTTCAGCATATGGAGAAAAGGAATCTCCATGATAAACATGAACCCTAAAAACCCTAAACCCTAAACCCTAAACCCCAAACCCTAAACCCTAAACCCTAAACCCCAAACCCTAAACCCCAAACCCTCCCACTCCGCTTCCATACTCCAGCAAAAATGAGTCGCGCCTTCTCTTCTTTCCTCTTTGCGGCTGCCTTGAGGTCCTGCTTCTCCTGATGGACTAAGTCCCAGGGTCAACTTAGGTTTAGGGTTTAGGGTTTAGGGTTTATAGGGTTTAGGGTTAAGGGTTAAGGGTTTAGGTTTAGGGTTTAGGGCTTAGGGTTTGGGGTTTAGGGTTTAGGGTTTGGGGTTTGGGGTTTAGGGCTTAGGGCTTAGGATTTTGTGGAAAACAACCTGAGTTTGCCAGGGGTCCGAAGCCTTGAGAAGCAAAACTTGCATGGTCCCTTAGTAGGGGTCCTTAGAAGGGGACCCCTCTTAGTTGTCCAGTACCTAGGGGTTTTAAAGGTTAACCTTTGGGATTTTAAGGGGAGTTATATTAACCCAAAAAGGTTAAAGGTTACCTACTCTACTACTAAGCCCTTACATACCCCTTATGTACCCTATGCAAAATATTAAGGGCCCATGTTAGGGACCAGATTAGGGCGCATGCAACTACCCTTAGACCCAAAGCCCAGGATCCTCAACAATCAGCCCGATTCCTCACTTAAGGTGCGCAGATCCATACCCGAAACCCGAGACCCTAAACCCTAAACCCTAAACCCTAAACCCTAAAGCCACACCTCTGGCCTTGCCACGAAGACCATTGGTCCACTCCTGCCTCTTCTCCTCTGTGCCGGCGATTCGGGTTTAGCGTTGAGCGTTTGCGAACTAGCTGAGGATGCCAGGAGTGAGGGGTTTAGGGTTTAGGGTTTAGGGTTTAGGGTTTAGGGTTTAGGGTTTAGGGTTTAGGGTTTAGGGTTTAGGGTTTAGGGTTTAGCATTTAGGGTTTAGGGTTTAGGGTTTAGGGTTTTCGGTTTAGGGGGCTTGGGGTTGGGAGTAACAGGATCAGAGGTTAGGGGGTTTCATGACTTGGGGACGACTTGGTTTGTTACGGGGAACTTAGGATTTGTAGGGCTTGGGGGGGCTTGTCGATTGCAGGCAGCTCTCTTCACCCTTGCTGTCGAACCCTAAACCCTTAACCCTAAACCCTCAACCCTAATTAAACGGCACCTTGTTCCGAGGCAGGGCCACGTACTGGTCGAGGAGCTTCTGTGTCTTCTCCTGCCGGGGGGGGGGGGGGGGTTCGGTAGAAGGGGCACCCCAGTGCAACTCGAAAGCACCAACAAGCGCTTGGCTGCACTCAGGAGGGTAGCTATAAATTAAACTCTTAGCTGCCTTAATAAGAAACCCAATAAACCCAAAAAAGGTAAGGATCAAAGAAGCCCAACTCAGGATTCAGCGCGACATTCCGTTTGGGGCCTAGGGGTCCCTAAACCTTATAGGGCCCTAAACCGTAACTAGACCCTTAGCCAAACCTTGCTATCGACATTTTCCCTCTGACCTCCAAACCCTGAACCTAAATCCTAGACCCTTAACCCTAAACCCTAAATCCTAAACCCTGAACACTTCCCGCAAACTGCCCCGTTGCCTCCGCCGTGACGTCGTCCGTCAGCATCTTCAGCAACCCTTTACCTCATTTTCTGGGTGTAGGGCATGTCAGGGGGTTTAGGGCAGCGCTTCGGGCTAAGGGTTTGGGGTTTAGGGTTTAGGGTTTAGGGCTGGGTGGTTTGGGGGTTTGGGGTGTGGGCTGCGGAGCTTTGAGGTCTCGACCTGCCCTGCGGAGGTGTCTTGAGGGTGTCATATGAGGGCTTACTGAGACTAGAGGGGGTTTTTGGGGATGGACATCTAATTACTTCGCAGGAAGCTGATGCTAGTAAGCCCTAAACCCTAAACCCGAACCCCTACAAACCCGAACAAACCCCAAAAAACCATATGACCTCTATAAACCCTGTACACCCTATAACCCTCAACCGTTTGGGCGCCGGAGTTCTGCCGGAATGTCCCGGCGGTATGGCGATTTGCCGTGGCAGCTTCTGCACACTGAGGTTTACTCCCTGCAGACCCTAAACCCGACCCCTAAGTTTAGAGTGCAGGGTTTAGGGCTTAGGGCTTGAGGCCTAGGGTTAGGGTTTGGGGTTTAGGGTTTAGGGCTTGGGGTCTACGGACCTAAAGCATCCAAAGCCGTACAGCCTCCAGGCCGTAAACCCTAAACCCCCCCCCCCCCCCCAGACCCTGAACCCTGTAGACCCTAAACCCTGCAGACTGTAAACCCTACAGACGCTAAACAAAAAAAACTCTTTCCCGTAAACCCTACTGCTTGAATGCCCCTACACCCTACACCCTACACCCTACACCCTAAACCCTGAACCCTAAATCCTAAACCCTAAACCCTAAACCCTAAACCCTAAACCCTAAACCCTAAACCCTAAACCCTAAACCCTGTCCCAGTGGCCCGAGCCCATGCCTTTCCACTCGTGGGCGCAGTGCTGCGGCTTTCCAGGCTGTGAGGTGCGCATCCTCGGCAAAGCCCTAAACCCTAAACCCTAACCCCTAAGCCCTAAGCCCTAAGCCCTAAACCCCAAACCCTAAACCCTTAAACCCAAAACCCAAAACCCAAGACCCAAAACCCAAAACCCAAAACCCAAAACCCAAAACCCAAAACCCTAAACCCTAAACCCTAAACCCTAACCCTAAACCCTAAACCCTAAGCCCTAAAACCGAAACCCTGATCCCTAACTCCTAAACCAAATTTTGGGGCTTTAGGTTCCTTTCTTTTTTTTGGGGGCGAGGCGGGGTTGGGAGGTCAGGCAATTGGTGAAAACGCCCGAAGCCCGAAGCCCAAAGCTAAACCTTACTTCAGGACTGCTCCCGAAATCCAAGATCTGAGGATCCCCTCGGACAAAATGCGGAACATTCCTCAAATTGAGGGAAGTCGGGGTCTCTCTGAGCTCTTTCCGAGACCACCTAAACCCTAAACCCTAATCCCTAAACCCTAAACCCTAAACCCTAAGCCCGATAAACCCTAAACCCTAAGCCGGTGACAGGGCGTTATCGGCGAGGCTCTGCGCCTGCCTTTTGGATCCAGGCGTGGGCGCTGTCTTGATTCCTGGGGCTGCGGTTTAGGGTTTAGGGTTAGGGTTCAGGGTTTAGGGTTTAGGGTTTAGGGGGCTTAGGGTTTAGGGTTTAGGGTTTAGAGTCTAGAGTTTAGGGTTCAGGGTTTAGGGCCTAGGGCTTAGGGCCTAGGGCCTAGGGTGTAATAGGGCTTAGGACGTCGGGGCTTAGGGTTTAGGGTTGAGGACAAACGAGGGTTCGGGGTTTAGGGTTTAAGAGGACTCTGAAACCCTCATCTATACAACCCGCAGAACAATAATATAAATAAATAAATACATAAATAAATAAATAGAAATATACATAGGGTAAGATAGGGTAGGCTAGGGTAGGATGTCTTTACCATGCCCTGGACTTGTATACGCGCCAAAATCAACAAATATCAAACCTCTGTGGACGAAAGTGGTTCCGAACCCTATATCCAAAACTAAGTCGGAAGCACCGGAGGTCTAAACACGGAGCCTTAATCATAAAGCTCCAACTTACCCCTGAACCCTGAAACAGAAGAAAAGAAAAACTGGAACCTACAGCCTAAACCAGAAAACAGCCCCTAAACCCTAAACACTCCAAACCCTGAACCCTAAACCCTGAAGCCTGAAGCCTGAGCCCTCTAAACTCTGAGTCCTATGCCAAGCCGAAACCCTAAACCCTAACTGACTGGTGCTTGAAAGCCCTTCAAAACTTATTTACGAAAAGGCTCCCTTGAAAGGGAAAGAAGGGCAAAGCAAAAACTATCCCAAAGCAATACCCAGCTAGAAGTAAATTTAAACCCTAAACCCCAAACCCCAAACCCTAAACCCTAAACCCTAAACCCTAAGCCCTAAACCCTAAACCCTAAACCCTAAACCCTAAACCCTAAACCCTAACCCTGAACCCTAAACCCTAAACCCGAAACCCGAAACACTCAAGCCACGGGTCGTGGCATGGGCGCCTGTAGCTGCTGCTTGGAGAAGGTACTTCGGCCGCCCTCGGGGCGAAAAAAAGGGGGGGGGGGGGGGGGGCGCTGTCGGCGGCATGATTTAGGGTTTAGGGTTTCGGGTTTAGGGTTTAGGGTTTAGGGTTTGGGGTTTAGGGTTTAGGGTTTAGGGTTTAGGGTCTAGGGTTTAGGAGGCATTCAGGGGCTTGGAAGGGGCTTCATCAAGCGTTTAGGGTTGGGGGTTCATGGCTTAGGCGAGGGTTTGAGGGTTTGGGTTCAAGCGTTTCAGAACTAGAGGGCTAAACCCTAAACCCTAAACCCGAAACGTTTTGAATCAGGGCTTGGTGAAAGAACTTGGGAAAGCTTCAGGGGCTTGGGGCTTTTAGGAGCTTTCGGGGCTTTACGGGTTTTAGGGGCTTTAGGGGTTTTAGGGGTTTTGGGGGGTTTTAAGGGTTTTAGAGTTCCTTAGGGGGTGTTAGGGGTGTGAGGGCTGTCAGGGGTTTTGGGGCTGTTAGGGCTGTCAGGGGGTTTAGGGGTGTTTAGGAGTGTTAGGAAAGTTAGGGGTGATAGGGGTTTAGGGGGCTTTCGGGGTTGAGGGGCTCAGGGTTTCGAGGCTTTAGGAACTCACCAGCTGTAGGGCTCACCGACAGGTTACCCTAAACCCTAAACCCTAAACCCGAAACCCGAAACCCTAAACCCTAAAACCCTAAACCCTAAACCCGAATTAACCCCTTAACCCTAAAACTTGAGCCCCTTAAAAGCCCTAGACAGGCCTCCACCAGCAACTGGCGCTCTCTTTCCTTGGCCAGCTGCGCGTCGTAGTCGCGCCTCGAGGGCTCCCCCTCCCAGGGAGATTTTGGAGGTAAAAGGGTTAAGGGTTTCGGGCTTAAGGTTTCAGGTTTGAGCTTTAGGTTGAGGTTTTAGGGTTTAGGGTTTAGGGTTTAGGGTTTAGGGTTTAGGGTTTAGGGTTTAGGGTTTAGGGTTTAGGGTTTAGGGTTTAGGGTTTCGGGTTTCGGGTTTAGCTCCAACTCAGCGACCGGATCCAGAGCGACAAGAAGATGACCACAAGGCTCATTGAGCTAACAACACATAGGGGTGGACGAAGTCAAGGTAGCCCTGCGGGAGATGGTTGGGGGGGGGGGTTGGGGGGGGTTGGGGGGGGTTGGGGGGGGGGGTTGAGATGTCCTATTTCATGCCACCCTGAAATGCTCGTAGGGTTTAGGGTTTAGGCTAGTTTAGGGTTTAGGGTTTAGGGTTTGGGGTTTAGGGTCCCCTACTACCCCCCTAGGTTCCCCCCTTAAATGCTCTTAGGGTTAGGGTTTAGGCTAGTTTAGGGTTTAGGGTTTGGGGTTTAGGGTTTAGGGTTTGGGGTTTAGGGTTTAGGGTTTAGGGCTAGGGTTGAGGATCTCTCGCATCTCACCTCCTCCAAGTTTTCCTCCGATCTCTCTGACGTCGTTCACTTGCTATCTGTTGCAGCTCATCTTGAACAGCAGCTTTGGTACTTTGTGTGCACGGGCGATATGCGCAGCAGCCGCTCGAAGAGCTTCAACCCCAGCTGCAGTCATTCCAATGGCCGTGAGGGCCATTGGTTTCTGGGGGATTGACGTATCCCTGGGTTTGCGTCGTGGCCTGCAGAATTGGCACTGAAGTAGAAGGGACCATGAGACTAAGCACGCACGCTTCTAGCTTGCTGAGAACATCCTCCTCCTCAGCAGTCATCGGAGTCTGAGGAAAGAAACGAAAGAAATACGGCACTCTCGTGCCAAAAGGTCGTGGCTGTTGAAGCCTCCGCCTAGAGTCTCTTCTTCAAGGGTTCAGGATTGAAGGTCTGGAGTTTAGGGTCAGGGTTCAGGGTTTTGGGCTAGGGTTTGTGGGTTGAGGGGTTGATGGGCTTACGGGCTGAGGGTTTTCAGGGTTTCGGAATTAGGGCTCAAGCCCAAACAAACCTGGGAAGCCGCTTCAACAGCCCCATAACTTTCACCTTCAAATTCGGTCTCCGCCAATCCCCCCGTGCCTGCGCGTCTCATCGCTGAGGGTGGCGTATGCCTGCGCACCCCAAACCCTGAACCTCAAACCTACACCCTAAAGCCTAAACCCTAAACCCTAAACCCTAAACCCTAGGGCTTTGTTAGGGTTGAGGCGAAAAGAAAAAGGCTCACGTTCGGCGCTTTAGGGTGTAGAGGGTTGACTTAAGGAAACCCTACACCCAAACCCTAAGCCCTAATTAAACCCTAAACCCTAAACCCTAAACCCCAAACCCTAAACCCCAAACCCTAAACCATCGGGTTTACAGGGCCCCGAGGGCTTTCGGTTCTAGTTCTTTAGGGTTGGTGGCTTCGGGTTGAGCGCTTTGGTGTAGAACTACCCATAGATTCGCCAGTACCTGCGCCCGAGCAGCTATGGGGTTGATGGGGTTTTTTTGGGGCCGAAGAGTATACAAACTTTACAAGCTTCGGGGTGCAAAGAGTTTAGGGTGTGAGAAGCTGATATCTGATAGACCTCAAGACCAGCGCATCGCGACCAGGTATAAGGTGATTCGCATCAGGGTTTAGGGTTGATTGGGTTTAGGGTGTAGGGTTAACCCTGAACCCTGAACCCTGAGAACCCTGAGAACCCTGAGAACCCTGAGAACCCTGAGAACCCTGAGAACCCTAAACCCTAAACCCTAAACCCTAAACCCTAAACCGATTCAACCCCAGCACCCAGCCTTGCTCAGCGCGTCGAAGGCATCCTTGTCACCTCCCTTATCCGGGTGCTGCTCAAGAGCTCGCTGGCGGTAGGCCCGGATGATGTCCTGACGAAAGCAGGTAACGCGAAGGGCTTTGAGGCTTTCTGGGGCTTAAAGCCTTAAAAACCGAAAAACTCCTAAACCCGAAACCCTAAAGCCTGATTGGGTTGAGGGCTTGGGACTTGGGTTGAAGGCGAAAAGAACTCGAGGCCCTGCAACTTAAGCCCTGTAGATAACCCACGTCCAACTTTACCCTCCAATCCCCGAACCCTAAACCCTAAATCCTAAACCCTAAACCTCAAGCCCTGTACCCTTTATAGGGTTTATAGGGTTTATAGGGTTTCATACGGTTTGGGGTTTGGAGTGGTTGGTTTCAAGGTTTGGGCGGGGGAGGGGGGGGGGAGGTGAAGAGCTTAGGGATTAGATTCATAAGGTCCTCCTGTGTCACCTCTTCCTCCACACCCAGCACGTCCTTGGCGTCGGAAAAGGTTGGAGACCAATAACTCTAAGCCCCTAACCGTCTCAACGCCCCAAGCCCCTCCTAAACCCTAAACCCTAAAACCTAAAACCCTGAAGCCTATCCCCTGTCACCCTAGAACTATAGATGCCAATATCACCCCAGGTAAACCACATCCCTTAACCCATCTTCCCAGACCTCCGGGAGAATCCAAGAAGTAGATCCCTTAAGGGTTCCTATACCCTAAACCCTAAACCCTAAACCCTAAACCCTATACCCATAGTCGTATAGGGTACTTTTGGGAGGTTCTACTTTTTGGATGAAGGGTCTGGGTTGGGGATCCGAAAAAAATGCGGGATGTCGGTCGGAGTCGCCTGGGAACACTAAACCCCCCGAAAAACCCTAGTTTAGGGTTTAGGGTTTAGGGTTTAGGGTGTAGGGTTTAGGAGCCCGAACCCAGGCTTTGCGTTCTCAAAGGTGTTGGTTTAGGCGTTCTTGGTAGTCCAGTATTCATCTTAAAACAAGGGCACACTTTTTGGGGTTGGTTACCATATAAGGGACCCCCCAAAGAAAGGGTAAAGGGCACCTCTGGGCTACTAAACCCTAAACCCTAAACCCGAAACCCTAAGCCCTAAACCCTAAACCCTAAACCCTAAACCCTAAACCCTAAACCCTAAACCCTAAACCCTAAACCCTAAACCCTAAACCTTCAGAGATTCGGGTCTAGGGCCTCAAGTGTGTGTAAGGGCGGTGGAGGGAGCGGATCTCTCGAGTGCTTTTGCTTGAGTTGAGGGATCTGCTGAGTTCCTGGCACCGTAAACCCTACCCCCCTCCCAGTTTAGGGTTTAGGGTTTAGGGTTTAGGGTTTAGGGTTTAGGGTTTAGGTTTCAGGGTTCAGGGTTCAGGGTTTACAAAAGGAGAGAAAGAGAGAGAGAGAGAGAGAGAGAGAGAGGGAGAGAGAGAGGGAGACACATTGGCGCCGGAGAGTCATAGAGAGTCTGCTCCCCTGACGCCTCTTCGCCATCAAGGAGCTCCATATGTACAGGGAGGCAACGCCTAAACCCTAAACCCTCAACCCTCAACCCTAAACCCTAAACCCTGAACCCAAATTGGGCTTCGTCAGGGCCGGATGGTGGCATCTGCGGGTACTGGACTCAGGCTTGGGGTAGGTCAAGACTATCAAACTGCAGTTTGCCTTGATCCTGCTGTCGTAGGGAAGGCCTTAAAACCCTAAACCCTAAACCCTCAACCCTAAACCCTAAACCCTAAACCCTAAACCGTGTCCTGCCTTGCTGTCATGAGGAATGCCTTTTGAGCCGCATAGCTTTGAACCCAGGATCGGCTTGTGCGGGGTTGCTCAAAGGGCTTCTGGGTTTAGGGTTTAGGGTTTAGGGTTTAGGGCGAATATGCTTAGGGTGAAGGCTTTTGGGGTTTAGGACTTGGGGTTGAGGGCTTAGGGTTTGGGAATTGGGGTTTAGGGTTTGGAGTTTAGGGAGGGTTTGGGGTTTGGGGTTAGCTAGGGGTTTGGAGCCTGCAGGGTTTATGCGTCTTTGTAGGGCTTTGGAGAGAGCTGAAGGCAGCTATGGAGTCTGTAAGGTTTGTAGGGGCTCTAGCGTTTGCAGGCTTTTCGGGTTTACAGGGTTTGCCGTCCAGGGTTTTGAGGCCCTAAACCCGAAACCCTAAACCTTAAACCGGTTCAGGGTTTAAGTCTTGAGGTGGAAGGGTTGGGGGCTCAAACCCAAAACCCTGAACCCTGAACCCTGAACCCTAAACCCTAAACCCTAAACCCTGAACCCTGAGCCCTAAACCCTAAACCCTAAACCCTAAACCCTAAACCCTAAACCCTAAACCCTAAACCGCAACCCTAAACGCAGCCAAGGCCTCCTAAACCCTCAACTCCAATGGGGTTTACGGAGGTTTAGGGTTTAGGGTTTAGGGCTTAGGGTTTAGGGCTTGAAGTTTTGGGGGTGAAGGTGTAGGCTTCAGGGCTTAGGCCTAAATACAAGCCAACAACCTAAAGCCCCCAACCCCCCACTAAGCCCTCACCCTAACCCCTAAACCCTAAACCCTAAACCCTAAACCATTTTGGGCTTTCCGTGACCGGTCCGGCACAGCTTTTGTGTTTGGAATAGGGCATTTGCCACCCTGAGTCCTAACGCGAGCACCCCAAACCTGGCGCCCTAAACCCGAAACCCGCATGACTCCTTACACCCTGGACCCTAAACCCTAAACCCTGAACCCGAAACCCTAAACCCGGAGCCTGAGAACCCTAAACCCTGAACCCGGAGCCTGAACCCCCAATCCCCAAACCCCAAACCCCAAACGCCAAACCCCAAACCCCAAACCCCAAACCCCAACCCCAAACCCCAAACCGCAAACCCCAAACCCCAAACCCCAAACCCCCAAACCCCCAAACCCCCAAACCCCCAAACCCCCCCACAATAACCCCCAAAGATACACCCAAACCCCCAAAACCCACAATTACCACCAAACCCCCCAAACCCCCAAACCCCAAACCCCCAAACCCCCAAAACCCCCAAACCCCAAACCCCAAAAACCCCCAAAAACCCCCCAACCCCCAAACCCCCAAACCCCCAAACCCCCAAAACCACCAACCCCAAACCCCAAACCGACAAACCCCAAACGCAAAAGCCCAAAGCCCAAACGCCAAACGCCAATACGCCAAACCCCAAACCACAAACCCCAAACCCCAAAACGCCAAACAAAAACCCCAAAACCACACACCGGATCTAGGTGCTCATGGAAGCCGAGAACAGGCCGCGACAGACTCAGTTCAGCACACCCCCGCATCTGCTCGCCGCCCGCCGCCTCACCACCCCCTAAAACCTAAACCCGCGAAAACAAACCCACAACCCTAAACCCGAAACCCTAAACCCCCGAAACCCTAAAACCCGAACCCGAAACCCTAAACTGTGTTATCCTGAAGCAGAAGTTCAAAAGCTTACCCACAACCCTATTAAGTTCCGAAAAACTTGCCTATCAAACCCTAACTCAAACACCAAACAATGCCCTTCCCAGAGGCCAAGATACCGCTTCAAGGCTTAGGGTGTGGGGTTCAGCTTCTTGGGTCTCTTCCTCCCTCTCACTCTCCCCTTCCTCTCAATTTCTCCCTCTCACTCTCCCTCCCTCTCCCCTCATCCCTCTATCCCTCGCTCGCTCTCTCCCTCTCTCCATCTCGCTCCCCCTTCTCCCTCTCGTTTTCCCTCTCCCCCCGCCCTCTCGCTCTCCCGTCGTCTCCTCGCTCTCTCTCTATGTCTCTCTCCTTTCTTCTTGTCTCTCTTGTCGGAATAGAAGCGTCCAGCGCTCCCGGTTGTCGTTGCTTAGAGCACCGTGTCATGGAGGTTAGAGTTACAGCTTTGTAGTTTCGGGCTTCTCCTTATACACTCAAACAATATTAAAGGAACCCTTCTATCCCTCCCAAGAACAGTAATATAAAACCCTAAACCCTATACCCTAAACCCTAAACCCTAAACCCTAAACCTAAAACCATAAACCCAGAGAACCCTAAACCCTAACAAACCCTAAACCCTAAACCCTAAACCCTAAAACCTTGTTTCAGGGCGATGTTGGCCTTGCACTTATGAAGGCCGATGCAAAGTCGCCAGGCCTACGGGAGGGGAACTGCGGTTTGGGGTTGAGGGTTTTTGGGTTTAGGGCTAGGTTTAGGTTTAGGGTGTAGGGTTTAGGGTAGGGTTAGGTTAGTGTTTGGTTTCCTTGGGAGAGGGTTAGGTCGGGTTTAGGGTTTAGGGTTGGGTTTAGGGTTAGGTTAGGGCTTAGGGCTTCGGGTTTAGGGAGGTTTAGGGTTTGGGATCTGGTTTTGGGTTGGATTAGAGTTAGGTTAGGCGGGGGGGTTTAAGGGTTTCGGTGCTGCTGGTGTTTTCCGGTTTGGGGGGGTTGAAGTTAGAACTTAGGAGGAGTTCGGGTTGGGTTTGGGGGTTCAGGTTTTAGGGGCTTCGGGCTTAGCTGAGGGTTAGGGGGTTTGCCTCAAGTACTGTGTTTGGCGACTGTAATATAGCTATTCGAAACAGAACGCGCCACTGGAAACTGGACAACCCTCGTCCAGACACTGTGTTCGAGAACAAAGCAGCTGAATGGTTGCCCTACGCTCAAGCCTTACCCTCCTAGCGAACTAACTGAGATTAGTGAACCCTAAACCAGAGCCACAGCCCTAAGCCCCAAGCCCAACTGCCGAAGGTGCTATGGTGTGACACAGACCGGGGTACATTTTGCAACTTAGCTGCTCGTTGTTTTGTTGTGACTACGGTGTTCGCTTGTGTTCGGATGTTTGTTGATCTGGGCGGCCTGAGTTGCTGAAACCAAGGTAATATCGACGGGTTGGGTTAGGTTTAGGTTTAGGGTTAGGGTTTGGGGTTGGGGTTTGGGGTTTGGGGTTGGGGGGTTGGGGTTTAGGGTTAGGCTTAGGTTAGGGTTTAGAACTTAGGGTAAAGGTAGAGTAGGGGTAGCCCCTGCTCAAAGCGTAGCTGTTGTTCCACCATATCGTTGGAAGAACAGGCCTTACCGCATGTCAAGATAAAAGAACGTACTCATTTGTGGACGAATCTGTGACGCATACTTTTCCCGTACTCTCGAAAAGTATCTCTAAACACGGTAGGAAGACGAAAAGTGGACAAGGAACCTTAAACCCTAAACCCTAAAACCCTAAAACCTAAACCTAAAAACCTTAAACCCGACAACCCTAGACCCTAGACCTAGGGACCCCACCTGAGAGCACAGGCTTACGACCTCCCAAAAACCGCCCCGGCGTTCCCCGCCTTGGTAGCCCAGTGAACCAGTCTCATAAGGGCATCCTTTTTGGGTATGGTTATTTTATAAGGGAGCCCCTGAACCTAACCCTAAAACCCTAAAACCCTAAACCCTAAACCCGAAACACCTTAAACCCTAAAACCCTCAACCCTAAACCCTAAACCCTAACAATCCCTAAACTCTAAACCCTAAACCCTAAACCCAAACCCTAAACACTAAACCTAACCACTTAAACCTAGACCCTCTAACACAAAAACAAAAAAAGGGGTAAAGGGCCCCCCTGGGCTGGCACCCCCCCCCCCCCCCCCCCCAACCCACCACCGCCTGTTGCCACGGCTCCTCATAGTGGTTCGCGCTGGTGTCGGGGACTTGATTGCGGACCTGCTCATGTACATCATTTGGGCTCAGGGTTGGCTTGGGGTTTAGGGTTTAGGGTTTGGGGTTTGGGGGGTTAAGGTTTAGGTTTCGCGGCTAGCCCGCCTTCACAAGTCGCAAACACCAAGACAAAATTCCTCACAAGACCCGAAAAAACCCAAACATAAACCCTCAACCTCCACTCATGCGCTGTTGGCATCTGAGATCGGTTAGGTGTTCCACGGGTGTAAACGTTTCAGGGATCTAAACCCACACCCTAAACCAGGGTGCACCCAGCCCTAATGCCCCAAACCCCTACGTAAACCCTCACCCTAAATCCCAAAGCCCTATAACCCTAAACCCCAACCAAAAACCCTAAACCCTAGACCCTAAACCCCAGAACATCAGCTGCCTCAATTTGGAAGGCCAGCGTGTCGCGCGGCTCCCAGACAGCACCCACCTCGAAGCTCGAACTACGAAGGGATGCGAGTTCATCGTGTAGGGTTTAGGGTTTAGGGTTTAGGGTTTCGGGTTTAGGGTTTAGGGTTTAGGGTTTAGGGTTTAGGGTTTAGGGTTTAGGATTCAGGATTTGGGGCTAGGGTTTAGGGTTTCGGGGGTTTAGGGACTGCTTCGGGGCCAGGGTTCCAAGGGCCAACCTTTCGGGCCTTGTCTTAGGGCTTGGGGCTTGTAGGGCTTAGGGCTTTTAGGGCTTAGGGCTTAGGGGTTAGGGTTGAGGGTTGAGGGTTGAGGGTTTAGGGTTTAGGGTTTAGGGTTTAGGGTTTAGGGTGTAGGGTGTAGGGTGTAGGGTGTAGGGTGTAGGGTGTAGGGTACAATATGCTCCCTGTTTTGGAGATCCTTAGTGTAAGGCGGCCCCTCTCATGCAGGGCAGCCGAAAAGGTACGATAATTTAGAGAACCGACCGTATGACGATCAGACTGATCTTCATATTCTTCAACTCCGCCGAAGCCTACGGGCATAGGTGTATGGGGAGCAGAAAGCAGGTACCCCACCTCGAATCCCTGAAACTTAGGGCTTAGGGCTTAGGGTCCGCTTTGGGGGGATTAAGGGGCCCTTCTTATGAACTTAGGGACCACAAAACCACATGTCTATCTCCACTTCAGCATGAATGCCCCAAAGGGATCCCCTTAGGACCTACGCGCTACCTAAGTGTTGCTAGAGCCGCCTAAGTGCTCCCCAACGGCCCTCCAAGATTACGCCTATGCCCCCCTCTTCTTCGCCTGGAATGGGAAATTACCCGAAGCCGACAGGCGCCCGGGAGCGGACGGTGCATGTATTTAAGCCCCCACCATAGGCGGAAACCCAGCCTGGCTTGTACATGAGCCTGTTGCAACAGCATCCGAGAAAAGGCAAAGGTTGCGAGTTTAGGGTTTAGGGTTGAGGGTTGAGGGTTGAGGGTGTAGCGCAAAGCCTCTTAAAGCCCTGAAGCCTGTTGCTTCGTAGCCCGGCAACCATATCATAATCTGGGCACCCTGTGTTGGGGTTGGTTACTTTGTAAGTGAGCCTTGAACCAAATAAAGGGGAAAAGGTACCACTGGGCTACCAAGTCGTTGCCTCGCCCCAGGCCGAGGCGGGTCGCGAAGCGTGACAATTATGATTGCACAATACCTACCACTATGTTCGAATTCATAGAACCCTAAACCCTAAACCCTAAACCCTACTGTTCTTGAAGCCCCGACGCCTTGCGATCGGGTCTGAGGTTTAGGGTTTAGGGTTTCGGGTTTTCCCTGTACGGGTTCAGGGGCCGGCTATAGGTTTAGGGCGGGTAAGCCCTCAACTGTCAAAAGCACCCTCCAAGCCCCATGCTTTAGGGTTTAGGGTTTAGGGCTTTGGGGCTTCTCAAGAAGAGTGCATGAAGCCCTGAAACCCATACCCTCAACCCTAAACTCCCGAAACTCGAGATGCCAGAACACCCTCTCACCCAGATCCAAGTCGCTCCACTCCAAGGGGGCTTAGGGTAGAGGGCTTGGGTAATCATCCTAAACCCTACACCCGAAACCCTAAACCCTAAACCCTAAACCCTAAGCCCTAAACCCTAAACCCTAAGCCCTAATTAAGCCCTAAGCCCTAAGCCCAAACCCTCCCTAGTTCTCCCGGAGGGCCCCCAAGCGTCCCGAGGTACCTGCCTCCATGTCTGCGTAGTTCAAGAGGCCCTTGCAGTTGGCGATCTGCTGGCCGACGAGAACAGCCTGAGTGACCCACGAAAGGGTTAAGGGTTTAGGGTTTAGGGTTTAGGGTTTAGGGTTTAGGGATTTAGGGTTTAGGGTCTAGGGTCTAGGGTTTAGGACTTTGGGTTTAGGAGTTTAGGGTTCTCATGTCTCATCCCCAAGCTCCAGAAACTGCCCTGCCTCCTCTGCCCCCCCCCCCCCCCCCCTACCCACATCCCGAAGAGAACGTCGAAACGAAAAGACAATGTCGAGATCGGAAGTAGGTAGAACCAATGAAGGTTTGCAGGTTCACTGTTGCTTTCACAGTACACTACCCGGTATCAGAAGGGCCATTGCACCCTGCAATCTCTTTAAAGGCCTTTATGGGGTTGACTTGGGGGGCTGCTAAGGCCTACTAGCCCTGGTATGTTGAAGTCAAGTAGTTCAGGAGTCTTAGTGTGTCTTGAGTCTTGACCCATGAGCTCTATGTATGCGGTTCTTCAAGAGCCCACCGCTCATCCACCGCCGCCGTGTGCCTGAGAACAAGAAAAACTTCTTCCAATGTGGATGCCAGTTCCCTTTGCTCACCTGATCTCTCTCTCTCTCTCTCTCTCTCGTCTCTCTCTCTCTCTCTCTTTCTCTCTCTCTGGCGCTTTCACTCCATCCCTCCCGCTGCTTGTTCTTTATCTCTCTCTCTCTCTCTTTCTCTCGTTCTTTCTCTCTCTCTCTCTCTCTCTCTCTCTCTCTCTCGCTCTCTCACTTTCTCTCTCTCGTTGCTTGCAACCGCGTGAAAAAACAACCATGGGGGCTCTTGCACAGCTACGGGGGCGAAAGAGGCGCCCTTTCGCGAGAAGAGCAGACTGCGCCACAGCCCCAGGTTGGTCTTATCAAGCTTAGGGTTTAGGGTTTAGGGTTTAGGGTTCAGGGTTCAGGGTTTAGGGTTTAGGCTTTGGGGTTTTGGGTTTAGGGTTTCGGGTCCCTTCAGCGCATCGACGGTTCGTTTGACAGGCTCTAGCTCAGTTGGAACAGCAATGCCTCCGATCCCAGCCAAATCAGCAACCACATCATGTATCATTACGAGTTATGCGATTATGACATTAAGAAGCCCATCTCCTAAACCCCCATAAACCTCCATAAACCCCCCTAAACCCCATAAACCCCATAAACCCTAAACCCTAAACCTTAAACCCTAAACCCTAAACCCTAAACCCTAAACCCTAATTAAACCCCATAAACCCACGCCCAAAACACCAGCCCTGAAGCCAAAGAGCACCAAGTGGGGCTGCATGGCCGGGTGGATCACGCACGCCGCAAACGGCCTCACGCATTTGGTGCCCCCCCCCCCCCCCTTTTTTGGTTTGGGGTTTAGGGTTTAGGGTTTAGGGTTTAGGGTTTAGGGTTTAGGGGGTTTAGGGTTTAGGGTTTAGGGTTTAGGGTTTAGGGTTTAGGGTTTAGGGTTTAGGGTTTAGGGTTTAGGGTTTAGGGTTAGGGTTTAGGGTCTGGGGTGAAAAATTTGGGGTCTGGGCCTGGGGGTTTAAAGGTTTAGTTTAGTGCTTTAGGGGATATGGATTTCGCCCCCCCACACACAGGCTCAGGCTTTTTCATCAGGAGCTCTGTGGGTCTTTACGAAAATAAAGGATCCCTAATAGACCCCCAAATTAATCGGATTCCCTAGTAGAAGGACCCCAATAAGGGTACCCTAAACCCTAAACCCTAAACCTAAACCCTAAACCCTAAACCCTAAACCCTAAACCCTAAACCCTAAACCCTAAATACCCTAAACCCCAAACCCCAAACCCTAAACCCTAAACTCTAACCCCAAACCCTCAACCCTAAACTCTATATAACCCTAAACCCTAAACCCTAAACCCTAAACCCTAAACCCTAAACCCTAAACCCTAAACCCTAAACACTAAACCCTAAACCCTAAACCCTAAACCCTAAACCCTAACCCTAAACCCTAAACCGAAATCCCTGTGGCGGAGCTGGGAGATGCGAAAACAAATGCGAAAGTACCTGTGTGCCAGCGACGGCACCAATCCGGGTCGGGAGCCAAGGGCAGTCCCCGCGAAACGCTCAAGAGCGGTGTGCCAAAACACAGGAAGCTGAATGAAAGCGCTCTTCCGGACTCCCCTGAGCCTACAAAATCTACATTTCTTAAACCCTCAACTCCCAAACCCCAAACTCCCTCAACCCAGAGCCGTCAACTCCCAAGCTGAAAACCCTAAACCCTAAAACTCCCAAACCTCAATCTCCCTCAACCCTCAACCCTCAACCCTCAACCCTCAACCCTCAACCCTCAACCCTAAACCCTAAACCCTAAACCCTAAACCTCAAGAAGGGCCTCGAACTCTGAGCCGCTCTCGGCGATGAGTTGCATCACCTGCTGGGCCCTTTAGGGTTTAGGGTTTAGGGTTCAGGTTTAGGGTTTAGGGTTTAGGGTTTAGGGTTTAGGGTCTAGGGTTTAGGGTTTAGGGTTTAGGTTTTAGGGTTTAGGGTTCAGCATCTCAAGTCCAAGCATTCATACGTCAAGAAACTATTCCAGAAAAATGCGCACCCGCCCAAACAATCCCATAACATTAAGGAAATATTTCACTTATAGCAGGACCTTGCCCACTAAAACAAAGACCTTGCCCAGTACAAAAATGACGTTGCCCAGTAAAACGGCGAGCTTGCCCAGTAACTCCCCAACATTTTACTTATATATGAAAGAGAGGTTTAGGGTTTTAGGGATTCGGGTTTAGGAATTAGGGTTCAGGGTTTAGGGTTTAAGGAATAGGGACTGGTGTGCATGTAGGGTTACGGGTTTAGGGTCTAGGGATTCGGGTTTAGGGTTTGGGGTTGGGGTTTGTGGTTTCGGGATTAGTTCTTTGTTCTAGGGTTCGGGTTTAAGGGTTTAAGGGCTGAGGGTTTAGCAGGGCTTTGAGGGATGATAGGGCTTTTTAGGGCTCTTGGGTTTTTCGGGCCCTATGGAGCTGTAGGCTTTATAGGGCTTATTGGTTTAGGGTTTAGGGTTTAGGGTTTAGGGTTTAGGGTTTAGGGTTTGCGGTGCAGACCAACAAACACACGTCGTGGTTGATGAACATCTTGCACAAGGTGCGCACTTTTGCACGTAGTACCCCGCTGCTTGTCATCGAGCACTCGTGCACCCTGAGCCCTCAAACTCCCTAAACCTTGTAAACCCTAAACCCTAAACCCTAAACCCTAAACCCTAAACCTTAAACCTTAAACCCTCAAGACCCTCGATCCACAAACGTGGGTACGCGGGGGCTCGGCGGCTCTTCACACGCTGTCCACTGCGATGCTGGCAGCATCCTCGGGTCCGAAGAAGACGACCACTGGCCACAGTGGCTCAGCCGGAAGCTCCGTGAACATGGGGCCGAAGGGCTCCAAGTTCTCGTAGCACTGCATCGTCCCTTGGTCGATGTCGAAGAGGACGGCCAGCTTGATGTCGTGATTCCAGTCACCCTTGCTTGCCCTGTGAGTTCGCCTTGCCCGAGCTGCAACATTCCTGGTGGATCCTCCGTGGTACAGGCCGAAGAAGGCCGGGTCGTGCTCGGGATCTCTGTTGACGTCGACACTGGCAGTGCCGGCACCGATGCCCAAAGCAAAGCTCCTGGTGTGCAGCACAATTCGCATCAGCACCCGACCCGACAGAGGAGGACAGTCGGGGGCTTCGGAGTGCAACAGGGGCCCAGTGAAGGCCACTCCACCAGCTCGCAGCTTCGACACCAGTGAGAAGGCGGACACCTTCTGGCCTTGGCAGAGGTGAAGCTCGGAGCCCACCTCGGCGTGATCTTGAAACGCCGAAGGCGGGAAGTGCTCGAACTCCGTTGCCTCGCAACCAAGTTGCAGGGTCCCTACCGCTCGGCCCAGGGCGTAGCTGCTGGCCACGACCTGGTTCGCGCCACCCGGGCAAATCCCCCCCCCACTCCCAGTCACCCTCCCCGCTTTTCTGGCTCACTGAAAATCGGTTCAATCTTTGGAAAGACTTCTAGGCCAAAAAGAAGATGAGGCAACGACACTGAGCCAAGACGCCATCATCAGGTCGGCTGCGCCACAGACTTCCCGAAGCGCCCGCGCCCTTGTGCAGACAAGGGGCTCCCCGCCTGCGATGAGGCGCACTTGGGACACGGCCAGGCGCTTCATACCCGCGACGGCTAGGCAGCAGTCGTACACGGACGCGTCCGGCGGAAGATTCACCAGCAACTCGGTGCCGTCCACTGCTAACACCCGGTAGGGCGTTAGGTCCGCCTTGCCCCCAGAGTCGTCTGAAGGCCCAGACACCTCGACTGTAGGAGTCGGCTCCGACATTGCTGCAGGGTTTAGAGGCTGTGGTGGTTGTTGCAGAGATGGCTTTTTGAACCGATTGGCTTCACAGAGACACATCAAGTCAGCTCGTAGAACTCACCGCATGCCGCGACCCGAAGCGTAAACCCCCAAAGCCCCCTGAAGCCTCAACCCTTCCCAAAATCCCTTTAAACCCCTTTCCTCTACACCCCGTAAACCCTAAGAACCGTCGAAATCCTAGTTATATGTCACAAAACCTGGTTTCTGCACCCCGCGCACCCGAACCCCCGCCTCCCCTGGCCGCGTGGGCACAGCCACGCGGAAGGCGATGGAGATCCACTGCTTGACGCCAGCCCTCAGGTCCTTCGCTTGTCTCAAGGCGCAGGGATTTACGTCGTGTTGAAAGGTTTCGGGTTGAGGGCTTTAGGGGTTTATGGGCTTATAGATGCATTAGAGGCTCAGGAGACTATAAATGGAGATGCAGATATAGAGTCAATTAATATTGCTAGGGCGCACCGCATTCTCCGAAAACCCTAAACCCTAAACCCTAAACCCCACCCGCCCCCCTAAGCGCGCGCCTCTCCAGTGGAAGGGCCGCCCGGCAGCAACGCCTCGGGATGGAGGGATCTTCATGTCAAGGGACCATGGGTGTAGGATTTAGGGTTTAGGGTTTAGGGTTTCGGGTTGTGGGTTTAGGGTTAGGGTTTATAGGGTTTAGGGTTTAGGCTTAGGGTTTAGGGCTACGGCTTAGGGTCCCGAACTCCCCGAAGGGCCAAGGATCAGGGCCCTGTTGGCTAGCTTAGGCCCTAGATGTTTAGGAGGGTAGATGAAAAAAAGGACCCTAAAACCACAACATGACTGAGGTCCTGAAACCCTGAGCCTGAACCCTAAACCCTAAACCCTAAACCCTAAACCCCAAACCCCAAACCCCAAACCCCAAACCCCAAACCCCAAACCCTAAACCCTAAACCCGAAACCCTAAACCCTAAACCCAATCCAACTCTCCCAACTCCATTCGGCACCCCCTGAGGCGCCCCACGCCAAACGGAATCTCTTCCCCCACACGGAAGCCAGGGACGAAGCTGGGACCGTCCAGGATCTGCCCACATTACACAGGGTTTCGGGTTTCGGGGTTAGGGTTTAGTGCTAGGGTTTAGGGCTTCGGGTTTAGGGTTTAGGGTTTAGGGTGTAGGGTTTATGACTTTATAGGCCTTGCTGTTTAGGGGATTTAAGGTCTTCTTCAAGGGATTCCATGCCTTGGATGTGTGGGTTTCGCGCTGATGGTTTCCCAGCCCCATGAGCGGCAGCGCCACCATCTGAACATCTAGGGTCTAGGGTCTAGGGTCTATGGTCTAGGGTTTAGGGTTTAGGGTTTAGGGTCTAGGGCTTTTGGGCATTAAGGCATTAGGGGCATTGGCAGGTTCGGATCTCTGTACCATCACTACACAAGACACCAATGCCCTGAGTGCGATGCATGAAGCGCAACAAGGCATTAGGGTTTAGGATTTAGGGTATTTAGGGTCTAGGGTTTAGGGCTTAGGGCTTAGGATTTCGGGTTTGGGGTTTAGGGCCTGAGGGTCTAGGGTTCTCAAGGATCTCAAGGCACGGTTCTCAACCTTAAACCCTCGGCATTCTCGATTCTCATCCTTAAGCCCTAAACCCAAAGCACCCTCAACCCTCAACCCTCAACCCTCAACCCTCAACCCTCAACCCTCAACCCTCAACCCTCAACCCTCAACACTCAACACTCAACCCTCAACCCTCAACCCCAAACCCAAAACCCTACACCCGAAGTAAATAAACCCTAAACCCTAAACACTTCAAACATCCCCTCATCCCCCACCCCCAGGTAGCTGAAAGCCGCTCCAAGAGCTCGAGGAGTTCAAGCACTCAAAAACCAAGGGTTTACAAACCCTAAACCCTAAACCCCAAACCCCAAACCCTAAACCCTAAACCCTCAGCCCTAAACTCTAAACTCTCAACCCTAAACCCTAAAGCCCCTGCTTGAAGCCCTCCTTGAGGTCGGCATCGCGCGTTTGCAGCTCCCAGACGTTGGAAGCGAGCACCTTCCGCAGCTTGGGGGTTTAGGGTTGGGATTTAGGGTTTAGGGTTTAGGGTTTAGGGTTGTAGGGTGATAGGTTTATAGGGTTATAGGGTTTTAGGGTTTTAGGGATTTAGGGTTTTAGGGTTTTAGGGTTTTAGGGTTTTAGGGCTTTAGGGTTTAGGGTTCAGGGCTTAGGGCTTAGGGGTTTAGGGCTCTAGGGCTCTAGGGCTTAGGGTTGGGATGTTCCCCCTTCTACTAACAGTCGTTTATAGGGATTGTAGTACACCCCTACTAAAATGCCTATTAAGGACTGAGGGGGAACATCTCAAGCTTGGAGTGTGGGTTTGGGGGCTTTGGGTTCATGTCATGGATCAAAAGGTCCAGAAAAGCACGTATATCCCCCTTGTCCCACATCCTCCAAGCCTCAACCTCAGCCCTCAACCCTGAACCCTTAACCCTAAACTCGAAACCCTCAACCCTGGGCTCTAAGCCCTGAACCCTTGGCCGCCCTTACAACCTGGACCTAAACCAACCCGGCCAAAAAAATATATCCGGATTCCCAAACTCCTAAAAACTCAAACCTGCAGGGCCTGACCCCTAAAATGCAACAAATCCCTAAACCCAAAGCCCCAAAAACCCTCAACTTTCAATCCCCTCCAAAAAATGCCTTGGGCCCCAGAAACCCGTGGAATGGCCCTGAAATGCCTTTGAAACCTCCACCCTGCACACTGAAACCTCCACCCTAAACCCTAAACCCTAAACCCTAAATCCTAAACCCAAAACCCAAAACCCTAAACCGAAAACCCTAAACCCTAAACCCTAAACCCGAAACCAACGAGCTGGCCTCCCAGCCTTGCTCGGCCGGGTTGAGAACCTGGGAGGAAAACAGTTGACCAAGACTTGGGTTTAGCTCTTCGGGTTAAGCTTAGGGTTTAGGGTTTAGGGTTTAGGTTTAGGGTTTAGGGTTTAGGGTTTAGGGTTTAGGGTTTAGGGCTTAGGGTTTAGGGTTTAGGGTTTAGGGTTTAGGGTTTAAGGTTTAGGATTTAGGGTTTAGGGTTTAGGGGTTTAGGGTTTAGGGTTTAGGGCTCAGGGCTTATAGGGCTTAGGGTGGCAATCACCGCGAGAGGGACCTGCGTTGAGACCCACACCAATAAGCACTACAACCCTAAACCCTAAAACCCTAAACCCCAACCGTCCCAAACCCTAAAAACCCTAAAAAGCCTAAAAAGCCTAAAAACCCTAAAAACCCTAAAAGCCCTAAAAACCCTAAAACCCCTAAAAACCCTAGAAACCCTAAACCCCAAAACCCTGACTGAAACCCTGAAAATCTCGCAGCCTCCTGTTTAGGTCTCCTCTTTGATCCAAAGAGCCGCGTGGACCGTGACGGAGTAGAGCTGACCGGCGCTGAGTCCTCTTGGCGCGTGGCGTTGGGGGGCTTAGGGTTTTAGGGTTTAGGGTTTAGGGTTTAGGGTTTGGGGTTTGGGGTTTGGGGTTAGGGTTTAAGGTTTGGGTTCACGGTAGCGCCAGCCCCAAAGACTCAGCCAAACGCCCCGACCATGAATTAGCACGCCACCTGCAGCATCATTCGAGTCCAGCAGCACGAGCTGAACCTCACGAGCCGTCACAACCTGGGCGACTCCACAGGGCTGAGGGTTTAGGGTTCAGGGTTCAGGGTTTAGGATTTAGGGTTTAGGGTTTAGGGTTTAGGTCGACTCTCGGTTTTCCGAAAGGCCCGCGAGGCATGCAGGTTCTAACAGCCCCAACTCACACGGGTCTGCGGTTTAGGGTTTATAGGGTTTAGGGGTTTCTAGAAAATTGTATAGGGCTGGGCGCTAGAGCGGCGGAAAATTGGAGGCCCGCCGGGCAAGCGGGCATTGAAACCCCCCCGCACTTGAACGTCTACGCGGATGATCTCATGTAACCTCCGGATCCTACATCCCAAGCTGCGTCTATATTCTACGTCTATATCCCTGAACCGTGGACGACCTGATTGCTACGTAACTACAAGAATCTAACGCTACTATATCTTTATGCCTACCTAACTCTTTGCCTGCTTGCCCGAACGAGAAAATGCGCCGGCATCACCCTGCTATTGTAATGCCGGTAGAGTTGCCGGACCTCCGGATCCATCCACATCAAATACTTGTGGAGGCCCCTTCGCTCCGCCAAAGTCATAACACGCGTGCCTTCACTCATGTCTACCAACAGCGCCATCGCGTCCCAGAATCCCTCGGGAGGCTCGCCCTCCAAAGCGGGCTTGGCGCGGGTCTCCCGATTCAGCCAGTGACGCGATGGTTCTGAAGGTAGCGGCTCTACACCCATAAATTTCATCTGCGTATACTCCCTGCCCTCGCGACGGATGTCGCTCAGCTCCCAGTCCGCATCAACCTCCGAGGAGTCCAAGTATACAGCGTCGAAGCGGCCCTGTCGTACGCCACACTTGTTGCAAACCTTAGAGACAGGGAGAGGCGGGGAAGAAAGTCTAAACGAAGTAACCCGAAACCTAGCGAGAAAAAGTTTCCAAGGTATGCCCCTCCCAGGCACGTACTGGGACCACTCGTCACTCCACGCCGACCCGGTGAAGGCGAAGAGGCGCCCTCGCAACACGGAAACCTAAACCCCGAACACCTCGAACAGAATATGGCTATATACCACCTGGGCATCGCGGAGCGGTGGGGATGTCTTCATACATCAATCAGCCCTTTGTCGAGCGGCATAGAGCACGGGAGCCCCTGTTCAATGGTCCTCGGCTCAAGAAAAACACCTCAAGCCCAAAGCGAAACCCTAGTTGCTAAAACCCACCCGACCCACTCACCCTCCAAAGACAAAACCCAGATGTTCTTCCAAAAAACCCGGAACATTCGAAGATTCGCAACTACTAGGTGCACGGCCCGTTAAACGCCGTGTAGGATTCGAAGAATTGGCATCTCGTAAATTAGTGATTTTACAGTGCGTTTGTGCTGTTTCCAAGGAATGTCGCTGAAAAAGTAGTGTTTAACATCGCTCTGAAACTACTTCGTCGAGGCCTATTTTCACACAATCGTTCGCAGCTTGTTGAGGAAGTCTGCTGGGCTCAGGTAGCCTTCGTGGAAAACATGCATACGCCACATCCACTGGTGCACGGTCTTTGGAACCTCCTCATTGAGGGCGCCTTGGACTTTGAGCACCAAGTGCTTCGGCAAGAACTGTTTAAGACCTTCCCAGCTCCTGTCGATGCACTGCGTCCCGGCAAGAGCACTTATGGCTGTACAGGCTGGGGAGTATGGCCGGGTGAGAACTCTTAACTGGTGAGTCACAGGTTCAACTGGAAGGCCACGGGCTTCGGCTGCGGACTGCCACGCAACGTTTCCATCTGGGAAGATGCAGCGTTTTCTGCTTCTTCCTTTGACCAAGTCGAAGAGTTTGGAGGATGCCACCTATGGGTGAAGATTGGCTTAGGAAGGGGATTTCAGGGCCAACACATCCTAAGTATAACTTTTCATAAAAGCAACGGGGTTGATGGGCCCTTACAATTGGGTCAGAGCTACAGTTATTGGTGTGTGACAAAATGGGAGCCTGCTGGGACGACTCGGTCGGCGGTCTGGACTTGGGAAGAGTAAGAACAGGGTCCCCAACCCAGATGTAGGGAGGTCCAGAACGCTCACGAATTCCCAGGACTGGCACATGTGCCAAGAAACTTTTGGGCATTGGGAGCTTCTTCTTGGCAATTTTCTGGTTGAGCTTCGCAATCTGTGCAGCATAGTGTACATTGCTGCTTCGCACATGAAATTTGCCGATGCAGGTCGCATCCACCTGAAATATTTCCGTATTACGGTAAAGGGTTCAGGGGTTAAGGGTTTAGGGTTGAGGGGTTTAGGGTTCAGGGTGTAGGATTCAGGGTTTAGGGTCGGGTGGACTGACATGACTGCGCGTGTGCCGCCTCCAGATTCCCGCAGAGAGCAGCATTCTGGAAGAGCTCGGACGTGGCGTCTGCTTCGGCGCGTCTGAGAGCGGACAAGAAGTGGCTGGCTTTGCACCGACCGACTCTGGCATGCTGTACCACGTCGGCAGCACGAGGAACTGAGCACAAGTCGAGCTGCGCGTAGACGCAGAGCATGCGCAACAGCACCAGCGGAAGACACCGTCTCTCTGCTTCCATGGAATGGGAACTGCAAACCTCAGAATCTCCGTCATACTCACATTCTCCGGCCAAAAGAGACGTGTCCAGAGGCGCGTGGAAAATGTCGTTATCCGCGGGCGCCTCCTCCATTGGCTGGTCGAACTCCCAGGTTTCGTCACCAAAATCGTCGATCTCGAGAAGAGAATGCTCACCAAACCCCCGGAGCATTCGAAAAGTCAAAACCTGATGCGCTGCTCGAATCAAAGTGTTCGACACGCAAGCCGACTGAAGGTTCAACCACCTGCCCAGGAGAGCTCGCCGAAGTGACACCAGAACCTTCCATGGCAAGCGACCCTGTCGGCTTTCATTCCACATCGCGTATCGGACAACACGCCCCGCAGCGTCCGCGCGAGGGAGCGTCCAGGCCACATGGCACTCGTCAAGCTCCAGGAAGCTGAAGCGCCAGAAGCGCTCCAGTGAGGCCCAAGCAGCCTCGCCAGACAGGCGCAGCAACAACACCAGCATGAGCGCTTGCGAGACTTGCCATCGCAGTGATGGTACTTCAGGCAGATCCATGCTGGCACAGGAGGAAGAAATGCCGAAGGTACACGTAGATTAACAAAAGCAAGTCTTGCCCAACATTGCTGGCATCTTGCGCGTACTTATGCACGTGATTATCCCCCCCCCCCCCTGCTACCCCGCAGAGCAGCCAGCCAGACCAACACAGAAGCAAGATTCGCAAATGGCAGCTCCGGCCCACGGCGTTCTACGGGCCGTGAGCCAACTACTACATCAGCCCGGCGGCGCAGTACGAGTGGCCATCTCTGGCACTCACGGAGGGAGCAGGAGTCAGGCAAGGAAAAGCAGCTGACGGGTGTAGGGCGCTGCGGCGAGAGAAAACACGCAGTCGCGGCGCGGCAGCGTTCGCGCTACTGCGCAGCTCGCAAAAGTAGCGCGGAAACACGTACAGTTTCTACAGAGAACAAAGCCGACACCGTGCAGCCATGAAGCCGCTGCCCTGGCGGCACGCTCTGGCACTCAGGAGTGCCAGATCCGCCATGTAGCTCCCAGAACACAGCCACACGCTGTTCGCCTGGCGCTGAAGCGCTTCACTTTTGGGTTGTTCGGGGTTGACGGTATATGGGGAAGGAGTTTGGGTTCCCGGGTTGACCTTGTTTTGGTTTTACTGTACCAAAAACATGCCAACCCAAGGACAGCGTGCCCCGTGTCATCCCGTCCCGGGGGAGGGGGGCTATTGATTCGAAGTCAACAGTAGGTGAGATAAACACACACACACACACACACTTCGGCTTGGCATGAACTGATGCAGTGATCACGGTACCAACATGTACCAACCACCAGACCCACAACACACTCAAGAGGAGTTTGGGACTTCAGGGTACATGATGTCACAAAAAGTGTGGTGGATACCAGCTGCAACGGCGTTGCCCAGGTACTCCACATGCAGGTACGTCCAGGTGATCAGCCTGGATATCCTCCCAACTCATAAGCAGCTTCATTGGCAGTGAGCATATGAGCGGGTCACTGCCCCCTGCAAATGGAAATGTCAGTCACAGCGATCACCATGTTCAGGCGTTTACACACACACACGCCCCGAAGGGCGAAAAGGACGCGAAGAAGCAAGCTGGTGTCAGCAAGCCAGTCATGAACAGCAACAAGAGAGGAGGCAGAGACAACAAAACAGGAACGACACCAGGAGGCAACAAGAAACGCGAAAACAACAAAACAGGGGGTCAGACAGCATCATGGGAGGACAGTCAATGACATGTCTGTTTAAGGATTCCGGAAACCTTGAGCGCGTGCCTACCTGGTCCTCCTACCTGCACATGCACAGACGATCTACCTGCACTCCTAGGGAAAGCACATGTTCAGCAAGCTGTCTCTACTGATCAACCCATGACCGCGGCCCTTGACCGTGCAGTGACCGATGATCCCGATGAAGCCCACTGTGGGCACATGTCATCCTACTGCAGATGATCCCGATGGATGAGAACAAGCGTCTGCAACGTTGTGATTCACTCATCCGCTATCGCGGGCTCGGGCACATGCCCCTGAGATCTGGCCCCATGTCGGGAAAAACCAGAACTGGTACACACTTCGGCTTGGCATGAACTGATGCAGTGATCACGGTACCAACATGTACCAACCACCAGACCCACAACACACTCAAGAGGAGTTTGGGACTTCAGGGTACATGATGTCACAAAAAGTGTGGTGGATACCAGCTGCAACGGCGTTGCCCAGGTACTCCACACGCAGGTACGTCCAGGTGATCAGCCTGGATATCCTCCCAACTCATAAGCAGCTTCATTGGCAGTGAGCATATGAGCGGGTCACTGCCCCCTGCAAATGGAAATGTCAGTCACAGCGATCACCATGTTCAGGCGTTTACACACACACACACACAAACACCCACTTTCACGACACGGCCACACGGGGTTTGGGGTTTAGGGCAGGCGGTCAAATTAATTAACGCTGTCACATGCAAAGCGTTGCACGTACGTCCTTTATGCCCCTATAATAAAATTCATACGGGCTTATAATATAATATTACGGGCGTTTCATGCACTAGTTTATAAACGGCCCGCGAATTATATTAGCCCGTAAATGAATGTATTATAGCGGGCCCCACGGATAATGAATGGTGGCTCTCATCACACGGCTCTTTCATGTCAAGGTAATACGCTGAGAGACGACACCATCACCAGGCTGTTACCAAAGGCTTGAGTTCTACATCCAAGTTCTCAGGGTCTTGTGTCCCAACCTTACAAACGCTTCCTTGTTCGTGGGGCTCACGGACGCTCTTTCTAAACCTTTAAAGGGACCTCTCCTGACAGGTGCACTCGTTACGGTCTCTGCGCTCAATAAATTCACGCGTTCATTGCATTTCCTTGTAATTTACTTCGCTTGTTCACTTGTTCCGTTCGCATGTTAATACACTTCATGCGTCACATTCGATCCTTATAAGTGCATTAACTGTACTCTCTTCACCTTAGTATATTGAGTCATGAGTGTGCATCTGATGCTTGAGGATTCACCTTTGGGACGTACCATTCATATCTCTCACCATCATTGACCTTTTCCTTGGGCTCTTCACCTCTATCTCCCGTATCATCTGGCTCTTGGATTCTCTACGTTCAACCTCTGTTTCCAAGCCACTAAGAACCCACCCTCGGGACCCCAACATCAGGTTCTCCAGCTAGAATCGTGTAACACCTTGGAATCATGAGCCAGGAAACTAGACAGGCCGGAGAACGCACTATAAGCCCCAATATTAATACAAATATAAACTGGTGCATGAATAGTATTAATATTGTACGGGCGTTTATTGCTTTCATGTGTCCGCCCGGGATGGTATTACTAATGGTGTGTACAGTGTACAGAACGAAGTGAACAGTGAAGTGAGTGCAATGAACACGCCGTTAGAATGATTTTGTGAGGAATATGAACAAGGAGAAAGACGCACGAATGTTATTATTGGCGTGTGAATGCAAGAACGAAACAAGTGAACGAAGTGAACCTCCAAAACCAAGTGAATGATGTGTTGAGCGTGGCGACAGTAAGGATAGTGTTTATAGACGGGCCAATAAGAGAATTAACAGGGTGCGTCATGAAAGATAGAGTGAATAAAGACGAAGAGAGAACCGTATGAATGTTATGGCAAACTTCGTGCGTGTAATAATATTAATAGTGTACGAACGAAGTGCGAAAAAATGATGAAAAGATGAAGTCAATTTAAAACGGTCTTTTGACCCGTAACTATACTATTAGTGGCTAACCTTGGAAATACTATTAGAATTACTACTAGCGGGCACAGTTAATTCGCACGATAAATTCATGCATGCGTGCGTTATCTTCGTGTCCAAATAAAAGAAGAAAGTGAAAGAAACTAAAAGCACAGATAAAAACCATTAAATCTACTGGACATCTTAATTATATCATAGAATGCGGACAAAAGTCGAAGTAGCTGGGGCCGGGCTGGGTGGGATAACCTCTCCACAAACACCCCCCCCTTAAATCAGCTCTTACGAGACGTGGAGGTTGGCCGGGGGAAAAAAAAAACCCATCGCTCTCTCTATTTCAGCGGCCAGCCTTTTCTCTTGCTCTTGCTACAAGAGGAAAAAGGGTTTAGGGTTTAGGGTTTAGGGTTGGCCGGTGAGAAAACGCTTTGAACGGGCCCCGCAAAGCCTTTTTGGGCCTTTTGGCGCGTTTTGGGGTCCTTTACGGTCCTTCTAGGGGCGCGATTTAGGGCTTGGGGTTTATAGGGTTTATAGGGTTTATAGGGTTTATAGGGTTTATAGGGTTTATAGGGTTTATAGGGTTTATAGGGTTAAGGGTTTAGGGTCTAGGGTTTAGGGTTTATAGGGGCCTTTTGACCTTTTTTGGAGCCCTTCCGGGGGCTTTTTTGGCGGCCTTTCTGGGCCCTTTCAAGGGCCTGTTTGACCCTTTCAGGGGCCTTCGTGGGTCTTTTTGCATGGCCTGTTTGGGGCCGCCTTTTGTTGTAGATTTAAGGGTTTAAGGTTTAGGGTTTAGGGTTTAGGGTACTGTGGGCCCAAGTAGCCCTGAAAACCTCCCAAAAGACGGAAGGCAGCCGAACATCGGACATTCCGCAAACTCCTACAGCTCTCACAGTTTGGGGGTTATGGGGGTTAGGGTATAGGGTTTAGGGTTCTCTGAGTCTGAAAAATCCTCTGAACCCTGAACCCTATACACGGCCCTGCGCCCAAGCGCCCGGCCGTACATCGAAGCGAGCTGGCCTGGCCCGTCCCCTCCGAGATATATGTGTGCTCCCCCCCCCAAAATAAAAACAAAAAAAGAAGAAAACCTTCGAAAGGACTTCGCAGGTATGCTTTAGGGTTTAGGGTCTAAGGACCTTAAACCCGAAACACTAGGCCCTAAACCCTAAACCCTGAACCCTAAACCCTAAACCCTAAACCTAAACCCTAACCTAAACCCTAAACCTCAACCCTAATGTTAGGGGTTTGTACGGGTTAAGTGTTTCCGGGTTTCGCTTTCTACTATAGAAAGGGTGGGTCGAAACCCTAACTCCCTTGGTCTGCAAAGCTCTTCGGTCAACTGCAGTTGGATTGAAAAACCTTAGGGTTTAGGGTTTAGGGTTTAGGGTTTACAGGGTTCAGGGTTCAGGGTCCAGGGTGCCCCTTGCAAAATCTGAATACTTGCAGACTCTCAAAGTTAGAACCCTAAACCCCTAGCCCCTAACCCCTAACCCCCAAACCCTAATCCCTAAACCCTAAACCCTAAACCCTAAACCCTAAACCCTAAACCCTAAACCAGCCAACAACAACCAAAGACTATGTTCAAATATGGTCACGCCAGAGGGCTCAGGATCCGAGGCGGTTCGTTAAGACGAGAGGAGCAGCCCTAAACCCGAAACCCTAGAACCTAAACCCTAAACCCTAAACCCTAAACCCTAAACCCTAAACCCTAAAATCACCTCGAAGGGCTTCGGCCGTTGGATCGCGTGTGGTTTTTTTTTGCTTTGGGCGGCGAAAGGTGCCCAAGAATACCCCGGCTGATGCCTCGATTGCCGTGGCTGACACCGCCTCTTCAGCGCTGTGAGGGTTTAGGGTTTAGGGTTTAGGGTTTAGGGTTTAGGGTTTAGGGTTTAGGGTTTAGGGTTTAGGGTTTAGGGTTTAGGGTTGAAGGCTTGGGGGGCGGGGGGGAGGACTCAAGGTTTAGGCTCAACGGTTTAGGGTTTAGAGCTTACGGATTGTAAGGCTTGGGGCTGAGGGTCTCTCGAAGTTTTTCGTCTCCAAGTTCTCCTCGCCTAGGATCTGAGTTTTTTTGCCGGCCGCCGTCTGCTTTGTGGCACTGCACTGGCTTTAGGGTTTAGGGTTTGGGGCTCACGGCTCCCTCTCGGTGAAGAACTCGGCTAAGTTGCGTTTCCTGTGCATGGTGCAGAGCCTAGTTTGGGTTGCTCCATTCGGGCTTCGGTGTGAGGACCGTAAGGCATAAAGCCGGCTGTGTGGATTCTAAACCCTAAACCCTAGACCCCAAACCCCACACCCTGGTTCCCAACCCCAAACCCCACACCCTAAACCCTAAACCCTAAACCCTAAACCCTAGTACAGAATCAGGAGCAGGAGTCCCACCTATGAGACAGCTTCCATATCTGCGGACCCAGCTTCAAGGGCAGCCGTCACTCCTAATCCCTAAACCCTAAACCCTAAACCCTAAACCCTAAACCCTAAACCCTAAACCCCTCGGCTAAAGGTTTCACTCCCAAAAGTAGAGAAATCGCCCTAGGAGCTGAGAACGTGTCAACGGCTAAAGGGAGATCCCAAGAGTTCTGAAGAATGACCCAAATGGTAGTGTTAAGGGGGATAAGGAGGGACCAGCTTATCCCCCTACAAACTCCCTATCTATGTATGTATATTTATATATATATATGTACTTATTTATTTATTTATGTATTTATTTGTATTTGTATTTGAAAAAAATATATATATATATATATATATATATATATATATATACCTCATATAGCCCCTACATACCTAAGTAGCCCCTAAATAACCTCTAAATAACCCACTGCGGGATACTCCTGTTTAAAGGGTTTTTTAGGGTTTATTGGGTTTAGGACCTATCTTTCCGGATAAGCCCTAAACGACCCCCCCCCCCCAAACCCCAATCCCTGAGCACCCGACATTAAACCCTCAAGCTCCCACCCCGGAATCCTTCTACACCCTGAACCCTGAAACCTGCTAGATTCTGGACAGGAAAACCTGAAACCTTCTAAAACCTAAACCCTGAATCCTTCCAAATCCTAAGGCCCTACACCCGAATGCCGTCTGCCTCTGGACGCTGAACCCACGACCCCAAACCCCACGGCTTTAGGGTTTAGGGTTTAAGGCTTGGGGTTTAGGGTTTAGGGAGCCCTCAACCCTCACCCCCAAACCCCGAAGCGTGAAACGCCTAATATAGGATCGGAATCATTTTCAACAGGCCTCTGGGGGTTGCTCTAGCATACTTATACGGGGACCATAAGGGACTACTATTAACTCTAAACCCTACACCCTAAACCCTAAAGCCTCAACCCTAAACCCTAAACCCTAAACCCTAAACCCTAAACCCTAAACCCTAAACCCTAAACCCTAAACCCTGAACCCCCAACCCGAAAGCCCCCGACCCTTAAAACACCCTTCAAATCTCGTCTCGCCTGGCCAAGTTGGAGCTCCGAGGTTATGCAAGGCTCCTCAAGCAACCCTAGGCTTTAGGCTTTAGGGTTTAGGGTTTAGGGTTTAGGGTTTAGGGTTTAGGGTTTAGGATTTAGGGTTCAGGGTTTAGGGTTCAGGGTTTAGACCCTAACCCTAAACCCTAAACCCTAAAACCCTAAAACCCGAAAACCCTAAAACCCGAAAACCCTAACACCCTAAAACCCTAAAACCCTAAAACCCTAAGACCCTAAGACCCTAAAACCCTAAAAAAGCCTAAAACCCTAAGACCCTAAGACCCTAAAACCCTAAAACCCTAAAGCCCTAAAGCCCTAAAACCCTAAAACCCTAAACCCTAAAACCCTAAAACCCTAAAACCCTAAAACCCTAAGACCCTAAAACCCTAAAACCCTAAAACCCTAAACCCTAAACCCTAAACCCTAAACCCTAAGCCCTGGATATACGAAGGTTTCAGGGCGATTGCGGGCCTGCTTCATTCGAGATGTAGAGAGCTTGGGGCAGGGGCTGTTGGTCTAGTCCATTATTCTGCTTTTCTATTTAGGGTTTAGGGTTTAGGGTTTAGGGTTTAGGGTTTAGGGGTCAGAGTGTTTGGGGACTACCAGGTTTAGGGGTTAGGGTATTTATCTTCAAGCCCAGCAACCCAATGTAGCTCCGTTCGCAGTTCGTGCTTTCGTTTTGGGGTACGAGATTTCATGGTTAGTGTACTACAAGGAGAACAACGCAACTCTCAAGAAAAGTAACACAATTGGGGAGGGGGGGGTTGGTTTGGGGGATTCCTTCCCCTGCCCCTGCTCCTGAAAAAGGAAGTCGATGGGACTGCGGATCAGCAGTGTGCCACCGATGGGGACGGCCTGGTCAATCCTTCTCAAGGTTCTCAAGACTTCAACCCTACACCCTAAACCCTAAACCCTAAACCCTGAACCCTAAACCCTAAACCAGCATTGGGCTTACTAGTGCGGGATGCAGGGGGTGTCTCGGATTCAGGGCTTAGGACTTCTGGAACTTGGAGCATTAAAAAATAACCAAAAATGGCGCCGGAAGGCTTGTTCACCCCTTCACCCAAAACCCAAAAACCCACAACCCAAAACCCAAAACTCAAGACACCGAACCCTAAACCCTAAACCCTAAACCCTAAACCGTAAACCCTAATCTCTAAACCCTAAACCCTAAACCCTAATCTCTAAACCCTAAACCCTAAACCCTAAACCCTAAACCCTAAACCCTAAACCCAAAACCCTAACCCTATCTCACAGATTTGGGACTTCGCTTTGGCTTTGGCAGATCCGCCCCCCGCCCGGGGTTCTTCCTTATTGTTGGTGGAGGGGGGAGGTTGGTTTTTTATGCTAGATTCACTCTAAGGCGGGGTTTTGGGTTTGGGGTGTAGGGTTCAGGGTTCAGGGTTTGGGGCCTTAGGGTTTAGGGCGTTAGGGTTTAGGTCCTAAAACCCTTAACCCTGAACCCTAAACCCTAAGCCCTTAGCCCCCTAAGCCTCCTAATGCGGGGTGGCCCGGTGCCCCTCCCCTGGATTTCCAACAAAAATGGCTCAGGGCTTCAAAAGCTGGAGCCTGACAAGTTTCGATGAGACACGCGATTCGGCCTAGAATACCTCCAACGCGAATCCTAAATTTGATTCCCTGGACAGTTGCTGGCATCTTGATTTTGGAACCGAAAATTTCACCTCGAATAATACCCTTTTTTGGCTTAGCGTACCCAGCCCGAAGCCTCAAGTGATTTCCAATCATGTGGCTCTCACTTCCTACTAAACCCTAAACCCTCAACCCCAAACCCTAAACCCTAAACCCTGAACCCTGAACCCGGAACCCCAAACCCTAAACCCTAAACCCTGAACCCTGAACCCTAAACCCTAAACCCTAAACCCTAAACTCTACTCCTGAACGAAGAGCCCTCCAGCGCGACGTCCTGAAGGTGGCAGTGACGGGCCCGCTCGTGGACTTGACCCAGGTGTAGGCCGTGATGCTGGCCCTGTTCGAGGAGGGCGTTGGGGGTTGAAAGGGTTTAGGGTTTAGGGTTTAGGGTTTCGGGTTTAGGGTTTAGGGTTTAGGGTTTAGGAGTGTAGGGCGTAGGAGTGGAGGGTTTAGGGGCGTTTAGGGTTTAGGGTTCGGGGTTTGGGGTTGAGGGTTTAGGGAGGGCTCTTTGTATGGTCCTGAAGTCTATCCTCTCAAGCCTCGGAACTCCAATCGTAACCCTAAAGATTCATGAATTTAGGGTTTAGGGTTTAGGGTTAGGGTTTAGGGTTTAGGGTTTATAGGGTTTAGGGCTTAAGGCTTGGGATTTCGGAAAGATTCGGTTAACAGGGGATGCCATAGGCATTGCAAGACCTACAAAGTCCACAGCTTCAACCCAGAGGTTTTGGGCTTCGGGCTTCCGAGCCCTAAACTCTAAACCCTAAACCCTAAACCCTTAACCCTTAACCCTTAGCCCTAAACCCTAAACCCTAAACCCTAAACCCTAAACCCTAAACCCTAAACCCCAGCCCTGCATCCAAGAAAAGCTGGGCCCGCTACTCTGTCAGGAGTTTCAGCCGGTAGGCCTGCCAGGGCAGTATGTGCAGTTCATTTAGGGCTCAGCGATTTTCGGCCTTGGGGTTTAGGGTTTAGGGTTTAGGGTTTGGGGTTTGGGGTTTGGGGTTTGGGGTTTGGGGTTTGGGGTTTGGGGTTTGGGGTTTGGGGTTTGGGGTTTGGGGTTCCGTCGACCCTGCGCGGCGTGTTGGATTGCCGGGCTGCGGGCGACGCCCCTTAGATTTTGGGCTTTGGGGTTTAGGGTTTAGGGATCAGCGATTCTAGCGTCTGAGGTTTAGGGTTAGGGTGTAGGGTTAGGGTTTAGGGTTTAGGGTGCGGGGTTTAGGGATCAGTGAAGCGTGTGGGGTTTTAGGGTTTAGGGTTAGGGCTTAGGGCTAAGGGTTTAGGGGGTTCGGTTTCAGTGTCTAGGGGACTCAGAGACATGGAAATCACAGCTTCAGGCCTTTATTTAGGCCATGGAACCTACAGCCCCGAAACCCAGCCCTACATCCTAAACCCAAAACCCAAAACTCCCATAAAACATAGTTCCTCATGAGGCCATCGGATAAAAAAACAGATAGAAAAAACTCACAGATGAAGCATTGCAGCGATTTTGCTACAATTATTGTTGCTGTAGATCAGGATCTTGCACTCCTGAATCTGCCGCGATCTGCGTCCATCCTCCCATGTCCACGCCAAACCCATTTTGCTTGTAGCATGTCTGGCAGCCGACCACTTCCGCCCACGATATCAACTTCAAGGGGTTTAGTCCCTAACGTGCTCCGCCATGAATGAACGGGTGAAGGGGCTTTGGGGTTTAAGCTTTTAAGTGCTTGTTTCGGCCCTTACTTACATACACCGAAACCCTAAACAGACTGAAAGCCACCCACCCCTCCCCCCCCCCACCCCCCCTAAAGCCCTAAACCTGACCTAAAACCCTGAAACCCTAGTTTCAAAAAACAACGCCTGGAGGCTGGCCGTCTCATAGCGCTGACCCAAGACACCTGCAAGTTGGGTCTTTTTCGGTTCAGCGTTTCATGAGGTGAGGGTTTTAGGGCTTTAAGGGGTTTCGGGTTTAGGGTGTCTCATTACCCTAAACCCTAAACCCTATAAGCCCTAAGCCCTAAACCCTAAACCCTAAACCCTAAACCCTAAACCCTAAACCCTAAACCCTAAACCCGAAGCGCGCTGGCGTTGAAAGCTCCGAGGCGCGCGCGCCCCCAGTCGCGCATCCCCACCCCCGCTTTGCGCTCCACCCTCGTCTTGACCTTTGCGGTTTAAGGGTTCCCTTGAACCCTATAAACCCCAAAACCCTAAACCCTCAGCCCTAAACCGTAAACCAGGCAATGAGGATGTTGGCCTTAAGTTGGATGGCCGATGGAGGCCCCTGGAAGGGACCTGCTTCCCAAACTCCCGAAGGTTTTAGGGTTGAGGGCTTCCGGACAAGATACTTAGGGTAGGGCTTTCTAGGGTCCACGGCTGAGGGCTTCCTTAAACGCGATGGTTCCTTGATGTGGTATGTCAAGGCAAGTTCCTGAACAGGACAGTAAAGGCCCTATAGGGTTGAGGTTCGGGTGCACACTTCGGAGACTGGAGCTTTGCGTCTTCAGGTCTTGGGGCTGCAACGGGTGTTAGGGCTTAGGAGCGTGGAGGAAGATGTGGATACCCTGATGCTTTGAGCGGCATCCTGGGAACCCACCCCCCCACTCCTGATCCTAAAACCGAAACCCTACATCCTGAACCCTGAACCCTAATCCTAAAGCCCTAAACCCTAAACCTCATCCCTGAGCCAGCCTTCAACCCCAAGCCCTCAGCCGTACGCCCGAAATGCCTGCATCCGTCCCGGGCCCATATGTCTCCAGAGTCCAGTAGTACACCTCAGCCACGTTGGGTTCAGCTCTCCTAGTTCCGGTCAGGGCTTCGGGTATAGGGTTCAGGGTAGCCCTAATCCCTAAACCCCAATAGGGCTTAAGGTTTAGGATCTGCTTGTCCAAATCATCTGAGTTTCTCACAAGAAGACAGCCGCACCTTGTGCAATAGTCTCCGACTCGATTTTCACGACAGCATCCCACGAAATCCTGAAAACCTCTAACTCAACCCTCTAAACCCTGCAACCCGACCCTAAAACCCTCAAAACCCTAAAGCCCTATGCCCTCAACCCTCAACCCTCAACCCGAAACCCTAAACCCTAAGCAAAACAGCCAAAGTCCCGCGCAGGAGGTGCCGCGCTCGGCGTCGCCACCTTCGCTTCGAATCCGAAGGTGGGCCCAGCCCTCGGCATCGGCTGAGGGTTTAGGGCAAAACCCTAAACCCTCAACCCTAAACCCCAACCCTTGAATCTAACCCCTGAACCCTAAACCCTCAAGACAAAATAAATAGAAATTGTATGTGGTATCATTCTGAAGTTTCAAGATATTTGTCTAAACAGCTGACATACAGAGTTTAAGTAAATTACTCCAAAGCGCCTGGGAGACCAAATGCTCAATTTACTTAAACCTCTGGGGCCAACTTAGGCTACACGTCAAGCCCACAAATGAGGCCCGAAACTCGACCCTTTAACGAGACCACAAACCCCCCCCCCCACCCAAAACCCCCCCCACCCACCCAAACCAGCCCACCCAAACCCCCCTCAACCCCCCCAAAACCCCCCCCCCCAAAACCCCCCCAAAACCCCCCCAAAACCACCCCAAATACCACCCCCAAACCCCCCCCCAAACCCCCCAAACCCCCCCCAACCCCCCCCCAAAACCCCCAACCCCCCCCAAAACCCCAACCCCCCCAAAACCCAACCCCCCAACCAAAACCCAACCCCCCCCCCCCCACCCAACCCCCCAAAACCCCCCCAAAACCCAACCCCCAAACCCCCCAAAACCCACCAAAACCCCCCAAAACCCCCCCAAAAACCCCCCCCCAAAACCCCCCAAAACCACCCCCAAAACCCCCCCAAAACCCCCCCAAAACACCCCAAAACCCCCCCAAAACCCCCCAAAACCCCCCAAAACCCCCAAACCCCAAGCCCCCCCAAAACCCCTCCAAAACCCCCCCAAACCCTCCCAAAACTCCCCCAAAACCCACACACACACATGCCCTCCCGGAGCCCAAAATTGGCTGCAATGGTCCCAGAGCCCAAAATTGGCTCCAAAGCCCAAAAATAGCCCCAAAGTCAAAAATTGGCTCCAAAGCCCAAAATTGGCTCCCCAAGCCCGAATTGGCTTCCGGAGCCCTACATTGGCCCCTCCAAAGCCCAAAATTGGCCCCCAAAGCCCAAAAAGCCCAAAATATGCCCCGTTGCACCCCCCAGACCCCAACGCCCGCTCCGGGAGGGCCCAACAAGCTCCAGAAGGCCCAAAAGATTCCAAGAAGCCACAAAAGGCCCGTCGGGCCTCCCGTGCCCCTGCTCACCCAGCCCCCGCCCTTCCCAGAAAAAAATTTTGGTTCCAAACAAAAACTTTCGGGCAAAACGTTTCGCTCAAAACTTTCGCTCAAAACTTATTGGGACCCAAACCCTATACAATTTCTATAAACCCTAAACCCTAAACCCTCCGGAGAGAAAAAAAAAAAAAAAACGCGCCAAACTCAGGAGACACTCTGGCCTCGCTGCGGAAAATTAGTTTGCCCCGAACCAGGAGGCCTGTTGGCAAAAAAGCCCCAGCCCCCAACAGTCCACGAGCCACAAAAACAGGTTTCAGGAGGACCCTCCAGGAAGCCAAATGGCTCCGGCAGGCCCGGGTCAGAAGCCCCCAAAAAGTACAACAATAGGTTCCAAAGTCAAAACGTTTCGGTCAAAACGTTTCGGTCAAAACGTTATTGGGACCCAAACCCTATCCAATTTCTATAAACCCTGAACCGTAAACCCTAGACCCGAACCCAAACAACATGTACACCCTGCAACATTTTAAAACCCTCTTAGAGTAGTTGCATGCTCCATGAGCTATGGGCCCTGAAATGGGGTCAGGGTTCAGGGGTTAACCCTAAACCCTAAACCCTAAACCCTTTTATATACCCTCTAGAACCTTACATACCCCCCGAAGTGCTCATACTTCAGAACCCTTCAAAGAAGGTAAGGGACCACACTACGGGACCATGAAACCCTAAACCCTAAACCCTAAACCCTAAACTACCCTTACAAACCCTGAAACCCCAAACCATAAACCCCCAACCCTCAGGTTCGCCAAGGGGGCTCCGGGGGCTTTTGGACCCCTTTCAATCTAGGTAGGCCGACCGCAAACCTGGCTTTAGGATTTATGGCTTCGCAGTTTAGGGTTTGTGAGTTGAGGGTTTAATCCAAGCATCTGTTCAATTAATACCCCCACATTTAAAGAAATTTTTTTCGGCCGGAAGCCCGCCGGAAGACTACTTCCATTAGGGTGGATTTCGTATGGGGCAAACCCACCACATTTAAAGAAATTATTTTGGGGGGGGTTCAAAAATCTGTCGGCAGGCTTCTTGTTTTGCTTGCGGAGATTCGAAGCTACAGCACCTCAGGGATCTGCAGCCTATTGTTTTTAGTAGAGAATCAATGCAGGGCCATGGTCCAATTATTGCGAAACCCTGCCTTCCTTATTGCGGTGGGGCGGGGGGGGGGGGGGGGGGGGAGGGGACCCCCCCCAATTAAACAGATGCTCGGATTAGGGATTACGGTTTTGGGGAGTTTAGGGTCACCCGTCTTTGTGGGACTGACTATTGGCGGACAGATCGACCTCCGAGAAGTCATAGAGAACGTGGAGCAGATCCTAAACTCACCTAACGCCCTGACCCCCTTTAAAACCTGCAAGTCCTGCAAAAGCCAACGCCTGTAAACCCCAAACCCAAAATCCTGAAAACCCCACATCCTGTGCTGTCTATAACCCGGCAAGCCCCTGTGCAAACCCTGCACAAGCTAAACCTAAAACATCAATTCCTAAACCCTACAAACCCCCCAAACCCTAAACTCTGTAAGCCTGAAACCTAGGCCCTGAACCTTGTAAACCCTGTAAACCCTGCCTATAAACCCTGCAAACTGTAAACCCTGTCAACCCTGTAAACCCCAAACCGCCCTAAACCTGAAACCTGTAAACCCGCAAACCCTGAACCCTGTAAACTCTAACCCTAAACCTTAAACCTTAAACCCTAAACCCTACGAATTGCCGCATCCTTTGTACCCTGAGAGCCCCTGGCCCCCCCACTACGAGAAGGAGTCCGTCAGAAACCCTAAAACTAAACCCTAAACCCTAAACCCTAAACCCTAAACCCTAAACCCTAACCCCTAAACCCTAAACCCTAAACCCTAGGGCCCCTCGCGCCAAGGAGTCCGTCAGCTTCAGGCGCAGCACCCGGCCGCTTCCGTCGGCCTCCACTTCCTGCTTCCGAGGTTTAGGGTGTAGGGTTTAGGGTTTAGGGTTGAGGGTTTAGGGTTTAGGGCTTAGGCGGTTTAGGGTTTAGGCGGTTTGGGGTTTAGGGTTTGGGGCTTCAGGGGCTCTGGGTTCCAAGCTCTCTGTAAGGCTTGTAGGCAGGGCTTATGGGGCGGACAGCGCTTGCAATGCTGCCTGGGGCTGGGGGAGCTGCGGTTTAGGGTTTAGGGTGTAGGGCTTAGGGGTTAGGATTTAGGATTTAGGGTTTAAGGGTTCAAAAAAGCCAAGGGCTTGCAGGGTCTTGGGATAGACCCATCCATCCATCACATGCGCCTGAACGGGAAGAGGGCCGTCCACGAAGAAGCTGGGGCCTGGGACTTTTGATAGGAGGTTCGGGTGTTAGGAGGTTGGAAGGCTAGGAGTCTTCTGAGGGTAGTTGCATGGTCCTTTAGTGAGGGCCCTTACATGGGGACCCCTTATATACCCCTATATAGCCTATGAAACTCGATGGCCTATAATTACTTCAGAGCCCTTTAGAGTCAACTCATGTTAAGGGACCGTGTAGCTACCCTTAGAAGGCTGGGAGGCTAGGAGATTGAGACTAGGGATGACTAGGGTTTAGAGTTTAGGATTCAGGGTCTAGGGCAAACGGAAGCAGGCTTTGTGAGCGCGCATTCGTCTGCAGACTTGCCCACCCCAAGACGGCGCAGTGCCCAGTTAAGGCCTTTTTGTACAAATAAAACAACATCTACTCTTCATGCACGGGGGTCAGACGAACTTGATAGGAAGTCTTCGCTGAATCCTTAGGGCACTTGGGTCACTTAGGTCACACGTAGGTCTCAAGGCACTCGGGGGGGGCGGGGGACAATGGCACTGGGGACTCGGTCACTTGGGACACTGAGATCACGTGGGGTCGGACGTTGGGGTCATTTGGCACGTGGATCATCTAAGCTACTCTGTGATACGCAAGAAACTTGGTCGGGGCACTTGGCTCACTTGACAGGGGCGCCTCGCAGGAGCTCTTTTGAAGCCTCTGGATTTGCTGGTCAATGACTGTCCTCGACCACTTGGGGCGGGTCAACCGCGCGGACAGGCGGGCTCGGTCACTTGGGGCAGCGCGCTGCAGGGCGGGTCGGTGACAGTGAAGAGTCTTTGGGGACAAACTGCGCGGAAAGGTGGGCTTAGCCACGTGGGACATATGAAGTGCGGGATCAACTGCGCGGACAGGTGGTCTTGGTCAGTTGAGGCGCTGGGGGCACTCGCGCTGAAGGGCCTCCCAGACGTTTGCTTGCGAGCCTAGCTGGGCTGGGGCCGAAGGTCAGCTCGGACCCCGGAAATATTGTCGCCTCAGCGACTTCAGAGATTTACCAGGGCCTCCCAGGCGCCTCAAGCGTCCCGATGCTTGTTCGGAGAGGATGTTTTTTTGGGAGAACGGCCTGCCCCAAACGGAACCTGGTCCCCACAGCCACCCAGGGGCCTCCAGGGGCCCTCCCAGGCAGTCCAATGCCGGACAGCTCGTCATAAGAGCAATAATAGGAAGAAGAAGGATAAGACGAATAATAAGAATAGTAATATAATTAAGAATATTCATCACACAAGGGGTGGCGGGCGGGTTTCGGGTTAACCCCTTTAGGGCTTAGGGTTTAGGGTTTCGGGTTCAGGGTCTAGAGCTTAGGGTTTAGGGTGTAGCCTCGAAACACCGAAGCCCCGCAACAAGCTCCCGTAGCCTCGAAGCCCCCTAAACCCCAAACCCTTCGCTGAGCCCCAGGCGTGCCACGAACTCCGAAGCCTGAAAGCGCCAAAAGAAGGAGGGAGGCGCCGTGACCTGGCTGTCTTTGGGGGGGGGGGGGGGGGGGGGGGGGGAGCTTAAGGGCTTAAGGGCTTAAGGGTTTAAGGGTTTAAGGGTTTAAGGGCTTGGGGGCTTAAGGGTCTTGAGGGCTTGGGGGTTGAAGAGTTTAAGGGCTTACGGCTTGAAGGGTTTAAGGGTTTAAGGCTGCAAGGGTTTAAAGGTTCAAAGGCTTAAGGGCTAAAGGGTCTACAGCTTTAAGGGTTTGGGGTTTACGGTGTGGAGCAAAAAGCAAGAGGTTTGGGGTTTCGGGCTGAAGGCTTGTGGGGGGCGGGGGGGGGGGCGGGGGGGGGGGGGGGGCGGGGGGGGGGGGGGGGGGTGGGGGGTGGGGGGTGGGGCGGGGGGGCCGGGGGAGGCCGGGGGGGCGGGGGTGGGGGGGGCGGAGGGGTATGGGTTTTTCTCCCTCTTGAAGGCGACACCTGCAGCCTGAAGCTGTTGTTGAACCTTACAGCCCCAAAACCCTAAACCCTAAAACCTAAACCCTAAACCCTCAACCCTCAACCCGGAACCTTCAACCCTAAACCCTAAACCCGACACCCTAAACCCTAAAACCCTCAAACCTAAACCCTAAACCCTAAACCCTAAACCCTAAACCCTAAGGGTTCCAGCTCATGAAAGATGTCCAATCACAAGGTCTTATGACTTACACGTCGCCCGGCCAGCACTCCTGGTTCACAGGCCCAATAAAGGGCTATGAAGACTACTACTTAGGGTTTAGGGTTTAGGGTTTAGGGTTTAGGGTTTAGGGTTTAGGGTTTAGGGTTTAGGGCTTAGGACATCATCGACCAACAAATCGCGGGACAACGAGTTTTCCCACGTTTCGCAGCCCTGAAACCTTAGACCTTCGAGCGCCTTCAGAACGTCATCGGGCAGCAGGACACGCCCCAACACGAAGAGGACCTGCACGGGTTTCGGGTTTCGGGTTTAGGGTTTAGGTTTTGAGGTTTCTTGGGCTCGGATTGAGGTTGAGGCTTCTCGGCTTTGGCTTACAGGACTTGAGGCTTTTGGCTTGGGTTTCGGTGGACTGTTATTTCGCCGGTCTTCATTGCCTTGGGCACAGGCACATCAAAAGGAGACCGCGGGGGGGGGGGGGGGGGGGGGGTGAGTGAAGGACTCATGAAAATGTCACCCTAAACCCCAAACCCCAAACCCTAAACCCTAAACAATAAACCCTAAACCCTAAACCCTAAACCCTAAACCCTAAACCCTAACCCTAAACCCTAAACCCTAAACCCTAAACCCCGAGCCCTCAGCCTGGGATGGTTTCTACGAACTTAGTAGAAGGTTGGCAGAGGTGGTCAGGAGGCTGCCCGGGTTCGCCCATTGCTTTTGCCTCGGTTTGGGGGTTGTTTCTGCATAGAAACCCGAACCCTTTTGGGTCTGTAGGGTTTGGGGTTTAGGGCTGAGGCGTTCAGGACGTTCAGGGCTTCAGGCGTATTTTTGTTAATGGAGTTCGGGACCCAATGTGTGGGCAGGGAGAGCTGATGGATTGGAGCAAAAAAGGAACCCTAAACCATCAACCCTACACCCTAAACCCTGAACACCCTAAAAACCCTAAAAACCCTATCAACCCTGTAAACCCTGTAAACCCTACAAAACCTGAAAACCCTAAAAACACTATAAACCCTATAAACCCTAAGAACCCTAAGAACCCTAAGCCTTAAGCTCTAGCCCCTACGCCCCTCAAACCCTCAACCCCTTACCAAGAGTTAAGAGTTAGACTAGAGGGTCTGACCCAGAACCCCAAACCCCAAACCCCAAACCCTAAACCCTAAAACCCTAAACCCTAAACAGTAAGGCACCCTACCTGGGTGGCGGTCAGGACATCAGCCTCTCCACCAGAAGGGCATTTGTTGGTGTTTAGGGTTTGTTTAGGGTTTAGGGTTTGGGGTTTGGGGTTTAGGGTTTAGGGTTTAGGGTCTAGTCTAAGTGTTTCGGGCTCAGGTAGCATGGGATCCGAGGTCTGGGCCCTTCATCTGGCCCCCTTGCTATGTAACCTTTATGTGCACTACACGAAATAGGGTAGGTATTTCTGTTTTTGGTGAGTGTATATAAGGTTCCTTTTTAAAATTGGTGAGTGTATATGCTGGGTCGCCTTTTGGGGGTACAAGAAATATAAACCCTACTTCATATAGTATAAGGGCCCACACTTCGGATCCCTTATAGGGGTCCCGTGGTTCCAACCTGAGAGGTAGGGCAGGGCTTCAAGGGCTGAGGGTTCAGGGTTCAGGGTTCAGGGTTCAGGGTTTGGGGTTTGGGGTCTGGGGTATAGGGTTCGGGGTTCAGGGTTCAGGGTTCAGGGTTCAGGGTTCAGGGTTCAGGGTTTAGGGTTTAGGGTTTAGGGTTTAGGGTTTAGGGTTTAGGGTTTAGGGCTTAGGGCTTAGGGTTGGGGCATTTTGGGGCTTTCAGGGTTTCGGGCTTACTTAATTAGGGCAATTCGGGCTTTGAGGACGTCGCAAGGCTTTAGGATCCTGGGGCTTCCCGTCCATGTAGGGGTTTAGGGTTCAGGGCTTCGATTTTGGGATTTAGGGTTTAGGGTTTAGGGTTTATGGTTTAGGGTGTCTTTGGTTGGGTTCAGGGTGCCGAACGGAGAGCTCTGAAGGTTTCAAGGTTGCGTGAATTGCTTCTCTTGCTGGTGCTTTAGGGGAGTGGATAGGGTTTCGGGTTTAGTGTTTAGAGCCGGGCGGACCCTGGACCCTGAATCTTGAAGATCCAACGCATCATGTCGCTTTTCTACACCCTAAACTTGAAAACCCTAAACCCTAAACCCTAAACCCTAGACCCTGAACTTGTGGATCCTAAGCCCCAAACCCTGTAAGAACCCAACCTCCAGCCCGATCTCCTCGGGTCCGGGCCCGGGCATCAGCAAGCGTGACCGTGAAGCTCGGCAAGGCATTCGCATATAAGGCCAGCCAGACAGTGTCCTTGTCTCTTTTTAGAGGGTTTAGGGTTTAGGGTTTAGGGTTTAAGGTTTAGGGTTTAGGGTTTAGGGTTTAGGGTGTAGGGTGTAGGGTTCAGGGATTAGGATTTGGTTTAGTGTTTAGGGGGTTCTGGGTTGGCCTTTAAACCCTTTGAAAACAACATCTTTACATTGGGTTCCTTATAAACCCAAATAAGGCAAAGCTAAAATGTCCCCACAGCCAACCTAGGTTTACAGGGCCTCGAGGTCTTGGAATGCAATTGTTTGCGTGCTTTGGGCCCGAGAGTCTGGGGTTTGGAGTTTAGGGTTTGGGGAGCCCTAAACCCTAAGCCCTAAGCCCTAAATCCTGGTTTTTTTTGTCCCCGTATCAGTAGCTTACGCCAACTCCACGTCCGCAAGGCCCCATACTTGGAGGTTCATGGAACTTACTACCCGATTGCATCTGTACTTATAGCCCACTTATAAACCCTCTAAGTGCCCTGATACCACGATGGGCCACTGGACCCTAGAACCCCTTGAAAATTCCCTTTACATATAGGGTTGATTATGGGGATTCTATAAGGCCGAATGGCCCATCCTGGTATGGTTATAAGTACAGTAAAGAGGACAGTTATACTTGGTTAATCCTCCAAATATGCCTTGGCTCTCCTTGGCTTAGGTGGATGTTGGCCTGTTGTGGCTTGGCCCTTGGCTGGTTCATTCACTTAGCTTACAGCTAGGTTGCCCAGTAACCTAGGATGAAAAAGGGTGCCCCTTTTTTGCTTAGAGGGGTTTATAAGGGAGCCTAAACCTACCAAAAAGGGAATAAGGGTACGACTGGGCATCTTAGTTACAGTTGTCATAGCGGCCATCCGAACATCCCCCGCAACAAGGGTGACTTCTACCTCGAAATAGTCCTTGCTACTCTCGGTCTCAGATTTGTGGGCACAACCCTAAACCCTATAGGCTCTAAGCCCTGGTGGTGACCTGTAGGTCTGCTTCGGGTTTAGGGCTTCAATGTCTCGGTTATAGACTATAACTTATAGTCCTAAACCCTTGGGATTAGAGTCTGGGTTTCACCTCTTCAGGATTTCGGGTTTAGGGTTTAGGGCTGAGGGTGGAGGGTTCCGTTCCCAAAACGTGATCAACTCTCTGAACCCTAAACCCTAAACCCTAAACCCTAAACCCTAAACCCTAAACCCTAAACCCTAAACCCTAAACCCTAAACCCTAAACCCTAACCCCTAAACCCTAAACCCTAAACCCTAAACTGACAGGAGACCTCGTCAGGGACTCGACCGATAGCTGCACCACTGGCGCTCAGAGCCTGTCAGGGGTGGGAGGCACAACGCCTGGTTTAGGGTTTAGGGTTTAGGGTTTAGGGTTTAGGGTTTAGGGTTTAAGGTTTAGGGTTTAGGGTTTAGGGTTTAGGGGTTAGGGGTTCGGGTTTTGGGTGTCTTTGGGCTTTGGGGGTGGGCGGAAACCCCTAAAGCCCTGAGACCCGAACCCTCAATCTCGACCTCGCAGCTTGTTAGGCTTTTTGGGGGGTTTGAGGCTTTCGGGTTTAGGGCTTAGGTTGCGTTTTGCTCTGGTGGGCTTATGGGATTTCAGTAGGTACTTGATAGTCCCCACAATCGACTTCAATAAGAAGCCCTGCATGGGGCGGGGGGGGAGAGGGACCCTAAGTCGATAATCCCCATCAACCCTATAAACCCTATAAACCCTGCAAACCCTATGAACCCTATAACACGAACCCTATAAACCCTAAACCCTAAACCCTAAACCCTAAACCCTAAACCCTAAACCCTAAACCCGAAACCCCAAACCCTAAACCCTAAACCGGTCCTGGGCAGTCCAGGCCCCACCCTGGCTCGAAGTGTAGGGGGTCGCGGCATTTTGGACCTCAGTGGAGGCTCAGGGTTTGGGGTTTAGGGTTTAGGGCTTGGGGCTTGGGGTTTAGGGTTTAGGGTTTAGGGTTTTGGGTTTGGGGTTTCGGGTTTTGGGGTTTGGGGGTTTAGGGTTTAGGATTTGTGAGTTAAGGGTTTAGGGTTTAGGGTTTGGAGTTTAGGGTTTAGGGTCTAGGGTCTAGGGATAAGGGCTTCGGGTTCCAGGTGCAGATGCAGAGACCCTGTGTAACACTGGGATCTTTCAGGGTTTTGGCATTGTTTAGGGCCTATACCAACACATCCCCCCCCCCCTCCACTAACCCAGTCACAGGCCCCAAAAAATCCCAAACCATCTCAGCATCCCTAGAGTACCTCAAGCTTGGCACCAAGGTGCCCCAAAGCCCACAATCCCTGAAGCCCTACAGCCCACCAGAATCGACAAGCACCTACACTCCAAAACACCGGAACCTACATACACCCCACACCCGACAGTCCTAAACCCCAAAAGCCTGGACCCAACAGCCCCAAAGCCCCAAACCCTGAAACCCCAAAACCAAAAAGCCCTCAAATCAAAACCCTAAACACCCTAAACATGGGATGTTCCCCCTTGTACTAATCGCCCTTATAAATGATGCGCACTAATTATCATCCCTATTTAGGACTGTTAGTATACGGGGGAACATCCCAACCCGGAACCCCAAGACCCTAAAGCCCAAACCCCAAACCCCAAACCCCAAGCCCTAAGCCCTAAGCCCTAAGCCCTAAACCCTAAACCCTAAACCATAAACCCTGAACCCCAAACCCTAAGCCCCAAACCCCGAACCCCAAACCCCAAACGCTAAACCCTAATCCCCCCAAAACCCTAAACCCGAAACCCTAAACCCTACACCCCAAACCCTAAACCCTAAATCCTAAATCCTAAACCCTAAACCCTAAACCCTAAACCCTAAACCCTAAACCCTAAACCCTAAACCCTAAACCCTAAACCCTAAACCCTAAGCCCTAAGCCCTAAGCCCTAAGCCCTAAGCCCTGTAACCCTAAACAATAAACCCTAAACCCTGAACCCCAAACCCTAAACCCCCCGGAGATCCTTTCAGCAAGCCAGGGCGCCGAGAGCTTGAAGCTGAGCTGTGGCCCCTGGGGAAGCAGAGAGAGGTCCGGCACCTGGAGGGTTTAGGGTTTAGGTTTGGGGTTTAGGGTTTAGGGTTTAGGGTTTAGGGTTTAGGGTTTAGGGTTTGGGGTTTGGGGCTTAGGGTTTAGGGGTTAGGATGTGGGTTTAGGGTTTAGGGTTTAGGGTTCAGGGTTTAGGGTTTAGGGTTTAGGGTTTAGCATTTAGGGTTTGGGGTTTGGGCATTTGGGGTTTGGGGTTTAGGGCTTGGGGTTTAGGATTTGGGGTTTGGGTGTAGGGTTCCCAATAGGCTTCAGGAGGCACCTAAATGCTCTGACTCCAACGAACCTAGACTACGAAAGCCTCTCAATCCATAACTCTAACACGCTAAGCCCGAGAGCCCGAAGCCCCAACACCCCTTATCCCTAAATCCCCCGGACCCTAAACCCTAAACCCTAAACCCTAAACCCTAAACCCTAAACCCTAAACCCTAAACCTTAAACCCCAAACCCTAAACCCCAAACCCCAAAACCCTACGCGGGCCTCGATGGTGCCGTTCGTGGACACAAAAGATGCCCCGCGGCGGGTCACACCTCGTCTTTGATCCCACGGTTTAGGGTTTAAGGTTTAGGGTTTAGGGTTTAGGGTTTACGGTTTAGGGTTTAGGGTTTAGGGTTTAGGGACCCTTGTACCGGGCCTTAGGGGGTACTTAGTGGTTATCTAGGGGTTACTTAGGAATACAGGGGCACTATGAGGTATATATAGGGGTTATATAGGGGAATAAGATTGAGGGTCCCGTTCGGGTTTCGGGGGGCTTAGGACGTAGGGTTCAGAGTTGCTTTTCTGGAGGGGCGGGCTTAGGGCTTAATTAAGCTCTATACGCCCTAAGCCCTACGCGGGCCTTCCAAGGGAAGCCGAAAACCTCACACCCTAAACCCTACCGCACTCGTTTTTGTTAAGGATAAACCCTAAGCCCTGAACCCCGAAACCTTCAACCCATGAACCCTAAACCCTAAACTCTAACCCCCTAACCCCTAACCCCTTAACCCCCTAACCCCCTACTGAATCTTAATCCTAAAATGCCAAACCTCAAACCCCTAGACTCCAAAACGACTGGGCATCCTAGAAGCAAACCCTAAACCCTGAACCCTGAATGCTGAACCTTAAATCCTAAAACCCCGAACCCCTTGAAACCCCCCTGAGCTCGCGGCGCGCGGCCGTGCCCGAATTGACGGGAAAGCAGCGCAGCTCCGTCTTCTGCCTCTGTTCAGAAGTTGGAAAGAAGCCCTCTAACCCCCGATATGAGGCCACAGACTACGCTGCGATCCCTTAACCTTCGCATCCTGAACCCTAAGCCCTAAACCCTACACCTTTCAGAGGCCCCTAAACCCTACACCTTTCAGATGCCCCTAAACCCTAAACCCTACACCCTAAGCCCTAAACCCTACACCTTTCAGAGGCCCCCAGGCGTGCCCAAGACCCACAAGACCCCCGAGAGCCTCAAGCGAATATCTGATTTTCACGGGCTAAACCCTAAAACCCTAGACCCTAAACCCTAAACCCTGAACCCTAAACCCTAAACCCTAAATCCCTAAACCCTAAACCCCTGCACATGACTTCCAAGCAATGGTGTGAACGGCTGCCAGATGTAGCTCTGGGTCCAGGCACCCCGGAAAAAGGGCGGGTACTGCCGAAGCAGGGCCGCGTCCCAGCAAGCCCAAAACCGCTAAGCCCCCAAAATTTGAACTAAATCAGGGTTCAGCAGCCAATCCCTAAACCCTAAACCCTAAACCCGAAACCCTAAACCCCGAGCCTTGGAGTTTCCTGTTTAGGGTTTAGGGTTAGCACCCCTTGCCCACCTGGCATCGAGGTCCGTCGGCGCCAGGAACGAACAGGAGGAGGCCTGAACTGAATCGACTAAAGGAGGGGCCCTTATAACGGGACCTTAGAGGTTATTTGGGGTTTAGGGTTTAGGGTTTAGGGTTTAGGGTTTAGGATTTAGGGTTTAGGGTTTAGGACCCTTATAAGGGACGTTAGGGGTTAGCTATCTTGGGGGGTGATGTAAGGGCTGCTTCGGTATGTAGGGATACAAGGCATATCTAAATCATATATAGGCTTTTTTTTCGGGGAACAAGATTCAGGGTCCCTTCTAGGGGTCCCTCTTAAGCCCAGAAGCCCTAAAAGCCACTTGGCTTGAAGCCTGAAGCCTTCAGGGTTTAAGGTTTTAGGGTTTAGGGTTTGGGGTTTAGGGTTTAGGGTTAAGGGTTTGGGGTTTAGGGTTTAGGGTTGAGGGCTGCCTGAAGCCTCAACCCCAAACCCCAAACCCTAAACCCTCCCAACACACCCACAAGGGGAGCGTTGGGAGAATGGCCCTCGCAAGCGCACCAGATTGTCGGAAACTTCAGGCGCTCACGGCTTTCAGTCCCTTAACTCACTTAAGGTGTCGGGTTTTTTGGGCTTAGGGTTCTTCGGGCTTGCACATAGGCCGGCTGGGTGTAGGCCGTAGGCTGTGCAACGTAAAGGCCAAACCTTTTACAGGACTCGAGTGCTTTCAAAGCCTAAGCCCCAAGCTCAAAGCTCCAAGCCCTGGACCCTAACCTCCGAAACTGTCAACCCCGAAACCCGACACCCTGAACCCCAAACCCTAAACCCTAAACCCTAAACCCTAACCCCTAAACCCTAAACCCTAACCCCTAAACCCTAAACCCTAAATACGGCAAACCTATACCAGGATTGTCGGAGCCTCCCCACCAGGCAGCGAAAGCTCGAACTGCTCCTTCTTGCACTTTGGGCTGTGGGGTTTGGGCGAGGAGGGTTTATAGGGTTCATATGGTTTATAGGGTTGATTGGGTTGATTGGGTTTATAGGGTCTTTAGGGTTTATTTATAGGGTTGATAGAGTTGATAGGGTTTATAGGATTTATCGGATGTATAGGGTTTAGGGTTTCGGGTTTAGGGTTTAGGGCTTAGGGCTTAGGGCTTAGGGTTTAGGGTTTAGGGTTTAGGGCTTAGGGTGTAGCAGCGCATTCTTTTGGTCGAATGACCATGCTCGAGGAGTGGCAGGACTGCCAGGCGCGAAGCTCTTGTGTAATATGGGGTTTAGGGATTAGGGTTTAGGGTTTAGGGTTTAGGGTTTAGGGCTTTACGAAAAATGAGGGACCCCTAATATAGTCCCCCAAAGAGTATAGGACCCCTTCAATAAGGCCCCCAGTAAGGTACCCTAGTTTCGGAAATCGCCATATGGCGGCCTGAATATGTGCAGTAGGGTTTTGGGAATTGTGATAGTAGAACTATACAGGGGCCCCATAAGGGAATAGTATTGCTACTTAGTCCGACCCCTAGCGGCAGGGGGCCTGCCCAGGTCGTGCGGATGCTTTAGTCTTGAGATTGAACCCTCAGCCTTTCACCCCCAGTCCTACCGCAAACCCTAAACCCTAAACCGTAAACCCTACACCCTAAACCCAAAACCGCCCCTCTCCCCCACGGGCTCCGCAGCATTCAGCAACCGAAAAGAGAAGACGACGTCGCTCTGCCGGCCGAGGAGAAGCCTCGGCTGTCATGCACATCAAGTTGAGGGTGTAGGGTTAACTTTGGCTTCGGGGTTTGGGGTTTGGGGTTCCGGGTTTAGGGTTTAGGGTTTTGGGTTTGGGGTTTAGGGTCTAGGGTTTGGGGTTTGGGGGGTTTAGAGTACGTAGTTTATGGCCTCGGTCTTTCGGATTTGGAAGGGCCCCCTAGACCACAAACCCTATAAGCCCGATAAGGGTTGCAGAGCTTTGGCTTTTGTTGGGGGGCGAGGGGGGGTGAGGGTTAACCCTGAACGCTAAAAGGGTGCCCCCCTGATACAAATCGAAGCCCAGCAGCAGGCTTGGAAGCACCTGCGCAATCCAGCGAACTTGGTGGGGGGGGGGGGGGGGGGGGGGGGGGGGGCTGAGCTTCAAGGCTGAAGGATTTAGGGACTGAGGGTTTCGTGTTGACGCAGAGTTGGTTGGGGTTTAGGGGCTTACGGGGGCTTCGGGGTTGTCAGGGTTTTGGCCTTAGGGTTTAGGGTGCGGTGCTTGGGGTTTGTTGCTGTTCTGGGAGTTTGGCAGGGGGGATGGTTTCTGGCTTGCTTATGGGCGGTTTAAGCCCTCAGCCGCAGTTGAAGCTTGCCAAACCCTCAATCCGAAACCCTAAATCCCAAACCCCAAACTCTAAACCCTAAACCCCAAACCTAAACCCTAAACCCCAAACCCGAAACCCGAAACCCGAAACCCTAAACCCTACACCCTACACCCTAAGCCCTAAGCCTAAAAAAAGGGCGCGCCTGGAAGTCGAAGATCTGGAACTGGATGTCTGGTCCGCGGAAGGCGGTCTGGTGGCGGGGGGCTTTTGGTTTAAGGCGTGACGGACCCCAACCTAAACCCTAAGCCCTGAACCCTAAACCCTAAACCCTAAACCTCAACCCTAAACCCTAAACCCTAAACCCTAAATCCTAATCCTCAACCCTAAACCCTATAAAGTCTAGGCTTTGTGGTTTAGGGTTTGGATTCGGGCTGGGGAGGCACGGACTGAGCGGGGTCGAGGGCTCTCATGGGGCGCAGATAAGAGCTAGGAAGGGGCTTGGAAGGGCTTTCTTAGGGTTTAGGGTTTAGGGTTTAGGGTGTAGGGTTTAGGGTTTAGGGCTTAGGGCTTAGGGTCTAGGGTCTAGGGTCTAGGTTTAGAGTTTAGGGTTTAGGGGTTTCGTAGGGTTTGCTACGGGGTTTGTGGCTTAGGGCGTAGGTGTAGGGTGTAGGGTTTCGGTGCCTGGAAAGCCATGCTCCCTAACGCCCCAAACCCCCAAAACCACAACAAAACAAACACGACCCTAAAAACCCTAAACCAACAAGCTTCAATCCCTTAAAGCCTCAATCCCCTAAACCCTCTAAACCCTGAATCCTGTACCCTAAACCCTGAACCCTGAACCCTAAACCCTAAACCCTAAAACCTACGGTAAACTCCAGAAACTTGGAATATCTTTTTGGAGTTTACCGTAAACCATAAACCCTCCTAAGTTACCAGCCCTAAACCCTGTGCCCTCAACCCTAAACCCTATAAAGCCTCAGTTCCCAAACATCGGACTACGAACCAGCAAGGAAAAGACCCTGGGAAAAGTTATGTAGGGGATTTGGGGTCCTTCCAAATAGGTCCTTTCTGGTAGTTTTTTCAGTGTTCCTCCTAAACCCTAAACCCTAAACCCTAAACCCCAAAACCACCCCCTCCCCCCCCCCTCGGTTTTTGAGGCCTTTCAGTGCGCTTAAGGTTGCGGAGCGGAACGTGAGGGTTGGAGTGCAGAAGCGCTGACCCTACACCCCAGGTGTCCCATGTCTCCCCTGACAGGATAACGTAAGGTTCCTCGTTCGCTTACTCCCGATTCGAAACTCGTTATGGCAGATTCGTGAGTTGTGGTCCCTATTGGGGTTCCCAGTGCAATAGGGAGTGCGGGGTTGGGTTTAGAGAGAACTGTCCAAAACCTGGACACTCTTGTCCAAAGAAGACAAACCAAAGCCCCCACGAAACGATGTACACCACCCCAAACTGCTGCAGGGGGCCTCAAAGCGGGTGACGCTGCAGCCGCGGCAGCCCGCGCGGGGGCCTTGCTTGGGGGGAGTTTGGGGTCGGGAATGGAATTGACGGTCTACTCCTTAAACTGGTCATAACTGGATGAACCTTACCCTAAGCCCTAAACCCTAAACCCTAAACACTAAACCCTAAACTCTAAACCCTAGCCCAACAAAAGGTTAACCTTGTGTATCTACTTGGATTCTATACAACCAAAAGGTTAAAGGTTGCCTACCCAGTCCCTAATTTACATAGAATGCCCTAACTATAGGGCTTTATGGATTTAGGGTTTAGGGTTTAGGGTGTAGGGATTCATTAGGGTTTATAGGGTGCTATCCTTTTGTTTTTATAGATCTTAATTGTAGAGAGGCTCTTTGTCCACCAGTAGAATGTACTTACTGTTGGTTAGTATAGCATGGTAAAAATCAAAAACAAAAAAGCCAAGACCCTAACCCTAAACCCTAAACCCCTAAACCCCTAAACCCCTAAACCCCTAAACCCCTAAACCCCTAAACCCCTAAACCCCTAAACCCCTAAACCCCTAAACCCCTAAACCCAAACCGGCACAGAATGGGCTGAGCCAAGGAGGCACAAGTGCTGAGACACCCAGGCACAGGGGACTATGACCTTTTGTCTTCTTGGGCTCCTCAGCAAAATGGGGGGGGGTTTACGAGAATAGGGGACCCCCAATATAGACCCCAAAAGGGTTTAGGGTTTAGGGTCTAGGGTTTAGGGTTTAGGGCTTAGGGCTTAGGGTTTAGGGTTTAGGGTTTAGGGTTTAGGGTTTAGGGTTTAGGGTTTAGGGTTTAGGGTTTAGGGTTTAGGGTTTAGGGTTTAGGGTTTAGGGTTTAGGGTTTAGGGTTTAGGGTTTAAGGTGATTCCTTTACAAGGAGGACCCCAATATAAGGTACCCCCAAATGTCGGGAAACCACCCCAAATAGAAGGAGGCTGACGGAGGTTCAGGCTCCGAGCCTGCGAGGTCTTCGACTTGACGTTGGGATGAAGAATGTTTCATCAGTGCGTCGCGATGCAGGGTCCGTGTTTGGGCCTTAACCCTGAACCCTAAACCCTAAACCCTAAACACAAAAAGGGATCCTATTGTAGAGAGTATAATTTCCTGCTAAGGAAGCCTTGCTCCGGAAGATCTTGAGGGACCACTCTGGACCAATCCACGAGTCCTTTGTACGCTAAGCGCTCAAACTCTTGGACTCTTAAACCTTAAACTTGGTAACAGTCCTGAATAGGGATTATAGTACACCCCCCCCCCCCCAAATATAGTCCCTATGAAAGAACTGTTGGTATAAGGGGGAACGATCTTAAACCCTTAAAGTCTAAAGGTTTCTGAGCAAAAATCTGGCCTTGGCTGGCCGTGAACGTCCAAGGCTCCTGCACGGTTAGGGTTCAGGGTTCAGGGTTCAGGGTTCAGGGTTCAGGGTTCAGGGTTCAGGGTTCAGGGTTCAGGGTTCAGGGTTCAGGGTTCAGGGTTCAGGCTTTGGGCTTAGGTTCCGCAACCCTTAACTACGCCTTCTTGAAAAACAGCTTCGAAGCCCCATTTTCTGAAGCCTGAGCCTCCCCAAAACAATACTAAGACCCAAACCCTAAGCCCTGAACCCTCAATCTTGAACCCTCACCCCCTAAGCCCCAGACCTTTAGACTGAACATAAACCCAAAAAACCCTAGACCCTAACAAATCCAGACCCAAAACCCTAAACCCCAAACCCCAAACCCCAAACCCTAAACCCTAAGCCCTCAGTCTCAAATCCTAAACCCTCAACCCCGAAGCCCAACACGGCCGAAATGGCTGCTTAGCACCTCTTGTGTGATCTCCCAGAAGTACTGCTTCGGATTCGTGAGCATCAGCTGGACCTCAGTGTGTTTGGGGCTGTCTTGTGTTCTTTTCTTTTGTCGAGTGAGGGGGGAGGGGAGGGGGCTTGGGAGGTTTTAGGTGTTAGGATTTAGGTTTTAGGCTTTAGGCTTGAGGTTTTAGGGTTTAGGGTTCGGGAGGTTTGGAGGATACTTTGGGGTTCAGGGGGTTTGCCGTGCATCCTGGATCTGGGCCCTCCGCCGTATACTCGAGGTGGCCAAAGATGATGGAGGGCAGCCCACCTGCTGGGGGGGCAGAGGGGGGGGGTTAGGGTTTAGGGTTTAGGGTTTAGGGTTTAGGGTTTAGGGTTTAGGGTTTAGGGTTTGGGGTTTGGGGTTTGGGGTTTGGGGTTTGGGGTTTGGGGTTTGGGGTTTGGGGTTTGGGGTTTGGGGTTTGGGGTTTGGGGTTTAGGGTTTTAGGGTTTAGGGTTCAGGGTTGAGGCTTTCGGGTTGAGGGTGGGAGGGGGGAAGGTGTCCTCGATCTGTCAAGTAGGTAAGGCCCTCAACCCTAAGTCCTCCAAACCTTAACCCCCTAAACCCAAATCCTCCAAACTCTCCTAACCTCAAACCTCTAAACCCCCGGTGCAGGGCTTCTAGGATCTAGGGTTTAAGGTCTAGCGGTTAGGGTTCGGTTTAGAGTTCACATGTTCAAGGTTGCTTTCTCTGCCGGGAGCCTATTGCGAAGACCACCGTGCGCGTGCCGGCAAAGTACACGATGGGCGCCCTGGCTGCGTCCGATGTGTGGGGGAGCTGCGGCTGCCAAAAGCTTCTTACTCTTTGCTAAAAGAGCCACCCAAAAAGAAATTACACGAAATCCTCCTCATAAGGGTAATATAGGGATTGCTATCTTTGATTCTGTTTTTTTTTTTTTTTTTTTTTTTGGGGGGGGGGGGGGTGCTTAAGCAAGTAGTAGCTTCAGGGCTCTGTGCAGGGCTGTTGGCTTCCAGGGCTTGTTGCGTCTTTGGGTTGTTTTTTCGGGGTTGTTGAGGGCTTTAAAGGTTTGTAGGGCTTTTTAGGGCTTAGGGCTTACGACTGGGGAATATTTAGGATTTGGAGATTACGGCCTTTAGGGTTTAGGGTTCAAGGTTTGGGTTTAAAACAGGCTGGGAGCAGCACGTGGCCAAGGGCCAAGTTCAAGACGTTGCTTGAGCAAAATCCCTCAACTTCACGGGGCCCCCTAAACCCGAAACCCTGAACCCTAAACCCAAACCCTAAACCCTACACCCTAAACCCTGACCGACGATCCCCAGCCAAAACCCTAAACCCTAAACCCTAAACCCTAAACCCTAAACTCTAAACCCTAAACCCTAAACCCTAAACCCTAAACCCTAAACCCTAAACCCTAAACCCTAAACCCTAAACCCTAAACCCTAACCCCACCTGTCGGTGCCCAATTGCAGGGCTCCCGAGACACTCGAGGCGCCCGTGAAGACCTTCAGGCCGCAGTGTGTGGAGTTTAGGGTTTAGGGTTTAGGGTTTAGGGTTTAGGGTTTAGGGTTTAGGGTTTAGGGTTTAGGGTTTAGGGTTTAGGGTTTAGGGTTTCGGGTTTCGGGTTTAGGGTTTCGGGTTTCGGGTTTAGGGCGTCTCGCCGCGCAGCGGCAGTAAGTGCCATGTGTAAATGGCGCCCCTGCACACCCAGGGGGTGTGGCGAAGTCAGCGAGCCCTAGGGCCTCTCTATTCGACCATTCTCCAATGGCTCCACCCATTGTCCATCCAGTAAGGTGTCCATCACTGCCGGGCATCTTCTGGGTCCAGGCACCCTAGAAAAGGACGGGTACGGCCTAACCAGGCCGGGTGGGAATTTAGGGTTTTGGGTGTAGGGTTTAGGGTTTAGGGTTTAGGCTTTGCTTGAGAAGCACTTTGGGTTTGAGCCTCAAACCCAAAAGACCCTATTGCATGTGGGTTTAAGGGTTGAGGGCTTTTTGGCTGTGTAGGACAAAAAATAGTACATTTTGTGTTTAAGGGTTTAGGGCTTTGGGTGCGGGTTGAGGTCTAAGAGTTTGCGGTGTTTAGGGGCTGATAGCCCGAACGGTTTTGGGATTTAGGGCTTGAAGGGCTTACAGCTTTTGAGTCTAGGAGCTAAGGGCAATCTGGGGTTTAGGGTTTAGGGTTTAGGGTTTAGGGTTCAGGGCTTAGGGCTTAGGGTTTAGGGCTTAGGGCTTAGGGATTAGGGATTAGGGCTTGGGATTTAGGGTCTTGGGGCTTACAGAGAGGCTAAGGCTCAGGGGTTTAAGGTGTTTAGGGCTTAGGTTTTACGGTTAAGAGTTTAGGTTAAAGGGTTTAGGGCTCTTGGCATTATTTTAGGATTTCGGGTTTACTAAACCCTAAACCCTAAACCCTAGACCCTAAACCCTAAACCCCAAACCCGAAACCCTAAACCCTAAACCCTAAACCCTAAACCCTAAACTCTGAACCCTGAACGCGAAACGATGCGTGGTAAGACAAGAAATCAGACCCTGGCCCCTGAAGGTTAGGGGCTTTTAGGGCTTATGGTTTTAGGGTTACCCCTAAACCCTGACCCCTAAAGCCTAAACCCCAAAATCTAGACCCTAAACCCTAAACCTTAAACCCTAAACCCTAAACCCTAAACCCTAAACCCTAAAAGCCTTCAATCTGAGAAACCTTCTCCTGGGGTTTGGGCGTGTCGCGTACAGGGTGCCTTGAAGGGGTGTAGGGGTTTAGGTGCTTAGGGTCTAGAGTCCCTAAACCCTTAAACCCGAACCCTAAACCCTAAACCCGAAACCCTAAACCCTAAACCCGAAACCCTAAACCCTAAACCCGAAACCCTACACCCGAAACCCTAAATTTGCGGCTTCCAGGGCCCCCGGGCGAAGAAAGGTGGGGCAGTAATGGTGAGATTCACTTCCTGGCGCGCAACTCTGCAAGCCCTAAACCCTTTTATAGCTGGGTTGGCGTTTGAAAATATTGGCACATGGGCCCTCATCATCCCAAATAAGGAAAAACCTAAGTATCCCGAAGGCTAACCTAGGTAGGGGCTTTGGGCCTCAGGGTTTCCTAGCCGCGGCAGCGGAGAACCCTAAACCCTAAACCCGAAACCCTAAACCCTAAACCCTGAACCCTCATGTGGAGGTTCTGCTCGCAAGCACTTCGACTTCCTTCGACATCCTCAAGCACCACCGCTTCAATCCTGAACTCGAATACGAAACGCGAAACACGAAACACGAAACACGAAACCCTAGACCCCAAACCCTCAACCCTAAACCCTATTCCCTAAACCCTACACCCTAAACCCTAAACCACAACCCTAAAACCCAACAGCCTGAACCGTAACCCTAAACCCTCAACCCCGATTAAGTCATGGCTCGGGATGTTCCCGGTGGGGATCATGGGCTTCCCTACTACCCCCCTCTATACTACCCCCCCTAGGTTCCCCCCTTAAATAACCTTAATTCGGCTTAGTTATGGGGGGGGGAACCCAGGCGGGGTAGTATAGAGGGGGGTCGTTGGGAAGCCCTAAACCCGAAACCCGAAACCCTAAACCCTAAATCCTAAACCCTAAACTGTCTTGGGAAGCCCATGAGGGGAGGGAGGTGTGCGGACTCAAGGGTTCACGAGTCGATCCTCACGACGAGGCCCCTGTAAACCCTAAACCGGCCCGATCCAGGGTGTAGGGTTTAGGGTTTAGGGTTTAGGGTTTAGGGTTTAGGGTTTAGGGTTTAGGCCCTAATCCCACTAATCCCCCTTAACCCTAAACCCTTAACCTCCCCGGCCCCCCCCCCCACCCCCCCCCCCCCCCCCAACAAAAAAAACAAAAACCTAAACCCTACAACCCTCAACCCTAAAGCCTAAACCCTAAACCCTAAGCCCTGAACCCCCTAAACCCCAAAACCCTAAACCCTAAAACCCCTAAACCCCCTAAACCCCAAAACCCTAAACACCCTAAAACCCTAAAACCCCTAAAACCCCAAAACCCCCTAAACCCCTAAACCCCCTAAACCCCCTAAACCCCAAAACCCTAAAACCCCTAAACCCCCTAAACCCCTAAACCCCCTGAACCCCAAACCCCTAAACCCTAAAACCCCTAAACCCCCCTAAAACCCCAAAACCCTAAACCCTGAAACCCCTAAACCCCCTAAACCCCCTAAACCCCCTAGACCACCTAAACCCCCTAAACCCCCTAAACCCCCTAGACCCCCTAAACCCTAAACCCTAGAGGATCTGCCCGGGGTGGCCTGGTCTTCTCCGCGGATGTCGCGCCCCCTCAGAGTGGCGCCCGGGGTTCAGGGGTTTAAGGTTCCGAGGGTTTGGGTGTTTAGGGTTTAGGGTTTAGGGTTTAGGGTTTAGGGTTTAGGGTAGGGGTTTAGGGGTTTAGGGGCGTAGGGGCGTAGGGGTTAGGGGCGTAGGGGTTTAGGGGTGTAGGGGTTTAGGGGTTTAGGGGTTTAGGGGTTAGGGGTTTAAGGGGGTTTAGGGGTTAGGGGTGTAGGGGTTTAGGGGTGTAGGGGTGTAGGGGTTTGGGGGTGTAGGGGTTTAGGGGTTTAGGGTTTAGGGGTGTAGGGGATTTAGGGGTGTAGGGGTTTAAGGGTGTATGGGTTTAGGGGTGTAGGGGTGGAGGGGTTTAGGGGTGTAGGGGTTTAGGGGTGTAGGGGTTTAGGGGTGTAGGGGTTTAGGGTTTCGGGTTTAGGTAGGGTTTAGGGTTTGGGGGGCAGGGTTTGGGGATTTGTGGCTTGGGGCTTGGGTGGGTTTGGGTTGGGGATTTAGGTGTTCGGGCTTTGTGCTTGGGGTTTAGGGTATGGGGTCTGGGGAATAAAGGATGTGAAGGGATCTAAAGGGTCCAAACGGTCGGGTCAGGGGGTTTAATTAAGGCTTCAGACGCTACTTTATACATCGGACCCTTAAGGTTGTATCCTTGGGCTGTTGGGGACCCTTTTTAAAGATCCCTCAGGGAATATAAGGGCCCTTTTAGGCGGATATTAAGGGGAGCCTGTAGGGGTACAACCTTAGGGGCACGAGTCTTCATCCCTTGATACTTGCCTTCCATTTCCCGAGGTTGCATGGAGGATACTGCTACTCTGCGCGGGGATGAGAGCTTTTATGGACCCCTAAACCTTAAACTCGAAAAACCTAACCCTAATCCCTCAATCTCAAACCCAATCCCTTAAGGAGTGGGGGGGCAGGAGGAACCGGGGATTATTTGTGTGGCTTCCCTTTTGCGGGCACGTGCAGGCTTCGGGCGTTAGAGCTTTAGGATGTTTTTGTCGCGTTCTCGCTTCGGCTGTGGTTGGCTGGCTTGGGTTGAGGAACTAGGGTTTAGGGTTTAGGGTTTAGGGTTTAGGGTTTAGGATCCAAGAGGGTTTAGGGTTCTGAGGGTTGAGTGGTTTAGAGATCGGAATCCAGAAGACTTGACCCTGCTGCAAAGGGATCCTCTTATAGGGTTCTTAACGAAGTGGGGTTCAAGGGGGGTAGGTACCTGCGCAACCTTGAGCCTTAGGGAGTAGTGGGGGAGTATTCAGGCATCTTGGGTTACATCCCCCCCTTGAACCCTAGACCTTAAACCCTAAACCCTAAACCCTAAACCCTAAACCCTAAACCCTAAACCCTAAACCCTAAACCCCCCCCCCCCCTCCTTTAACAACCCTATAACGGGCCTGTGCGCATGCGCAGAACCGCCGAAGTGCCTCTGCGGGCCGTGTGGTGCTGCTTAGGGCTTTCAGGGCTTTCAGGGTGTAGGGCGTAGGGTTTAGGGTTTAGGGTTTAGGGTTCAGGGTTTAGGGTTTCGGGTTTCGGGTTTAGGGTCATTAGGGTTTAGGGGATTCTCCTCGTAGTGGATGCGCGGGCGGCATGACACACCCCAACACTCCTAAAAGGGGTGTACGAAGTTGGGGGTGCCTTTTTTGGGGTCCTTACTATAAGTATCCTACCACTTGGGGTCTATACGCGAAGTCCTTTGTTATCGCAAATGCCCAAATCCTGAGGAAGGCCCAAATCAACCCGTGACTCGCTCAACCAAGCAGTTCTCCTCCCAAACCCCAGGAAGGCATCCGAAACAACATCCTCTTGGGCCCAACTGTGCTTAGGGGGGCTTAGGGCTTAGGGTTTAGGGTTTAGGGTTTGGGGTTTAGGGTTTAGGGTTTAGGGTTTAGGGTTCCGGGTTTAGGGTTGAGGGTTTAGGGTTTAGGGTTTAGGTCTAGGGTTTAGGGCTGAGGGTTTAGGTTTTAGGGTTTAGGTTTTAGGGTTTAGGGTTAAACTTTGAGAACCCAGACCTCAACCTTAAGCTTCCCTCAACTGTAAACCCTCAACCTTGAAAACCCTGAAACCGAAACCCTGAACCCCAAGCCCTCAACCCTCAACTCTGAACCCTGAACCTTAAACCTGAAGCTCAACGCCTCTTTCCCAACTCCCCAACCCTAAACTTAGGCCCTAAGTCCTATGGAGTCCTAAACCCTCACACTGAACCCTGAACCCTGAACCCTGAACCCTGAACCCTGAACCCTGAACCCTAAACCCTAAACCCTAAACCCTAAACCCTAAACCCTAAACCCTAAACCCTAAACCCTAAACCCTACTACGGAGTTGGCAGAAGACCCAAGTCTCCGGCTGACGCCCTCCAGGCGGCTGCTCAAAGACAGGGCCACGGTTGGAAGGCCCGGCGCGCGGCAACTCCTTACGGGAGGTCCAGGAAGGTTCTCCGGGGCTTGTGGCGTGGGGTTAGGGTTTAGGATTTAGGGTTTAGGGTTTAGGGTTTAGGGATTTGGGTTTTGGGTTTTGGGTTTTGGGTTTTGGGTTTGCTGTAATATGGCGTAGATGCTGTGAAGGTTAAGACGCAGCTGGGGCTCGAAAGCCTTGTTAGGTGCGAAGAGCAGCTCTGGCCCGGCTGTTGAGGGTTTGGGGTTTAGGGTTTAGGGTTTAGGGTTTAGGGTTTAGGGTTTAGGGTTCAGGGTTGAGGGTTGAGGGTTGAGGGCTGAGGGTTTAGGGGTTGAGGGCTTGCTGCAGGCCCTAAACCCAACCCTGAACACCTTACCGCAAATCCTCTAAAACCCGAACCCTGAACCCTAAACAACAAACCCCTAAACCCCCCAAAACCCAAAACCCAAACCCTAAACCCCTAAACCCCTAAACCCCTAAACCCCTATACCCCTAGAACCCCTAAACCCTATACCCCTAACCCCTAAACCCTAAACCCTAAACACTAAACCCTAAACCCTAAACCCTAAACCCTAAACCCTAAACCCTAAACCCTAAACCCTAAACCCTAAACCCTAAACCTAAACCCTAAACCCTAAACCCTAAACCCTAAACCCTAAACCCTAAACCCTAAACCCTAAACCCTAAACACCCAAACCCAGAGGGCCCGGCAACTCCAGCGGCTCCACCTCGCTGGTGGCCGCCAGGTCCACTTGAAAGAAGGGGCCAAAGGCCCAGTCCTCTCTTGTAGGGTTTAGGTTTAGGGTTTAGGGTTTAGGGTTTAGGGTTTAGGGTTTAGGGTTTAGGGTTTAGGGTCTAGGGTCTAGGGTCTAGGGTTGAGGGTTGAGGGTTGAGGGTTGAGGGTTCTTGGTCTTTAGGGTTTAGGGTCTTTAGGGTTTAGGGTCTCGGTCGCATCCTCTGTCATCACCGCCAGCGTCAGCTCCGCTGGCATGAACCTGACGCGCGTGTTTCTCATGGGCTTAGGGTTTAGGGTTTAGGGTTTAGGGTGTAGGGTTTAGGGTTTAGGGTTTAGGGTAGGGTTTAGGGTTTAGGGTTTAGGGTTTAGGGTTTAGGGTTTAGGGTTTAGGGTTTAGGGTTTAGGGTTTAGGGTTTAGGGTTTAGGGTTTAGGGTTAGGTTTAGGGTTTAGGGTTTAGGGTTTAGGGTTTAGGGTTTAGGGTTTAGGGTTTAGGGTTTAGGGTTTAGGGTTTAGGGTTTAGGGTTTAGGGTTTAGGGTTTAGGGTTTAGGGCTCCTCTACGACACCCCGTCCCCTGTACTTCCTTAAAGAACTAAATTCCGAAATTGGGGGGGGGGGGACCTTATTGGAGTCCTTACCATAAGGGAATCCTACTAAGCCCTACTATCTGGGGGGTCGATTTTAGGGTTCTCTATTTTCGTATTCTTACAATTTCGGGGCCTATTTTAGGGTCACCTATTTTCGTAAATCCCCAAATACCCTGAGCTCCAAACCGTAAGCCCTCAACCCTCAACCCGATCCAAGATCAGTACAAACGCTTGTCCCCTGATACTTCGTACAAACTCTCAACTAGCACCCATTCAAATCGAACAACTTGCCCCGAATAAATGGCCGACAAGTGCACACTGTCCTTTTCCACGAACTAATCTTGGGAGAGGGGGGCGGGGGGGTAGCTAGGCGGGGTGTCATCCATAACCCTAAACCCCAAATCTCGAACCCTAAACCCTGAAGCCCTACAACCCTAAAGAACGAACCCCCAAATCACCCCTAAAGCCCTGCTAAGCACTTTGGGGACCAGTCCTGCATAAACCGATGACTGAGTATCGAAGATGACCTGCACGGCCAGCCTCCCACACTCCGTCAGTGAATATGTGGATAGGTGGCAAGGGAGGGTCGGTCAGCAGTCCTCGTTCCGGTCCTCGGTCGACGGTCTATGAGGCAAAATTAAAATCGAATCAGTCGAATCACATCACCTCGTCACTGACTTGTCGCCGACTTCGACTCATAGAGGCTGGCAGAGGTCTGCACATAGTACCGGGGGATCTGATCGTTCCTGAGTTGCTGTACGGGCCTGGGAGGCAAAGAGCGAAGGCGCCGAGATCGTAAGGCCTCAATCCCTAAACCCTAAACCCCTCTAAACCCCAAACCCCCCAAAAAAACGCTAAGCCCGAACTTTAGGGCCGAAAATCCTAAAGCAGCCCAAGCCCAAAAGCCCTAAAACCTGAACCCCTGCAAAAGCCCTAGACCCTCGAGCCCGAAAACCAAAACACCTAAACCCTAAACCCAAAACCCTCAAAGCCGCCCTCAAACCTAAACCCTAAACCCTATAGCCCAAAGCACTCAACCCTACATCCTACACCCATAATCACTAAGCCCTACACCCTAAAGCCCGAACCCTTAATCACCCCTAAAGCCCTGAACCCTCAACCCTCAACCCTAAACCCTAAACCCTCAACCCTGAACGCCCCAGGGGCCCGGTGGATGGCGCCACCACAGCGACGTTGAAGTCCAGCGCCGATGCCTCCCCAGGCTTTGACACAAAGGGTTGCAGTTTAGGGTTTAGGGTTGAGGGTTTAGGGTTTAGGGTTTAGGGTTTAGGGTTTAGGGTTTAGGGTTTAGGGTTTAGGGTTTAGGGTTTAGGTTTAGGGTTTAGGGTTTAGGCTTGGGGTTGAGGGTTCAGGGTTGAAGGTTGAGGGTTGCGGGTTGAGGGTTGAGGGCTGAGGGTTGAGGGCTGAGGGCTGAGGTTGAGGATTTAAGGCTTAGGCCCTTCTTGGGGGGGTTTCTAGGGCTTCTAGGGTGTTGAGGGCTTTCTAGGGTTTCTGTGGGAGGCTAGAAGGGTTCCGCGTTCTGGGCTGTTGCGGTTCGTTTAGGGTTCAGGGTTCAGGGTTCAGGGTTCAGGGTTCAGGGTTCAGGGTTCAGGGTTCAGGGTTCAGGGTTCAGGGTTCAGGGTTCAGGGTTCAGGGTTCAGCGTTCAGCGTTCAGGGTTTAGGGTTTAGGGTTTAGGGTTTAGGGTTTAGGGTTTAGGGTGAAAGAGTGTCGGAGCTGAAACGGAAAGCCTTGGCTCACTCAGAGAAGAGGCTCAAGAGGATAAAGTTAAGGGTTCAGGGGTTCAGGGTTCAGGGGTTCAGGGTTTAGGTGTTAGGGTTAGGGCTTAGGGTATCGGAGAGTTAGGGTTGAGGGTTTCGGGTTTAGACTTCAGCATTCAGGTCTGTCGGACCCTAAACCCTGAACCCATCTTCGTTTGACCCGAAACCCTCGACCGATAACCCCCCACCTACTTTAGGGGGTTCTAGGGCTAAACCCCAACCCCTAAACCAGGGGGGGCCTGCCCAAGCAGGTGGCTGGGCAAGGAGATCGCAATGACGTTGTAGCCGCCGTCGAATGGCACGCCTGTTCGGGTTCAGGGTTTAGGGTTCTGGGTTCAGGGTTTCGGGTTTAGGGTTTAGGGTGTTTAGGGTTTAGGGGTTAGGGGTTTAGGGTTTGAGGGTTTAGGGTTGAAGCTGAGTACATGGGCTCGAGTTAGTTCAGGGGGATGAAGGGATTTCAGGCTTTTTGGTTGAAGCATCTAAACCCTAAACCTCATGAAACCCTAAACCCTACACCATAGCAACCTTATACTCTGTAAGCCCTAAACCCTAAACCCCAAACCCTAAGCCCTAAACCCTAAACCGCAACACTAAGGTCTAGGGTCTGGGAATTTTTGCGTTTTGGGGGCTTGAGGCTTTTAAGGTTTTCAGGGCGTAGGGTCTAGGGGCAAACTTGAAATTCTCGGGTGCCTCCGAGCAGCCATTTGTTCAGGGTTTAGGGTTTAGGGCTTCGGGTTTTAGGGTTTAGGGTTTGATTAGGGATTAGGGTTTAGGGTTTAGGGTTTGGGGTTTGGGGTTTAGGGTTTAGGGTTAGGGTTTAGGGTTTAGGGTTTAGGGTTTAGGGTTTAGGGTTTAGGGTTTAGGGTTTAGGGTTTAGGGTTTAGGGTTTAGGGTTTAGGGTTTAGGGTTTAGGGTTTAGGGTTTAGGGTTTAGGGTTTAGGGTTTCCAGTTTAGGGTTTCGGGTTCATTTGCATCGATTCAAGGTGAGCATGGAGACGAAGATCTTACCCAAAACCCGAAAACCCTCTAAACCCTAAACCCTAAACCCTGGACCCTCAACCCTCAACCCTCAAACCTCAACCCTCAACCCTCAACCCTCAACCCTAAACCCTAAACCCTAAACCCTAAACCCTAAACCCTAAACCCTAAACCCCCACACCCTACACCCGAAACCCTAGACCCTAAACCGCCAAACCCTAAAACCTAACCCTAAACCACCCCCCAAACCCTGATTTCTGCATTGGAGGCCCTCTGAGGCTCAGTTCGACTCCTGCACACCCTTCCGTAAACGACGCGGGTATGCTAGGGTGTAGGGTTTAGGGTTTAGGGTTTAGGGTTTAGGGTTTAGGGTTTAGGGTTTAGGGTTTAGGGTTTAGGGTTTAGGGTTTAGGGTTAGGGTTTCGGGTTTAGGGTTTAGGGGGCTTAAGGGGTTTAGGGGGTTTAGGGGGTTTAGGGGGTTTAGGGGGTTTAGGGGGTTGAGGGGGTTGAAGGGGTTGAGGGGGTTTAGGGGGTTTAGGGGGTTTAGGGGGTTTAGGGGGTTTAGGGGGTTCAGGGTCTAGGGTTTAGGGTTTAGGTTTTAGGGTTTAGGGTTTAGGGTTTAGGGTTTAGGGTTTAGGATTTAGGGTTTAGGGTTTAGGGTTTCGGGTTTCGGGTTTAGGGTTGAGGACCCTCCCCCAAATGAACCCCAGCAAGCCCTAAATGCGCCCCCAATGCTAGACAGTGCAAGAAGCCCCACATGGAACCCCCAACAGAAACCCCAAAAGAGTCAAACAACTACAAAAGCCCCACCCTAAACCCTAAACCCTAAACCCGAAACCCTAAACCCTAAACCTAAACCCTAAACCCCTACAACCCTAAATCCTAAACCCAGACTCCTAAAGCCCTGGGTCCCCGGGGCTTCGGAAGACGCAGGTGGCAGCGGAGGAGCTTTCGAGCTCGCAGCCCTGAGGTTGATGTAGGGTTTAGGGTTGAGGGTTGAAGTCTGATGTTACGGCTAGGGTTTAGGGCTTGGGGTTTGGGGTTTAGGGTTTAGGGTTTAGGGTTTTAGGTTTTTGGGTTGTAGGGTTTCAGGGTTTAAGGTTTAGTGTTTGAACTTGCATGCGTCGGCACTCGTGTGAGCAGGGCGCCACCAAAGCCAAATCCGCTTTGGATTACCCTGATCATGGGTTTCCCTTCTATCCCCCTCTATAATACTCCCAGTAGGTTCCCCCAAAATTAAGGCTGCTGAGAGATTCTTGCCTAATTGAGGTCATGTAGGGAGGTAACCTAGAGCGGGGTAGTAGGCGGGCACAGGGCCCTGGTTTAAGACCTCGGCCTTTAAGCCCTTTTACCCCCAAGAAAACAACCCTAAGACCCTGACAACTGGTGAGAATGAGGTGCCCTATATAACCCCTTAGAGGGTTCCAAATAAGGCCCTAATTCCCTCACTCCCCGCAAACCCTAAACCCTAAACCCTAAACCCTTAACCCTTAACCCCAAACCCTAAACCCTAAACCCTACTAAGAACCAGGGGGATAAGCCCATTTGAGGGACTGTGGCCCTGCACCTCCTCCGGTGAATCCCTGAAAGCTCTGAGGCATCGGGCCGGTGTACGCTGATCCCAAAGCCTTGGGTTTAGGGTTTAGGGTTTAGGGTTTAGGGTTTAGGGTTTAGGGTTTAGGGTTTAGGGTTTTAGGGTTTTAGGGTTTTAGGGTTTTAGGGTTTTAGGAGTTTAGGAGTTTAGGAGTTTAGGGTCCAGCTGTGACGTTTTCACCTCTTGGGCGTAGGATCTATCTGGTGTTAGGTTAGGGCATAGGACCCTAAACCCTAGAGTTCTAAGGAAACATTATCGGGTTCTTAAAGGAGGTGGCTTCAAGGGGGGGGGGGGGGGGGGGGGTAGGTTGTAGGGAATTTTGGGGAAACTTAGGGAGCCTTGGGGAGTAGTTGGGTGTATTAGGGAATCTCTTGGGTTACATACCCCCCCTTGAACCCCCATCCCCCACCCTTAGGAACCCTGTAGAAAGACCTGGGCCCGGACCTTGAACACATCGCTGTCTAGATTGGGGCTTAGGGTTTAGGGTTTAGGGTTCAGGGTTTAGGGCCTGACCATGCACACATCTTACGAGATGATCCGAAGATTTGGTGTGTATTGAAGCCAGTATTTAGAAGTGAAGTGGTAAGCCGCCATTGCTCTTTGTTCTCCGTCTCTACCTTCATCTCTATCTCGCTCTCTGTCTCTCTCTGCATCTAGAAGTCTGACTCTCTCTCTGTCTCTCTCGCTCTCTACCCTAAACCCTAAACCCTAAACCCTAAACCCTAAACCCTAAACCCTAAACCCTAAACCCTAAACCCTAAACCCTAAACCCTAAACCCTAAACCCTAAACCCTAAACCCTAAACCCTAATCCTAAACCCTAAACCCTAAACCCTAAATCCTAAACCCTAAACCTGTCTCTCTCTCTCTATCTCTCCTGATCGCGCAGCACACGGCTCATATCCAAGTCATTGGGCAGCTTGGGTTTGTGAAACCGTCTTCCTTCTCGCTTAGACGGCGACATGATGGGCTCGGCTGGGGTTGAAAAGAACATATTCCTAGTATTTCGTTACTTTAAGAGCCCCCCAAACATATGTAAAATAATCATCCCTGTATTGCCCAGAATGTTTTCATTTTTTGGTGACTTCTCAAGCACAGGCCTCTAATTTCTGCTGCCAGATTCGCGTGCAGCTCAGGACATGGACTTTGGCGGAACTGGTTTCCTTACCCTTCCTGGCTGGCTTGTAGATATGGCGGTTTACGCAAATAGGGGACCCCCGGTAGGATCCTCCTTCTAGTAAGGACCCCAATAAGGTACCCCCCTAATTTCGGAATCCCCCATTCCCTCTAGGTTCATCAAACAGCGCCAAGAGACAAGAGCGGAAACAGGCTCACGGAGAGCTGCACCATCTGGCCAGGAATCACTTGGTAGCCCAGAAACCACATTGTACTAAGGGAACCCTTTTTGGGGTTGGTTGCTTTACAAGGGAACCTTGAACCAAAAAACAGGAAGAGGGTACCACTGGTTTAGGCTGGAAGTCTGAAGGGTTCATGGTTTACGACTGAAGATCCCTGCAACCCCTACAAGACTCCCTCAAAGAAACCTACAAAACCCTTGAGGACCTGAAATTACCCTAAAGCCCAGCAAAGCCCCCCTGGGCTTTGTAGAACTGAGGTGGGGGTTTAGGAGCCGGTGGAGGTTGTTCAAAAACCAAGCCTGGAGACCTGAAGGGTTTAGGGTTTAGGGTTTATGGTTTAGGGTCTAGGGTTCAGGGTTTAGGACTTAAGGTTTAGGGTTTTGGGCTAAAGGTTTTGGGTCAAATTCCACATACAAAGGCCCACGGAACTTGGCTTCAGGTGCACCGATAAACCTGAAGCGGGTCTTTGGTTTAGGGTTTACTTTACGCCCTAAACTCTAAACCCTGAATCATGAACCCGCATTCTGATTTAATCCGAAACCTTTAACCCCCGAACCCTGGACCCCAAACTTTAGGTCCCTAAACCCTAGACCCTGAGAACCCAAAACCCTAAACTTCGTGGCAAACTGCTTCACGACCACTCCACCGCTGACCTTTTGCGATGGCATTGCAGAATCTAGAGTCGCTTCGACTCCACATAGTCTGCAGAGCCTGGGACCCCTAAACCCTAAACCCTAAACCCTAAACCCCTAAACCCCTAAACCCCTAAACCCCTAAACCCCTAAACCCCTAAACCCTAAACCCTAAACCCTAAACCCTAAACCCTAAACCCTAAACCCTAAACCCTAAACCCTAAACCCTAAACCCTAAACCCTAAACCCTAAACCCTAAAAACCCTAAACCCTAAACCCTAAACCCTAAACCCTAAACCCTAAACCCTAAACCCTAAACCCTAAACCCTAAACCCTAAACCCTAAACTAAACCCTAAACCCTTGGGGCCTGAGTCCTCATTGAGCCATGCTGGCGCTTTGTGTGCTTGCGAAGCAAGCTGGCCATACCCCATCTGGTGCCCCTTGGCTTCGGGACGGCTCTGAGATCGAACCTACCCTAAACCCTAAACCCTAAACCCTAAACCCTAATCCCTAAACCCTTAAACCCTAAACCCTAAACCCTAAACCCTAAACCCTAAACCCTAACCCTATGCCAGCCTTACAACCCTAATTCTATCCCGAACCAGGGCTTCGGGCTTAGGGCTTGAGGTTTGTGCACCTGGTTGGCCGCAGCTGGCACCGGGTAGGAGGCATTGAAGCGGATGGACCTGGGTGCCCCGAAGCCCCAAAGGGCTTATAAGGGTTAAGGGTTAAGGGTTAAGGGTTTAGGGTTTAGGGTTTAGGGTTTAGGGTTCAGGCGATGTAGGGTTTAGCGGCTTAGGGTTCAGGCTTCGGGGGGTTAGGGCTTAGCATTTGGGATTTAATATGGGTTTAGAGCTTCGGGGTTTTGAGTCCGGACGTAGTTGAAAGAAGGTTCTGGCCCAAGTACTTACTGCCCAAAAGCCATGCTAGTTCAGGGGTTTAGGGAAGTAGTAGAGAGTTCGTTACCTTATGCCCTCATATAAAACCCCTTACCTACTCAGAACACCTCCATGACAGCAGTCTGGTTCGTCGGCCCTCAAAAAACCAGATTAAGTCGGAGTCATCATTTTCGGGTTTGGGGTTTTAGGGTTTAGGGTTTAGGGTTCCGGAACCCCAAACCCCAATCCCAAAGCCCTAAACCCGAAACCCGAAACCCTAAACCCTGAACCTTAGTGGCGTTAGGGGCCCCCAGGCCCCGGGCAAGCGCAGGGTGCGTCGCTCTCCGGGCGACAGGGCGCGGCCGCCGCGCACGCGAAAGGCCTGCTTGGGGCTTATAGGGATGAGAGGTTTCGGGGTTTAGGTTTTAGGGTTTAGGGTTTAGGGTTTATACGTATAGGTTTCGGGTTTCGGGTGGGGGGGATGGGGGGGGGGCCCTCATAGTCCATTTATATTTGCACGAATATAATATTCCGCCAAACCCTATTCTAATTATTAAGGCCCCTACATTGCAAATAGAGGCGGGGGCCACAGGCTTGTTGCAGGTTGTTTCTTGCGGGGTTTGGCTTGCAAGCCTAAACCCTGAAACCGAAAACCCCAAAACCCCAAACCCTGAAGCCTAAAACTCTGAACCATAAAAACCTAAAGCCCAAACCCCAAACCCCAAACTCTAAGCCCTAAACCCTAAACCCTGAAACCCTAAACCCTACACCCTAAACCCCAAAACCCCGCACCCTAAACCCTAAAACCTTAAACCCAAAACCCTAAACCCTAGCCCTAAACCTTAAACCAAAAACCCTAACCCTAAACCCTAAGACCCTAAACCCTAAACCCGAAACCGTAACTGTGGAACCCTAAACCCTAAACCCTAAAACCCCAAAGCCCCAGACCCTAAAGCCTAAAACCCTGAACCCTAAAACCTAAAGCCCAAACCCCAAAACTCTAAACCCTAAACCCTAAACCCCAAAACCCCGCGCCCTAAACCCTAAACCTTAGACCCAAAACCCCACTCCCTAAACCCTACTAACACCCTAAACCCTAAACCCTAAAACCCTAAGCCCTAAAACCCTAAAACCCTCAACCCTAAACCCGAAACCCTAAAACCTTAGACCCAAAACCCTAAACCCTAAACCCTAAAACCCTAAACCCTAAACCCTAAAACCCTAAACCCTAAACCCTAACCCTAAGCCTTAAACCCTAAACCCTAAAACCCTAAACCCGAAACCCGAAACCCTAAACCCTAAAACCCTAAACCCTAAACCCTAAACCCTAAAACCCTAAACCCTAAACCCGAAGCCCTAACTGTGGATGGTGTCATGAACGCGAACGGGCCGGGGGCCTCCACAAGCGAGGCGCCGGCTTCGACCTAGAAGGCTAAAGGGTTTAGGGTTTAGGGTTTAGGGTTTGGGGTTTAGGGTTTGGGGTTTAGAGGTTAGAGGTTAGAGTTTGGCTTAGGGTTTGGGGTTTCAGGGTTTGAGGGTTTAAGGGTTTAAGGGCTTAAGGGTTTAAGGGTTCAAAGGGTTAAGGCTTTCAGAGTTTTTGTAAAGGTCTAAGGGTTAACCGCTTGAGGCTTTGGTCGCTTCGGGGTTTCAGGATTCAGGGTTTAGCGTTTGCGGTTTCGGGTCAGGGTTTGCGGGCTTCGTCTTGGAGCTTGGAAATCAGGTCCTTGGGGACCTGGCAGAGGAAGCTTGCTACCCTAAGCCTTGAACCCTGAACCTTAAACCCTCAACCGTAAACCCTAAACCCTGAACCTTAAACCCTAAACGCCAAGGCCTAAACCCTGAACACGAACTTGGGTCTAGGGGTTAGGGTTTCGGAGTTGGGGGCTTTAAAGTTTACGGCTTGGGGGAAGGGGGCTTTAGGGTTTAATTTTAGGAGTTTAGGTGATACAAAAACCAGCCTAGAAGATTCCACGATACCCTACACCCTTAACCCTAAACCCTACTACCCTACTACCAGAAATGCCCTCATATCAAAAGATTAAGAATTAAGACTCATAACCCCAAGGTTGTACCCCTAAAGGTTTCCCTGCACATTCTGGCCCTCTTGGGTGCCACCTTAAAGGTCCAAGGCGGAGTCCTTTGATAGTGCCCTAAGTAGACCCTAATGCCCCTAAGCCCCTAAACCCTAACCCCTAAACCCTGAGGAAACCCTGAACCCTAAACCCTAAACCCTGAAACCTGCACCCTAAACCCTGAAACCTGAACCCTACACCGTAAACCCTAAACCCTGAACCCTGAACCCTGATCCCTAAACCCTACACCCTAAAGCCCTAAAGCCCTAGAGCCCTAATGCCCTAAAGCCCTGACCAAGCCGAGGCAGCGGCCGACGTCACAGACTCCAGGTTTGGTCTCACCGCTTCAGACAGGCTGGTTGTGACCTTGGTTTGAGGTTTAGGGTTTAGGGTTTGGGCTTTGGGGTTTAGGGTTTAGGGTTTGGGGTTTAGGGCAAAGTGTTTAGGGTTTAGGGTTTGGGGTGAATAGTCTGGGGGTCAGCCCTCCAAGCTTACCTGAAGCCGCACGAAGCATGGCGTCACCGACCCCGTGCATGCCACCAGAAAATCGATACTGCCTTCGGGTTAAGGGTTTAGGGTTTAGGGTTCAAGGGTCTCGGGTTTAGGGTTAAGGGTTTAGGGTCAGAGCATCCATGCCTTTGCGGAAGGAAAGTGCTAAGGTTGTTTTAGCGCCTCAAGGGTGTTTGCACAGACCCCGGACTCTTGAACCTCTTACAGGCATTTCGCTTGCACCAAGCGTGGAACGTCGATCGCGTGAGCGTGGGTTCTCAAGCTCTAAGCGTTCTGCAAACCGGACGGTGCCCAAATTTGCATAGCCTTTCCAAGCATCTCTTTCGACGGTGTTTTGGTGAAGCCCTCCCGTGCTGCCGTGCACTCACTGCACTGGTGGCTGGCCTGGTGAAAACCTACTACTATTTGCTTAAGAACCGTAACAGTAATCATAATACCTATGGTGCCCTTTTGAGGAAGCATACTTTTTCTTCTTTTTTTTTTGGGGGGGCGGGGGGGGGGTAGAAACGACACTTGTCCGTCTTGTGCCTTGGATTGAGCGCCGCTTCACGGGGGGGGGGGGGGGGGGGGATGTTTAGGGTTTAGGGTTCAGGGTTTAGGGTTTAGGGTTTAGGGTGTAGGGTTCGGGACGGAATATTTTTGGATTGCGACGCCCTTACAAGAATGCGCCATTTTTCAGCGGGTCAGGGGTTAGGCAGATTTGAGATTTTAGGGTTTGGGCTTCTGGAGCTAAACACTTCCAATGGTCCCTAAACCCGAAACCGAGAACTGCCGTTGCAAAGAAAAATGAAATCGTCCTTGAATTGGGGGAGGCCCCTAAACCCCTAAACCCCCGAAACCCTGCACCTGCACCCCACTGAAACCCCCAAACCCTGAACCCTAAACCCTAAACCCAAACCCTAAACCCTAAACCCCAGTGCTGAAGCCCCAACGCTTTCCATCAGATCCCCGGCGACGAGCCAGAACTCAAACCGCCTCGAGGCAGGGAAGGCGTTAGGGGTTTGTAGTTAGGGTTTGGGGTTTGGGGTTTGGGGTTTGGGGTTTGGGGTTTAGGGTTTAGGGTTTAGGGCTTAGGGCTTAGGATTTAGGGTTTAGGGTTAGGGGTTTGTAGTTAGGGTTTGGGGTTATAGGGTTATAGGGTTATAGGGTTATAGGGTTATAGGGTTTTAGGGTTTTAGGGTTTTAGGGTTTTAGGGCTTTAGGGTTTTAGGGTGTCAGGGTTTTAGGGTTTAAGGGTTTTAGGGTTTCGGGTTTTGGGGTTTTGGGGTTTTGGGGTTTTGGGGTTTAGGGGTTTAGGGGTTTAGGGGTTTAGGGTATGGTTTAGGGTTTAGGGTCGTAGGGTTGTTGTGGGGGTTTGGGGCTGTTGTGGGGGTTTGGGGGTTTGGGGTTTGTAGTGTTTTAGGCTGGGGTTTAGGATTTGGGGTGGGCTTGGGTTTAGGGTGTCTCAAGTTCTTTTGCACTGTAGCTTCAGCCGCAGGAGCAGCAGGAGCAGTAGGTGTTCTGGTGCTGGTGCTGTCATGGTGGCGGTGGGAATGGCAGGAGGAAAAGTGGCACAGGAAAGCCCTGAAAGCCCCTCTGCTGCCCTCAAAGCCCTCGAGCCTACTTCCAAACATCCGCATGGTAAATTCCAACAAACGTACCCCTAAGCCCCAATCCACAAAGCCGCAATCCTAAAATCCAAAGCTCGCCCGTAAACCCTAAACCCTGAACCCTAAACCCTAAATCCTAAACAACTCTCTCCCTCTATCTCTCTCAAAAGTGAGCAAAAATCCAAGCCTGACATATCCAAAGGATTGAGGATGGCAGCTGGCTGAAGTTTCTAGAGAGTCCGCCCTAAACCCTAAACCGCAACCCGTAAACCCTAAACCCTAAACCCTAAATCCTCTAAACCCTAAACCCCCTAAACCCTAAACCCTAAACCCCAAACCCTAAACCCTAAACCCTAAACCCTAAACCCGTTTCGGGATACATGGCAGGCGACACCCTAAACCCCACAGCCCCGGGGGCACCATCGGAAGTCATCCTGGGGTCCCTCCCGCAGGAATTGCAAGGAAGGTAGGACGAACCTGGCATGGCGGACTCTCTTGGGCTATAGGGCTATAGGGCTTAGGGCTTAGGGTTGAGGGTTGAGGGTTGAGGGTTGAGGGTTGAGGGTTGAGGGTTGAGGGTTGAGGGCTTAGGGCTTCGGGTTGAGGGCTTAGGGTTGAGGGTTGAGGGTTGAGGGTTGAGGGTTGAGGGTTGAGGGTTGAGGGTTGAGGGTCGAGGACTTATACAAAGGGCTTCAGGTTTACGGCTTCGCGGTCTTAGGGTTTTGGGGCATGCTCCGCTGTGGGGAAAGGGACTGGTTTGCTGGGATAGCTTACAGGAACTGGTTTAGGGCTTAGGGTTTGGGGTTTAGGGTTTCGGGTTTAGGCTTTAGGGTTCAGGGTCTAGGGCTTGGAGTTTGGGGCTTGCGGCCCATACGAAGATGCCCCACCTTTTTGGCTTTCATGAGTGGGGGGCTTAGGGCTGGAGGCTCGGAAGTACACCCTAATCCCTTGCAGGGCAGCATCAAAGTAAGTTCTCCAAACAGGAACGCTGCCCCGCACCTGTAACCAGCGCGCAAGGGTTCCCTAACCCCTAGCACCTAAACTCTGCACGCAAGCCACAGCCCTCAAGGGGAACACACCTGCTGCCAACTGGCTTAGGGTGAGGGGCTTAGGGTTTAGATGTAGTCTTCATGGTTCAGAGTTTAGGATCACGAGCCCTGCAACCCTAAACCCTAACCCTAAACCCTGGCACCTGTATGCGGTGTTTGGCTGGAGGGTCTGCAGCGTGCCGAACCGCAGCCGAAAGAACGGCAGAGAGTCGTTGGCCTGGGGGGGCTTCGGGTTCGGGGCTTAGGGAAGTTTGGGGCTTAGGGATGTACAGGTTTTTTTTTTTCAAAATTTTGGGGCATCCAAGAGGCATGGGGGTTGCGGAGGGGATCTGGGTAGGGGTCGGCAGGAGTTCGTATGGTTTAGGGCTCAAGTCCTGGGGAGTTCGGGTTTTTGATGTGGGCTGCAGGTCTTAGTTAGAGGTTCAAGGGTCTAGGGTTTTGATGTTTAGAGTTTAGTCAGGGTCTAGGTCTTCGAGGTTCAGGCAATAGGGTTCAGTGCCCATATCTTGCGACTGTAGGCAAGTCAGGTTCCCAGTTTCAAAGGTGCAGGGTTCAGTTTCAAACAGGATAGATGAGCTAATGAATCATTCCTTGGCTTTCTGGCTGGCTCTTAGAATTTTAACCTTTTGGGTTTTGGGAGAAAGTACGCTAAGGAGCCGAAAAGTTAGACCTTTAGGAGGGGTTCAGAGGTCAGAGCCAATGAGTCGCAGCAACACCTGCGCCCCAACCAAAACCCTCGACCCTGAAACCTGAACCCTAAACCCTAAACCCTACACCCTAAACCCTAAACTTCCCTAAGCCCTCAAACAATGCAAGCCCCAATGCTTTGGGCCGCCCCACTGTGGAGTTGAAGCCCTCACCTGGGCTTCGGGCTTTGGGGGGCTTTGTGGGGCTTTGTGGGGTTCAGGGTTCAGGGTTCAGGGTTCAGGGTTCAGGGTTTAGGGTTTAGGGTTTAGGGTTTAGGGGGTAGGGGGTAGGGGGTTTAGGGTTTAGGGTTTAGGGCCAGGGTTTAGGGCTTAGGGCTTAGGGCATAGGGCATAGGGCACAGGGCATAGGGCATAGGGCATAGGGCTTCGGGCTTAGGGCTTAGGGTTTAGGGTTGAGGGTTGAGGGTTGAGGGTTGAAGGTTGAGGGTTGAGGGTTTAGGTTTAGGGTTTAGGGTTGAGGGTTTAGGGTTTAGGATTTAGGGTTTAGGGAGTAGCGCGTAGGGTTTTGGGTTTAGGGTTTAGGGTTTTGGGTTTTGGGTCCAGGGTTTAGGGTTTAGGGGGCTTGTGGGGCTTGTAGGGTTTTGGGCATACAGAGTATAAGGGCATAAAGCACCCTTGTAAGGCTTGTACCCTAAAAGCTTAAACCCTTTTGGCACATTTTGTACCTCCTTGTGCGGCCTGTGGAAATTAATAAAAACGTTGGCTAGCCGACCCTAACCCCTTAGGGTTCAGGGGTTTAGGTTTCGGGGTTTCGGGTTTAGGGTTCCGGGTTTAGGCGTTAGGGTTTAGGGTTTACGGGGCTTGGTGGGGAGGGATGTGTTGCTTCCCGTAAACTTCATGCTCGCAGCACACGAACAGCAACAATCGCAAGAAGGTGCTCCGAATATTCCTACAGCCTACTGCCCTTCTGAAGAGCCCCTAGAAGCTGAAAACAAATCCTGAAAACCCACACCTACAAGCCCTACATGAATAGACCCTGAAAACCCTGAAGCCGCACACCCTACACCCTGAAAGCCCTCAAAACACAAAAGCGCAAATCCGAACCCTGAACCCTAAACCACGAACCTTGAACTCTAGTTTATCGTGGTTAATGCACCCGACATTCACCTTCTCACACATTCGACGAACCGACTTCATCAGTCCGTCTGCCCTGCTAAGCCCTAAACCCTAAACCCTAAACCCTAAACCCTAAACCCTAAAACCTAGAAACGAAACCCGAAGAATTCTACGGCGCCCCAGCGGCTGTCGCAGCTCAACGGCGCAGGAAATGCGTCCGAGACCTGGTTCGCAGCACAGGTCCGACGGTTTAGGGCTTAGGGTTTAGACTTTTAGGTTAAGGGTTTAGGGTTTAGAGTTTAGGGTTTAGGGTTTCGGCTTAGGGTTTAGGATTTAGGATTTAGGATTTTAGATTTTAGGGTTTAGGGTTTAGGGTTTAGGGCTTGGGGATTAGGGTTTAGGGCTTAGGAGTGTTTTTAAGGGTTTAACGGTTCAGGGCTTAGGAGGGTTGAGAGTTTAGGGCTGAAGGTCTATCTCTTCTCGCCTCTTCTCCTCTTCCAGAACCCAGTTTTCTCTGTTGCAGCTTCCTCAACCTCAAAAGATAGGGTAAAAGGGAAGGGGCGCGCTACCCCTGGACTCGTTCTTTCTTTCGTGTCGGCAACATGTCGCACTTTCCCCGGCTATCTCGGGGTATTCTGCTCAGCTCCAACAACATCTGGCACTTTTGCGCGCAACTTTACCAATCGAAACTTGACATTAAGGGCGATGGCTTAGGGTTCAAGGCTTAGGGGTCAAGGTTTAACGATTAGTGTTTAGGGTGTAGGGTTTAGGGTTTTGGGTCTAGGGCCTATATGCCAGAACTGCACATACAATTGCTGGGAGCGCCGCTGCGATGCTCGGAGGGTTTAGGGCTTAGGGTTTCCCAACCCTACTAACCCCAAACCCTAAACCCTAAACCCTCCAAAGCCCCGATCCGCGACTGCCTCTGCCAGGAGGTCATGACACGTTTCCGCCGGAAGGCCCAACCTAGTAGGGTTTGGGGTTTAGGGTTCAGGGTCTAAGGTTTAGGGCTTAGGGCTCAGGGTTCAGGCCCCCAGCCCCCACAGGAACCAACCCAGAAACATCAGCTTTGCTTAAAACTCGTTAGAAGTTTGCTCGGACAAATTTTACTTTCCGTGCTTTTTGGCCTTCCGACACCTCTTGCAGGCCATTGCAGCCCCTAAGCCCTCTAAACACACGGTAACACCTTTGATAGGAACATTTTAAAACCATTCAAAACCCTCTAACAGCCCTTTTCCTAGTTCTTCAAATGCGCTGAAAACCTCTTAAGAACCCTCTAAAACTCTAAAAACCTTTCTTAAACTCTTCAAAATTCTCTAAACAGCACCGCATAGCACGGAGGCCTGGCGAATGTCCATGCACAAGGGTTAATGAATACGTTAAGATATTGGGCTGCACGTTCGCAACCGCCTTGACGGAAGTCATGCTTGACGGCTTCTTATGCCGCTGCTTTCATCACAGTTTCCACCTCAGGGCTGGAAAGGCCTGGCCTGAAAATGACAGCGCAGCAAAAAAGCATGGTGGAACGCAAGGCGGGCGACAGACAACGCGAAAGTCAGCATGTCAGCACGCAAGTCTGCCACAGAGCTGCAGCGCTGCTGCCAACCGGACATCTGTCGCAGTTCGAGGGACAGCACGCGGTCAGAGGACAAATGCTGTCAAACGAGCCGAGCGAAAATGCACGCAGAGAGCATAAGCTGAAAGCACAAGAGCGGCGGCAATGCAGCCAAGCTTGACAGTTGGAAGCATGTCATGCCCGTGGCAGCACATGACAAAGACCCAGCTCCCTCCAACTCTCCAACTCCGTCCAACTCCGTCCAGCTCCCTCGATCCCTCCCAGCTCCCTCCCAGCTCCCTCCCAGCTCCCTCCCAGCTCCCTCCCAGCTCCCTCCCAGCTCCCTCCCTCTCTCGAAGGGAGAGCTTCTTTTCAGCTCCATCCACGCCCCTCCAGCTCTCTCCAGCTCATGATGTTCACAGGAATATTGAATTAATGTCTCTTTCGATATGATCTTCATGCGGATTTTCCATACTCTTTCTTATACGGATGCTTTCAATTTGACAAAGTATAAATGAAGAATCATGATCTTCGTAGGAAAAAGAATCTGTCTATCCGATTGGATGTCATTTGATTTGATTCTAAATATAAAGAATATCATGATCTTCGCCAATCAGTTTAAATCCACATTCTTTTAATCTGATTATTTTCTTTTCAACCGATCGACAGAAATAATCATGATCTTCATATCTTCATACATGAAGATGACATATTCTAGTTCTCGATTTGATCTTCATGTGATTTCTCAAAATATATAGAGAATGTTGATCTTGGCAAATAAAATTGATTCGATTTCTCTCTCCCTCTCTTTTCGACCATCTTTCCTATTTATCTTCTAATTTAGTTGATGGAGATATCTTATACTCCAAATCCCACAAGGTCATACCCATCCAAGCCCACCCCAAACCCCAACCAGCTACGGATTCCCAAACCGGAACTGGACCCGTGGCCCCTTCAAAACAAGTGTTTACTCTCCGTTTCTTGTTTCAACATGCTCTTGTGCTCATGTCTTGAATGAGGCAAACCGCGAAATCTCTCCTTAGACCAACATTCTGCGCTGGAGCATCAGGGCGAACCAACTAAAACTTAGGGTCTAGGGTTGAGGGCTAAGGAGTTTAGGATTTTGTGCTTAGGGTTTGGCAGGAAATTGTCAAATTGAGGCCCTTGGTGCTGTAGGGCTTGGGCCTTCGTTTTGGGCTTGGGGCCCAAGGACTGGCCCTAAACCGGCACAAGCCGAAGCCTCACTTAAGCCCTAAGCCCTGCATCCTAAACCCCAAGCCCTGAACTCTAAACTCTGCACCCGCAACCCTGAGCGCTGAACCCTAACCCTTCTCACTACGCTCAAATATCAGGACACGCTGCAACACAGGCGCATCAATGAGGAACCCAACCCCTAACTCTCCTCCACCTCAATACGCAGTTTCGATTCAGGGCTTACGGTTTTGGGCTTGGGGTTTGGGGTTTGGGCTTCAGGTTTGCAAGGTTTAAGATTTTTGGGCCTTAGGATTTGGAGGGCTCCGGATCTCTGGCTCACAGGATCTCAGTTCTGGCAGCTCCCTGGGCATAGGACTCTTTGCGAAGCTGAACGCTTCCCAACACCCACAAAAACCTAAGTTTAGTACGTTTAAGGTCTTAGAGCGAAGGGCTTGGTTTTGCAACGAACCCGAATCCCTGTAGCTATACCTCCACTTTGTAGCTAGCTATATACTGTCCCCCTATTCTCCAAGTAGGGTTCAGGGTTTGTTTTTCTTTAACATTTCGGGTACAAGGCATTAATTCAGCATACAACAGTCGAGGACCCCAAACAAGGAGCACCAAATCCTAAACCCCAAACCCTAAACCCTAAACCCTAAACGCTAAACCCTAAACCCTAAACCCTAAACCCTAAACCCTGAACCCGCCAAGTGCGATCCAGAAACGAAGAGGTGGGTCGCAGCAAGCCATCTGGGAGGAAGAGCACCCTGACTCCGAAGTTATGGCGGTTTAGGGTTTAGGGTTTAGGGTTTAGGGTTTAGGGTTTAGGGTTTAGGGTTTAGGGTTTAGGGTTTAGGGTTTAGGGTTTAGGGTTTAGGGTTCAGGGTTCAGGGTTCAGGGTTTAGGGTTTAGTTTGTATGGGGTCGAGGGTGTAGGGTCTGGGGCTTGGTTTTCCAGAGGTTGACAGCCCGAAAGAGGCCTTGAGCATAGATGGCCCGATGACAATACATATGTATATGTATATAAATATGGTCACCCCCCCGCCCCCCCCAATGGACCCACAGCGGGTGGCAATCTTTGCAAAAGTACCGCAAATACCGATAAAACCTATGCTGTCTGGTGATTTTCCGGTGACCGGATTTTTGACTGTATTCCTTAATTCACTCTCTCACACACACGGATGGTTTTTCTTTCTGTTGGCTTTTGTTTATAATTTAAGACTTAGGCATTTAAACCTAAGCCTGCAAAAAAACCCTTGACCTTTAAACCCTGTAGGGTTGAGGTTTCAAGGTTAAGGGTTTAAGATTTAGGCATTTGAACCTATGCCGGCAATTAAACCCTAAGCCCTTAACCTTTGAATTCTATAGGGTTAAGGTTTTTACAGGTTTAGGTTTCAGATGTAGGCATTTAAACCTAAGTCTGCAACTAATTTTAAACCCTTAACCTTTAAACCCTATAGGGCTAAGGTTTAAAAGCTTAGGGTTTAAGATTTAGCCATTTAAACCTGTAGCCAAGCCCTTAACCTTTAAACCCCGTAGGGTTAAGATTTTAAAGGTTTAGGATTTAAGATTTAAGCATGTAAATCTCAGACTTCATTAATTTTAAACCCTTAACCTTTAAACCCTGTTGGGCTGAGGTTTAAAGGTTTCGGGCTTAAGGTTTAGGCATTTAAACCGATTCCGGCAATTAACGCTAAGCCTTTAACCTTAAAACCCTATAGGGTTAAGATATTTAATGGTTTAGGGTTTAAGTTTAAGGTTTAGGTATTTAGACCTATGCCGGCAGTTCATATTGAACCCTTAACCTTAAACCCTATAGGGATAAGATTTAAAGGTTTAGGATTCTTTACTTAGACATTTAAATCTAAGCTTGCAATTCAACCGAAACCCTTAACCTTTAAAACCCTATAGGGTGAAGGTTTAAAGTTTTAGGGTTTAAGATTCAGACATTTAAACCTAAGACGGCAATTAACAATAAGCACTGAACTTTTAAACCCTATAGGGTTAAGGTTTAAAGGTTTGGGGTTTAAGATTTTGGCATTGAAACCTAAGTATGTATAATTTGTCACCCTTAACACCCTTAAACTTTGTAGTGTGAAGGTTTAAAGGTTTAGGGTTTAAGATTTAGACATTTAAACCTAAGCCCATAGAGTTTAAACCTTAAGGGTTTAAGGTTTAGGCATCTATTCCTTAACCCTAAACCCTCTAGGGTCAGGACCCTGAAGCCCTCGGCAATCAAGCCTAAACCCTTGACCTTCAAACCCCATAGGATGAAGGTTTGAAGCTTTGGGGTTTAAGGCTAAGGCATTTAAACCTAGAGGGCATTTAAGCCTTAACGCTAAACCCTGAACCCTTCAGGGCCAGAACCTTAGCACCCTATATGGATCTAGCACCTGCAGGTATACGTCGGTTTTTAAACCATTACACCCTGTAAGAAGGTTTAGGGTCTTTTCGGGGTCTATCTCTAGATTTCCCACGGGGTTAACCCCGAAGGGTTTAAAGTTAAAGGTTTAGGATTAAAGGTTTAGGCAATACCTAAAGGATTAGAAGTCTTCTCCTGGTAAAACCATCTTTTCTCGAGAGAAAGATGGTTTTTCGAAGGATGGTTGCTCAAAACCATCTTTTTCTCGAGAAAAAGATGGTTTCGAACCAAAAAACCATCTTTTTCTCGAGAAAACCAAAAAAACCCAAAAAACCAAAAAAAACAAAAAAAAACCATCTTTTCCAAAACTATGGGGCTGGGCCCTCCAAAAGATTGTTTTTTTGGTTTTCTCGAGAAAAAGATGGTTTTTTGGTGTGAAACCATCTTTTTCTCGAGAAAAAGATGGTTTTTGGAGGTCTTCTCCTGGGAAAACCATCTTTTTCTCGAGAAAAAGATGGTTCTCCGAAGGATGTTTGCTCAACACCATCTTTTTCTCGAGAAAAAGATGGTTTCGGACCAAAAAACCATCTTTTTCTCGAGAAAACCAAAAAAACCAAAAAAAACAAAAAAAACAAAAAAAACAAAAAAAAACCAAAAAAAACAAAAAAACCATCTTTTCCAAAACTATGGGGCTGGGGCCTCCAAAAGATGGTTATTTTGTATTTTTTTTGTTTTTTTGTTTTTTTGGTTTTCTCGAGAAAAAGATGGTTTTTTGGTTCGAAACCATCTTTTTCTCGAGAAAAAGATGGTTTTACCAGGAGAAGACCTCCAAAAAACATCTTTTTCTCTAGAAAAAGATGGTTTCGCACCAAAAAACCATCTTTTTCTCGAGAAAACCAAAAAAACCAAAAAAACAAAAAACACATCTTTTCCAAAACTATGGGGCTGGGGCCTCCAAAAGATGGTTTTTTTGTTTTTTTGGTTTTTTTGGTTTTCTCGAGAAAAAGATGGTTTTTTGGTTCGAAACCATCTTTTTCTCGAGAAAAAGATGGTTCTACCAGGAGAAGACCTCCAAAAACCATCTTTTTCTCGAGAAAAAGATGGTTTTACCAGGAGAAGACCTCCAAAAACCATCATCTTCTCGAGAAAAAGATGGTTTCGAACCAAAAAAACCATCTTTTTCTCGAGAAAACCAAAAAAACCATCTTTTGGAGGCCCCAGCCCCATAGTTTTGGAAAAGATGGTTTTTTTGGTTTTTTTGGTTTTCTTGTTTTTTTGGTTTTTTGTTTTTGTTAGTTTCTTGTTTTGTTGTTGTTCCCTTGATCTGGCTAGGACTCGGATGCCACCCGCGGTGGGTCCATTGGGGGGGGGTGAGTATGTATATATAGATAGAGACATAAAAAGTGTACCTAGTTGCCACATTCACCAAACCCTAAACCCGCTTTAATGTCTTCAGGCTTTCGGGGCCAAGAATTTCGGCTGCTAGACCTTGAAGGGCTTCTAGCAATTGAGCCCCGGAGCCCACAAGATGCGCGCGCCCTCGAGGGTTTAGGGCTTTGGGGTTTGGGGTTTTGGGGTTTGGGGCCTAAGCCTGCACCATGAAACCCCAAACCTCTGAACCCCAGCGGCCCAAAACCCCCCAACACCCTGCACCAAACCCTCCACTGTCAACCGTAAACTCTAAACCCTAAACCCTAAACTTCACTCTAAACCCTAAACCCTAGATCCTAAACCCTAAACCCTCAACCCTTACTACGCTCTCGTGCTTGATGCTCCCGGCGCCATCAATCACGGGGAGAGAGGCTCTTCTGATTTCGCATGCAGTAGCACTGGCATGCGTGCGACCCATGGTCCTGCACGTCGGCCGTCGAACGGCGTTGAGAGTCAAGAGGCTCTTGTCGCAGACCATGGCAGCGCAGCCTGGTAGGGTTTTAGGGTTTAGGGTTTAGGGTTCAGGGTTTAGGGTTTAGGGTTTAGGGCTGAGGGCTTAGGGCTTAGGGCTTAGCCTCCTTGGGGGTTTGGGACGCCACGTTTCGCAACTGTTAGAAATTTTGTCCTTCACCCTAAAGGGCTTGGGATTCGAAAACCCCGGTGCTTCTAGGTCTTTGGGGCGTAGGGTTCAAGGTTGAGCTCTTAACCCGAAGCCCTAAACCCTAAACCCTGAACCCTAAACCCTAAACCCTTGCTAAACCCTAAACCCTAAACCCTAAACCCTAAACCCTAAACCCTAAACCCTAAACCCTAAACCCTAAAACCCTACACCCTACACCCTAAACCCTAGCCCTAAACCTAAACCCAAGCCCTAAACCGTGAGCAGAGACGGCCTCAGCTCAACATTGAAGCGGCGGTAGTAGTCCTGCCGTTGGGATTCGAGGCTCAGGGGTTTCAGAATACAGACCCTCAACCCGAAAACCCAAATAGGGTTTACCGTTTAGGGTTTCTGGTTTAAGGTTTCGGGTTTAGGGTTTAGGGTCTAGGGTTTAGGGTCTAGGGTTTACGGAGTCTGAATACTGAACCGAAACCCTGAACCCTGCCAAGCCCGAACTTAGCCTGATTGGAGGTGGTGAAGCCCAACACAGCCGGAGCCTCAGTCTGGGCTGCTCGACCGTTGCGTTTAGGGTTTAGGGTTGAGGGTTTTGGGTTTTGGGCTTTGGGTTCTGGGTTCTGGGTTTTGGGTTTTGGGTTTTGGGTTTTGGGTTCTGGGTTTTGGGTTTTGGGTTTTGGGTTTTGGGTTCTGGGTTCTGGGTTGTGGGTTTTGGGTTTTGGGTTTTGGGTTTTGGGTTTTGGGTTTTGGGTTTTGGGTTTTGGGTTTTGGGGTCTGTGGTTTAGGGGCTTTTTGAGCGCTGGCTGTTCAAGACCTGACCCCCCCCCCCGGTAAGGTATGAGGCCACATGAAGTGCACACGCTTTGCCAGAGCTTCGAGAAGCACGAAGCCCCAAGCCCCGAACCACTGCACCATGAATAGATCAGCACCCTACCAAACGAGATGCGGATTAACTTTCTAAGATGATTCGGAAAACTCTGAACTTTATATGCTGTGTGTATATGTATACGCACATATATATATACATATCATATAATATATATATATATGTGTGGACTGTATAGAGCAGACATCAGGTCGTGGTACTGCCGATCTTTCCTTGGAGGACTTAAGTTTTTTTTTTCAAAAGATGGTCCATCCCAGGGGGCTTTAGCATCCTAAGCACACCACTGTGCCAAACTGCATACGAAGTGCAACAACCCCGAAGCCTTAAACCCTGAACCCTGAACCCTAAACTACCAAGTGCTTAAGAACCCCCAAAAAACAATACACATTCTTCCTTATAAGAGTAATATAGGGATTGCTATTATTTGTCTTTTGTGGTTTCTTAAGCACATAGTAGAAAACCCTAAACCCTAAACGCCACAAGCAGCAACACACAGCAAGCAAACAAGTACAAGCCCTCTGTCTCCTAAACTCCCAAACCCCAGACCCGGCAAAGCGGGGTACGAAATCAACGGCCCGATAACATAAGCCCTATCAGTTGAGATGTTCCTCCTTATGCTAACAGTCCTTCATAGGGATTATAATCAGGGGTACGATAATCCCGATTAAGCACTGTTAAGGGGAAACATCCCAACCTAAAAGCCCCACACCGCACACCGTTTGGGCTAGGCCCGTCAACCCTCACCCTATATGCCTCGTGAACTCTACTGTAAACCCTATAAGCCCAGGATAACCTCAAACCCTACAAGCCCAACAACCCCGAACTCTAGAAGCCCTAAACCCTAAACCCTAAACCCTAAACCCTGAACCCTGAACCCTGAACCCTAAACGCCCGAAGCCCCAAACTCTAGAGGCCCTAAGACGGCTGGGCGCACGCGCCCCCACGAAAGGCCCGCCAGCAGCCGCGGGGAAGCTGGGAGACACACTGGCCTGCAGGTCTTTCGGGGGTTTAGAGTGCAGGCCTTTAGTAGGGTTCAGGGTTTAGGGTTTAGGGTTTCGGGTTTAGGGTTTAGGGCTTGGGGCTTAGGGTTTAGGGTTTCGGGTTTAGGGTTAAGGGCTTGGGGCTTAGGGTTTAGGGTTTGGGGGTTGGGGGTAGAGGGCTTTCAGGTCTGGGGTCCATACCCGAAAAAGAGGTACCCATTTCGGAAAACCTCAGATGCACTTCCTCCCTACACCCTAGGACCCAATGCTAACTCCACCTCAACAAAAAAAACCACAACGAGGCCCAAGGAACCCTTAAAAATAGCCTTGTCCACGTCCGATATTTGGGGGAGCTCATGGCTTGGGAGATTAGCTTCGCGTTGAGCTGTTGGCGGGCTGACCCAAGATGCAGACCCAAAACCCCCCAAATGCGAATCCGCACCCCAAACCTTAAGCCTAAAGCCCTAAAGCCCTGAAGCCCTAAAGCCCTAAAGCCCTAAAGCCCTACAGCCCTAAAGCCCTAAAGCCCTGAGGCCCTGAAGGACCTAGAGACCTAGAGACCTAGAGACCTAGAGACCTAGAGACCTAGAGCCCTAGAGGTCTATGTCAACCCTAAACCCTAAACCCTAACACCCTGAAACCCCTAAAAACCCCAAGAGAACCCTAAAAACCTAAAACCCTAGAAACTCTGAAAGCCCTAAAAACCCTAAAAACCCTAAAAACCCTAGAAACCCTAGAAACCCTAAAAACCCTGAAAACCCTGAAAACCCTGAAAACCCTAAAAACCCAACAAAACCCAAAACCCAGAGACCACCCTAAAAACCCTAAAAATCCTAGAAACCCTAGAAACCCTAGAAACCCTAAAAACCCTAAAAACTCTAAAAACCCTGAAAACCCCAAAAAACCTAAAAACCCTAAAACACCCAAAAAACCCTAAAACCCCAAAAAAACCCAAAAACCAAAACCCCAACAAAGACCAAAAAACCCTAAAAACCCTGAAAACCCAAAAAAACCTAAAAAAAAACTTTGAAAACCCTTAAAAACCATAAAAAAAACCTAAACCCCCGCTCCCCAAAAAAAAAAAATAAAACCCAAGAAACCCTAAAAACCCTAAAATCCTGAAAATCCCTAAACACCCTTAAAAACCCTTTAAAAAAACCCTTAAACAACCCTTTAAAAACCCTTAAGAACCCTCAAACCTTAAACGCCCCAAAAACCCTTAAAAGCCCCAACAACCTTAAAGACCCTAAAACCCTCTATCGCGCCTGCAGGGCAGCAGCCGGAACGAGCAGCAGCGTGACCCAGCCTTGTGAGGCTCTTTTGAGGTTCAGGGTTTGGGGTTTAGGCTTTAGGGTTTGGGGTTGAGGGTTTAGGGTTCAGGGTTTAGGGTTGGGGTCCAGGGGTTCAGGGCTTAGTGCTCTTTGGGGGCTTTGGGATTTAGGGTTTAGGGGTTAGGGTTTAGGGTTTAGGGTTCTAGGTCTTAGGGCTTAGGGGCCCCCGTGTCTTCTCGGGCATAAAGCGCTGAATTCTAGGCTTGATTCGACCCTACACCCTCGGTGAACTCGATGAAAGGCAACCTGGGGGTTCACGACAAAAAAAGGGTTTAGGGTTTAGGGTTTAGGGATATAACCCCCAAATAGTAGGGATTCCCGTAGCATAACGACCGCAATAAGGTACCCCCAACATTTCGGAAGTCACCACCTGCGAAAATGAAACCCACAGGAAGCATCGACAGCCGTCGCCGAACCGACCCTGAACCACAAACTTTGCTTATGGCGGTTTAGGGTTTAGGGTTTAGGGTGTAGGGTGTAGGGTTTAGGGTTTAGGGTTTAGGGTGTATGTAGGGTTTATTGAGGAGCTGGGCAGGTCATCTGAGAGCAGCTCCGCACATGGCCAGCGCAGTCAGCATAGCCGGCGCCGCGATCCCACATGGCGCAGACGGCTCAGAGCTATCGGGGCTTAGGGTTTAGGGTTTAGGGTTTAGGGCTTAGGGCTTAGGGCTTAGGGTTTAGGGTTTAGGGTTTAGGGTTTAGGGGGTTTACGATAATAGGGACCCCGAATATAGTCCCCAGATAGTAGGATCCCCTTCCGACCCCAATAAGGTATCCCTAAATTTCGGAAACCCCCCACATGCAGAGTTCAGCACACATCTTTCCACTGACGGCACCGGATGTCAACCTCAAATGCGTCAATGAAAGGCAAGAGCCTTCTTTGTGTTCAAAGTTCAAGGTTTAGGGTTCAGGGTCCCAAAACTCAGAACCCTAGGCCATAGCTAGCATGCGTTGACTGCTCAAAGCCCTGTCTAATGCTGAACCCTGGCTGTGCAGGATTTCGGGTTTACGGTTAGAGTTCTTGGGGCTTTTAAGGGGTAAAGGCTTGGCTTATTGCTTGGGAGATTTAGGGATTCGAGTGCTTACGGGGTTTAGGGTTGAGGGCTTCAAGGGTTTATAGGGACCAGACAAACTTTAAGCCAAGCCACTAAATGAAAGGCGCACCTCTGTTTGCCATAGAGACTCTACCCCCCCCCCCCTGAAAAACAGGTGTAGAGTTTAGGTTAGGGTTCAAAGTCCACCCCCCCCCCCCCCCAGGGCAAAGAAGGCACTTTGTTCGAAGTTGGCTCTTGCCGATGCAGGTGCGGCGAGTCTTTTCGAAGTGGTTTCGAGGTCTTAGCTTGCTTCCGCTAAGGTCCCGACTGGCTCAGGGTTTAGGGTTTAGGGGCTTAGGGGTTTAGGGGTTTAGGGTTTAGGATTTACGGTTTAGAGTTTAGGGTTATGGCCCATAGGAAGGTCCCTTAGTCCCTAAACTCCTTAAACTCCCTAAAGTTTAGGGTTTAGGGTTTAGGGTTTAGGGTTTAGGGTTTAGGGTTTAGGGTTTAGGGTTTAGGGTTTAGGGTTTAGGGTTTGGGGTTTAGGTTGTTTAGGGCTCAGGGCTCAACCCTAAGCGGCAGTACTGCGCATCCCACCAGAGCCGTCGTAGCTAAACAGGCACCCTGGGGCTTTTCCAGGGTCAACATGCCGACCACCGGCGCTTAGGCCGCAGGCCTGCTGAATTCATTGGGAATCCCAGAAAGGCACCTGAGCAGATTCCTTTAGGGTCTAGGGTTTAGGATTTAAGGTTTAGGGTTTAGGGTTGAGTGTTGAGTGTTTAGGGTTAGGGGTAGGGCTGGGGTTCAGAGTTTCGGGTTTCGGGGGTCGGGTTTGTTCAGGGTTTGAGGGTTGAGGGCTCTTGGGCTTTAGCAGTTTCAAGGTTTGGGCGTGGTTTACACCAGGGGACTTTCTGGGATGTCCCTCTACACGTCTATTCTGTTCCTCGTTTGGGCCCCGAATTCCTGCTCAGCAGCTGCACAGAAAAATTGCCGCAGGCGGGGAAGAGCCGCTTGTCTGGGAAGGGTCCATAGTCTCGCGTTCAGGGTTTAGGGTTTAGGGTTTAGGGTTTAGGGTTTAGGGATTAGGGTTTAGGGTTTAGGGTTTAGGGTTTAGGGGTTGGGGCTTTGGGTTATCGGGCGCTCGAGGGTTTAAAGGGTTCGGGTCCTAGGCCTTAAGCCCCAATCCTACACCCTAAACCCTAAACCCTCGTGAAGAGGGCCCAAGGGCGAGCTCCTCGTTTGGGGTGCTACAGGGAGCTTGGGGGTTTCGGCCTCAGGGTTTAGGGCTTAGGCTTTAGGCTTTATGGTGTTAAGGTTTAGGGTTTAGGGTTTAGGGTTTAGGGTTTAGGGTTTAGGGTTTAGGGTTTAGGCTCTGGGCTCTGGGCTCTAGGCTCTAGGCTCTCTAGGCTCTCTAGGCTCTCTAGGCTCTCTAGGCTCTCTAGGCTCTAGGCTCTAGGCTCTAGGCCTTAGGCTCTAGGCTCTAGGCTTTAGGCTTTAGGCTTTAGGCTTTAGGCTTTATGGTGTAGGGTTTAGGGTTTAGGGTTTAGGGTTTAGGGTTTGGGGTTTAGGGTTTAGGGTTTAGGGTTTAGGGTTAGGGTTTAGGGTGTCAGGCGGTGTCAGGCGGTGTCAGGTACAGGTACATGATCCCAGGTGGCAACCGCCCCACTCGGGCCCTGCAGGTAAAGCACTGCACCAGGCAAATTTGTGACAGCTCCCCCCGGTGAAGGCCGAAAGCTTGGGTTCACGGGTTACGTAGGTTTTAGGGTTGAGGGTTGAGGGTTGAGGGTTGAGGGTTTAGGGTTTAGGGTTTAGGGTTTAGGGTCTAGGTTTAGGGTTTCGGGGTGCGCCAGAGAATTTTTTAGGGCTTGGGGATAACAACTTACGGTTTAGGGTACGATGCAGAGATCAGGCGAGGTCTCCAAAACGCAATCGCTGTGGGAGGACTACGAAGAACCCCGCGACATCCCTAAACCCTAAACCCTAAACCCCAAACCCTGCTTCTAGAGACCCTAAACTCCGGAACCCCAGACACTTCAGGGGTTCGAGTTCTCGAGGGCCTATGACTACCCCAAACCCCAAACCCGAAACCCAAAACCCTAATCCCCAAACCCTAAACCTGTGAAAGACGGGGGAGGGGGGGGCTCAAGGGGGGGGGGGGGGTTTGGGTTTAGGGGTTATTCAAGGGGTGGTATGTAACCCAAGGTTCTTTAAGACTCCCCACTACTCCCTCAAGCTCCCTAACCTTCCCTAAGCTTCTGCAAGGCTCCCAAGGTACCTACCCCCAAGGCACCTTCCCCCCCCTAAAACCTAACCCTCAATCCTAAACCCTGCATGAAGCTCCCCTCCCTTAAGGATCCTATAGATAATTTAAGTGACTTTAAGGGGTCGGGTCCCTTGTGAGCTCATGCTGGAATCGAAGCTCTCTAACAAGGGTTTAGGGCTTAGGGCTTAGCGTCTAGGCTTTTGGGTCTAGGGAGTAGGATTCGAAAGCATGTCGGGAACATTCTTAGCAAAAGAAATCGGAGAACGAGCCGAGCCTTTAGGGCTTTTGGCATGTTCACTGCTGGCCCACCGCTAACCCTAAATACCCTAAACCCTAAACCCTAAGCCCTAAGCTCTAAACCCTAAACCCGGACGGAGCCATTTCTTGCGGCTCCGTGCCGCCCGGGTGGACCGGGAGCGCTATGCATCGCGCTGGTTCTGCAGATTCAGCGACAAGCTGCATCCGCAGTGGAGAAGGTGCAATGCACTAAACCCTCAACCCTAATCCCTAAACCCTAAACCCTAAACCCTAAACCCTAAACCCTGGTCTACGGCTATCATCGGATCCTACACTACCCGCTAGCGTCCGGGACCCACCCAAAAAAGTGCCCAACAAAAACCCTTAGCTCAGATGTATTTGGGGTGGTTCTTGTGGGCAGCCACTTTCCTGAAGGTTTAGGGTCTAGGGTTTAGGGTTTAGGGATGTTTAGGGTTTAGGGTTTAGGGTTTTTGGTTCGGGGTTTGAGGTTTAGGGCTTGCAGGCCCCTAGGCTACGGCACCTCCACAGCAAGCAGCGAATATCAAATCAATATGGAAAACCGCCGGAGGGTGGGATGACACCACACCTTGGCGTACAGGTTGTTCGCAGGGTTTAGGGTTTAGGGTTTAAGGTTTAGGGTTTAGGGTTTAGGGTTTAGGGCTTAGGGTTTAGGGTTTGGGGTTTGGGGTTTAGGGTTTAGGGTTTGGGGTTTCAGGGCATGGGGAAGGGTTTCAGGGCTGGGTTTAGGGTTCCAGGATTCTCAGTTTCAGGAAGAAGCTTTTTAAAGCGACGGGGAAGCACCCACCCGCCCAAAGAATCCAAGAACATTATTTTACGTCGAACATCCCCACCCTCTCTGGGTAGAGATACTCTAAGGTTGGGCACTTCAGGGACACTCTTGGGGCACCGGGGGTTAGGAGCTCCAGGGACACTCTGGGTTGGGCACTCCAGGGACACTTTGGGGTGGGGCACCCTGGGGTTGGGTGAGGAGTAGACCAAGCGAGGAGAAGAGTTGAATTTAAAATGGTGGGGAATCAAAGAAATGCAAACTTCACTCACTCCACAAACCTGAGGCTCCATACCCCAGGGCCCAAAACCCTAACTAAGCCCGAAGCCTTAAAGCACCCGCCTAAAGCTCTTTCGTTTTCAACCATCGAAATCTCCGGGGGAGGGGCGGGGGGGTGCCCACGAACCGGCGTGGGCATGCCCACGAAGCATTGTACTATGCCTACGAAGTGTTGTGCCTATGCCCACGAACCATTGTGCAAGCATAAAGGAAAAGTCAAGAGGTGTGCCTATGGCCACGTACCGGTGTGCCTATGCCCACGAACCGCTAAGGAGTTTTTGGTTTGTGTTGTATCAAGGCAAGAGTGCTTTGGGGTTCAGGGTTTGGGGTTTAGCCTTCAGGGTTTCGGGTTTCGGGCTTAGGAGCGAGGGAACGAGGTGGCACCTCATGTATCCACATCCCTCCAAAACCTTGAACCCCTAAAATGCTTCGCCCTACTAAGAGCTCGCAAGACACGGGCCAAACGCCCAGAGACTCCCAAACCAGAGCCCTGAACTCTCAGCCCGGAGCCGAAACAGGACCTAACCCTAAACCCTAAACCCTAAACCCTAAACCCTAAACCCTAAACCCTAAACCCTAAACCCTAAACCCTAAACCCTAAACCCTAAACCCTAAACCCTAAACCCTAACCTGTTCTTGAAGGACTCCTAGGTCCGGGCTCACGGAAAGGGTCGGCCGGCCACCCCGCTCTGTTCTGCGGCCCTCGCAACCTGCGGGTGTGGAGGTTCTTGGGCTTAGGGTTAGGGTTTAGGGTCTAGGGTCTAGGGTCTAGGGTTTAGGGTTTAGGGTTTAGGGTTTAGGGTTTAGGGTTTAGGGTTTAGGGTTTAGGGTTTAGGGTTTAGGGTTTAGGGTTTAGGGTTTAGGGTTTGGGGCTTAGGGTTTAGGGCTTAGGGTCTAGGATTTTGGGTTTTGGGGGGTTAAGGTTTAGGGTTTAGGGTTTGGAGGTGTACGGGGGTTTCGGGGAAACACGGGGTCAAGGACTGGGATTTGGTTTTGGAGTTGGGGTTCTAAGGCCTTTGTAAAGTTTGCTTGGGTTGAGGCGATCAGCCTCTCTGCCCGGATTTATTCGTTTGCGGGCCAAACTCTTTCATCACAAAGGACATAGCAGCAGGGCCCTCAGCCCTGAAACACTACATAAGTTGCTCCGAATACCAAGGAAGCCACTCTGCTTTGCAAACACTAGCTAGAGTAAGGTCGGGATCAGTAGCATCCACCTCATCTATGACCTGCATTTGGGGGTACACATGCTGCATCCTGCTCGTCAAAATGGACTTCAGGCGTCCGGGTTCGCCTGCTGCTGGGAAGCAAAATTCGTCACATAGACATGCGTGTTCTCCAAAGCAGCCAACGGAAGAGGGAGGCTAGCGGCCTCCAGCACATGGAACTTCATGCATAGCAGTGCTTTGGATATTAATATAAGGACGTACAACTAGTATTATTACTGTACTCACGGGCTAACTTAATAAAATATAGTATGTGCCCGTGCATGAAGAATATAATTAATGCGGTCGCTGATAAGATTCATGCATTCGCGAGCTCATTTAGTTCGTTCATTAGGATCTCTGGTTACAAAAGGTCTTATGGTGTACATCCTAAACCTGTATTAATATTGTGAACGAAATAGAATCCTTTATGGGGGCTTTTTCTTATCTTGTTCTTTGCGCCCCCACAACACGGTAATATGAACTATAATTAGGGCCTTTCATAATAATATTTTGTAAGGAGTTTATGGACGCACGAAAATAATATTATTACTGGCCCTTGAAAACCAATCTCATAAAGACAACTTACGACATCTCCCTCGATTACCAGGATTCTTTGTTACCAGAGAGCCAGACCAGGGCTAAGAAGGGCTCCCTTTTAAGCGTCCTTAAACCCTAAACCCTAAACCCTAAACCCTAAACCCTAAACCCTAAACCCTAAACCCTAAACCCTAAACCCTAAACCCTAAACCCTTATCCTACCTAGGAGCTTAGGGTGTCCCAGGTTCGGTTCGGGAATCAGGGCTTCAGCCTCAGGGCCGAAGACCAACCCTAAAGGCGGAGGGCTAAACCCTAAACCCTAAACCCTAAACCCTAAACCCACAGTGCAACCCTGAAGCCTAAGAAACCTCAAGGCTGCTTCACCCCACCCTCGGGGCACCTCCTCGCCCCAGGCGAGCCACGCATCGCGCCCGGCCTCCGTCTGTCTGACCTGCCCCCCGCGTACGAGGGTTCGAAGAACACCATACCATTTATATCCACCACGCATTCTGAATTTATCATTACTACATATATATATATATATATATATATACATATATATATATATACATATATTACATATTGTCATTCCATGACATCCTATAAAAACAGTGTTTGACATTGCTGGCCCCTAAAGTTGCTATACCCAAGTCTTGGGTTCAGGCTTAGGGGCCTCTGTGCTTCGGGGCCTCAGGGCATAGGGTTTAGGGTTTAGGGTTTAGGGTTTAGGGTTTAGGGTTTAGGCTTTTGGGGGCTCAGAGCTTAGGGCTTCGGGGCTCAGGGGGGCCCGCCAGTGCCGCCTTGCGGAGATACTCCTCCTTGGTCAGCTTGCTGTTGAAGTTGAAGCCTTCGGATCCGCGAAGCAAGCCCCCGTCCCCAGAAAGCCCCAAACCCTAGACTTGGGGCTTAGGGGGGTTTGGAGGTTTGGGGCTTTGAAGGTTTGGGGGTTTGGGGGTTGGGGGGGGGGGGGGGGGTTGGGGGTTTTGGGGTGTTGGGGAGGTTGGGGGTTTGGGGGTTTGGGCCCTTGGGGGTTTGGGGAGGGGGGGATGGGAACTTTACCCGCCCGAAAAGACGGCCAAGTGACCGATACTATTTTGGCCCCGGGGTCGGGCTGCGGGTCCATGAAAGAGAGTGGGAGAACCCACCATGAGGGTTTAGGGTTCAGGGTTTGGGGTTGTTTAGGTTTTAGGGGCTCAAATCTACGTAGGGTTAGGGATTCAAGGTTTTCTGAAGGGTTTGGTAGCTTTGGGGCGCTAAGGCCTCAGCGGAGGAACATCCCTACTTGAGAAACCAAAGCCCTACACCCTAAACTTTAAACCTAAACCCTAAACCCGAAACCCGAAACCCGAAACCCTAAACCTTAAACCCTAAACCCTAAACCCGAAACCCGAAACCCTAAACCCTAAACCCTAAACCCTAAACCCTAAACCCCAAACCCTAAACCCTAAACCCGAAACCCACAAAATCTGGGCGCGTGGCCGAGGTCCACAGGGGGCTTCCCCCCTTGGCTCCACTCCTGCAGTCGCCCCAAATCCAAGGGCTTAGGGCTTAGGGCTTAGGGTTTAGGATTTAGGGTTTAGGGCTTAGAGTTTAGGGTTTAGGGTTTAGGGCTTAGGGAACGCTTCAAAGCAGTTCCTAAACCCTGAATCCTGCAATAGTGTCTCACCCCTGCGGCTCTTCCCGAAAACCTACAAGCCTCCCCACCCCCTGAAACTGAAAAAAGATCGCAAACAACTACGGTTAAACTAAACCCTAAACCCTAAACACTAAACCCTAAACCCTAAACCCTAAACCCCAATCCCTAAACCCTAAACCCTAAACCTTGAGCTTAGATTCATGGAGCTTGTCGGAGGTGCAGGGTTTAGGGCTTCCCGGTTTCGAAGGTTCGGGCAACCCCAAACCCTAAAACCCTACACCCCGAACCTTCAGTCCTCCCTAAACCCTAAACCCTAAACCCTAAACCCGAAACCCTAAACCCTATCCCCCATATGATCTTCCCACATCTGGATGTCTATATTGGGATGTGGGGATCCGAACCCGGTCCCGAAGCAAACGCCGTTTTGCGGGTCCGGTACAAACCTAAACCCTAAACCCACAACCCAAAACCCAAAACCCTAAACCCTAAACCCTAAACCGTTTAAACCCTTTAAACCCTTGAAACCGTTTAAAGCCTTTAAACCCTTTAAACCCTTTAAATCCTTTAAACCCTTTAAACCCTTTAAACACTTTAAACCCTTCAAACCCTTCAAACCCTTTAAACCCTTTAAAACCCTAAGCTCTAAGCCCTAAAAAAACCCCGGAAGCCCTGAACCCTGAACCCCCGGAAACACTCCTCACAGGCTGTCATGGTCTTCGTGTGCTGCTCCTGCGTCTGCCAGGCTAGGATTCCCTCAACTCTTGGAGGGGGTTTAGGGTTTAGGGTGTAGGGTGTAGGGTTTAGGGTTTAGGGTTCAGGGTTGAGGGTTGACGGTTTAGGGTTTAGGGTTTAGGGTTTAGGGTTTAGGGTTTAGGGTTTGTGGCTTTCGGCTTCTAGGACGAAGCGGGCTCCAAGGGCTAGGGCTTGCGGTTTGCAGAGTTTAGACCCGAAACCCTAAACCCCAAACCCCAAACCCTAAACCCTAAACCCCAAAACCCTAAACCCTAAACCCTAAACCCTAAACCCTAAACCCTAAACCCTAAACCCTAAACCCTAAACCCTAAACCCTAAACCCTAAACCCTAAACCCTAAACCCTACCACCCCGAACACGAGCTACGGGCCTCATCATCTCGGATGTTGGAGAAGACCTCGGGCGAAGGGGGGGGGGGAAGGGGGGGGGGTGGGGGGGGGGGTCATGGCGAGTCGAAAGTTTAGTTAGGGTTTAGTGTCGGGGGTTTAGGGTTTAGGGTTTAGGGTCTGGGTTTAAGGGTTTTAAGGTTTAGGGTTTAGAGTTTAGGGCTTAGGGTTTAGGGATTAGGTGCGAGGGCGTCGTGCTGAGGCTGCTTTCTTGGCGCACACCAAATCTTCCGACAACTTGAGGAAACGTGAGTACTCCTTTAGGGTTTAGGGTTTGGGGTTTAGGGTTTAAGGTTGAGGGTTGAGGGTTTAGGAATCGACTGTTGCAGGGTACCTTGTACTTATTGTAAGGGAATCCTACTCTTTGGGGGACTATATGAAGGGCCCCTTATTCTCGTACACCCCCGCATGGAACTCATGTTCCCAATCACCTGCATTCTCAGGATACTACTATAACAGAGACCGGATTGCCCAAGCAGCTACCCAACCCTAAACCCTATATACCCCCTTGGAATGCTCCCCCATATACTCACAGTCCTTAATAGGGATTATAGCACTCCGATTAGAACCTCTACTAAGGAGTGTAAGGGGGGAACATCCCAACCCTGAACCCTAAACCCTAAACCCTAAACCCTAAGCCCCCAAGGCCCCCTGGCATCGTACAGCGTGGCGCAGGGCGGCCTGCCTCGGCGATACTTGGGTTAAGGGTTTAGGGTTTAGGGTTTAGGGTTTAGGGTTTAGGGTTTAGGGTTTAGGGTTTCGGATTTAGGGTTTAGGGTTTAGGGTTTCAGGTTTAGGGTTGAGGGTTTGGGATGTAAGGTACCTAATCAACCCACCACTCAAAGACCCGTCTTGCACTCACCCCCTCACCCCCTCAGCCTCAACCCCGAAGCACCCAAACCTCCCAAAGACCTCAACCCCAATCCTCCCCATGAAAACCTCAGGAGCCTAAATCATCCCTTACGATTTAGAGTTCGCGAGGGCCTAAATAGTCTCGCCAGCATCATGCCTTTATGAACCCCTACATTGTCAACGCCTTGAAACCCTCGCCCCTGAACGCTCAAACCCGGTCAGACGCGTTCGGCTCAGAAGACCGATTCACTTGAAGCTTTCCGAAATTAAGGGTACCTTATTGGGGTCCGTTTTATAAGAGAATCCTACTATTTAGGGGACCATATTGAGGTCCCGTATTATCGCAAACCCCCACTGCTCTATGGAGTTGGAGGTGTTAACCGGTTGGGTTGGGATGTTGCTTTGGGGATTTGGGGGCTTGCGGGCTTTGTGAGGTATGGGGGAGAGGGGGAACGGGGGGCTGGCCTCAACCTTCAACCCTAAACCCCAAACCCCAAACCCTAAACCCTAAACCCTAAACCCTAAACCCAAACCCTAAACCCTAAACCCTAAACCCTAAACCCTAAACCCTAAACCCTTATGCCGGGCCCCCAGGCGCTTGCTGCCCTCCGGAATGCTGGTTTGCATCTTGTCGAAGAGGTACAGCTGGCAGGACAGGCTTATATAGGGTTTAGGGTTTAGGGTTTAGGGTTTCGGGTTTCGGGGTTAGGGTTTAGGGTTTAGGGTTTAGGGTTTAGGGTTTAGGGTTTAGGGTTTAGGGTTTAGGGCTCCGGGTTTGGGATGTAGAGTTCCGGATTTAGAGTTCAGGGCTTAGGGTCTTAAACTATGGGGCTACAGGGTCCCTAGGGTTTAGGGTTGAGGGTTTAGGGTTTCGGGTTTAGGATTGGGCTTTTCCCCTTTCTGGGGGCTTCGGGGGGGAGCTCAGGGCCTAGGGCGCAGGGCTTGAGGTTTGGGGTTTCGGTGAGGGTTGAGGGTTTAGGGTTTGGGGCTTTTTGTTTGGAGGGGGTGGGGGGGGGGGGTGGGGGCGAGGGCGCCAAACCCAAGCAAATGGAGCGATAGCCAAACTCCCGGCAGCCTCGTCGCTGAGGTAGTACTCCACCGCAATCGGCGGCGGCGGAATCTTCCTCGCAGCCCCCCAAGGGGAAGAAGCTCGGGTAGGGCGTTTTTCCGGCTATCGATGCCGAGCAAAACCCAAACACCCCAACTAAACCCTAAAGCCCTAAACCCCAAACCCGAAACCCTAAACCCTAAACCCCAAAACCCTAAGCCCTAAACCCTAAAACCCTAAACCCTAAAACCCTAAACCCCAAACCCTAAACTCGAGCTTCGGTCACTTAGAGCAAAGCTTGAGCGCCCCTCAAGCCTTAACCGAAAACCCTAAACCTGCGCTCTAAACCCCTGAAACCGCCCCTAAACCTGAACTCTGAACCTTTCTTGGTAGCCCAGTAACCATATTGCAACAAGGCCACCCTTTTTGGGTTTAGGGTTTAGGGTTTAGGGTTTAGGGTTTAGGGTTTAGGGTTTAGGGTTTAGGGTTACTTCATAAGGGAACCTTGAATTGAACCGAACAGAAGGGAAAAGGGTACCACTGGGCTGCCGAGCTTTTGGTTTGAGGGTTGGCCGGGCCGCAAAAAAGAAACTCAGAGCCTGCAGCCACATGGGTACTTCCCTAAATAGGGGTACCCTTTTATACCCCAAATAGCATACAAATCTCGAGCCTGCAGCCATAAGGAATTTATGGTTTAGGGTTTATGGTCTAGGGTTTAGGGTTTAGGGTTTAGGGTTTAGGAACCGCAAAAGGGTACCCCTATTTGCGGAAACCTCCATATCTGCCGGGTCGCTTCAGGCGCTCTTCGTTGGCATCCACGAACTCGCCGTACGTGTCCACAGCATGCGCCTTTTCTCCCCCAGTGTTCTTGGACCCTAAACCCTAAAACCCTAAAACCCTAAAACCCTAAAACCCTAAAACCCTAAAACCCTAAAACCCTAATGCCCTAAAACCCGAAAACCCTAAAACCCCAAAACCCCAAAACCCGAAACCCCTAAAACCCTAACACCCGAAAACCCCAAAACCCTAACACCCGAAACCCGAAACCCGATATAAACCCCAAGGCATCCAAGGCATGATTTGAAAAGGTGTCTTAACAGAGGCTGCAGAGAGTTGTGGGAATCGTACGCCTTTTTTCAAAGCGTATCTGTAGGGGGATAGCAGGCCCCGCATCAGAGTGGACCAGCATGTAGAGAACCAGCCAAATTGTGCCAATTGAGAGCAGATGTAAGGTTTAGGTTTTAGGGTTTATGGGATCACGGGAGCAGCAGTTGGGCCAGGGGCCACAAGACGGTCACAACCAGAGCATGAGGTGGCGGGTTTCGGGTTTAGGGCTTAAGGTTTAGGGCTTCGGGCTTAGGGCTTAGTGTTTAGGGCTGAGAAACCATACATGGGCATTTCCCCGAGTAGGGTTACCCCTTCATCACCCCCAAAATACTGTTGTTCTCCTTGCTTTCTAAACCCGAACTCTCGACCCTGAACAAAGCAAGCCAAAGCCCATGACTGCTGCATCTACTCCTACGCCGATTGTGGGGTCTCGAAAGGGGAGGACATGCACGCCAACTTAAGGTTTGCAGGGTTGGAGGGTTTAGGGTTTCAGGTTTAGGGTTTAAGGCTTCGGGCTTAGGGCTTGGGGCTGAGGGTTCAGGTTTTAGGAGGGCTTAGCCTTGAACCCTACAGACTAGGGGTCCACCTGGAAAGAAGCTGAGAAAAGTCTTGTTGGATGCCTCGATCAGGCGGCTGAAGTTGTAGGACCACTTGGGGTCCACGACGAAGAACCTTTCAGATGCCGATCTTCAAACTGCTTTGGGAAAGGTTTGGGGCCGAAGGTGCGAGGCCTAAACCCTAAACCCTAAACCCTAAACCCTAAACCCTAAACCCTAAACCCTAAACCCTAAACCCTAAACCCTAAACCCTAAACCCTAAACCCTAAACCCTATGTTGAGTATGCTTAGGCCCTAAACCCTAAAGCATCTTGGGGGTTCGGGGCTTAGGGTTGAGGGTACATCTAAACTGTCTTCTTGGGTTCTCGTGGTCGTTTAGTGTTTAGGGTTTAGGGTTTAGGGTTTAGAGTTTAGGGGTTGGGGGTTAGGGGTTAGGGTGTAGGGTTTAGGGTTTAGGGTTTCGGGTTTCGGGTTTAGGGTTTAGGGTTCAATTCCTTTGCACCCGCAACAGGAAAGCCCTGAACGCGCCGAACAAACACTTAGTTGCTGAGTTCATAAGCCCCAAAAAGTGTACACTTTCAGTTCTATCGGGGATTATAGTATCCCAAAAAGTGTAAAGTGTACTCACTCAGCAACTAAGAACATATAGAAGCCTGAAACTCGCACACCCTACTGCTGAGGGCATGGTTTCATTGGGGTTTGGGGTTTGGGGCTTTCGGGGTCAATTCCCGAGGCGATGCCTAAACACTGAACCCGCAAACCCCAATGCCTCAACGGGATTGCAGACATTTAGGGTTGAGGGGTTGGGGTTTAGTTCAGGGTTTGTTAAACCCTACACCCTAAACCCCAAACCCTCAACCCTAAACCCTAAACCCGAAACCATAAACCCTAACCTTAAGCCCTATGAGGCAGGCAGGGCACAGCACCAGAAGCCAGTAGTACGCCACAGCCCCATGCTGGGCGAAGAACCTTTTCGGGCTTCGGGGCGTTAGGGGTTTAGGGTTTAGGGTTTGGGGTTAGGGTTTAGGGGTTTAGGGTTTAGGGTTGTTTGTGGGTTTAGAGGCTTAGGAATTGGGTTTTTGGGTTTCGGGGTTTAGGTTTCGGGGTCTAGGGGTCTGGCGTGCACGGGGGGGGGGGGGGGGGGGGGGGGGACATGGGGGGTTTTTGGTACACGTCCTGGTCCATGTGCTGATCCCAAACATCCTTCAGCCCGATCCAGACCTGAAGCAGTCGCTCTTGAATCACATCATCACATCTTCCGCGCTGGAAGACACTCTTAGTGCTGTCGTCCGGGAGGGTCGCGTCCTCGAGCTGCAGGCCATTCTCTGTGGCGTCACGTCCACAGGTCTCCTTGTAGGCCTTCTTGCTGAACATCCGAAGGAAGCCTGCCGGCTGGTCCACAAGCACTTGCCTTACATCAAAGAGGTAAACCCTAAACCCTAAACCCTAAACCCTAAACCCTATAGATGAACCCTAAACCATCATGCCATGACCGAAAATGTTAGGACCTAGGACCCCCGAAGTGAAGTGCAACGCGGTGGCTTCAAGGCTTAGGGGGGAGCTCAAGGGCTTAGGGTGGATGTAGGGTTCAGGGCTTAGGGTTTAGGGTTTAAGGTTTTGGGGTTTAGGGTTTAGGGTTTAGGGTTTAGGGTTTAGGGTTTAGGGCTTCGGTCACTGGGCTTTCACAACTCCTACTGAGGCCCTGATCTCTGCGAAACTTCAGGTTGCGCACCTGGGTTGTGACATTGAGGATGTTCGAATGCGGGGCGTGCCCTATACCCTAAACCCTAAAACCCTCCACCCAAAACCTAAACCCTAAACCCTAAACCCTACATCCTGAACCCTAAACCCTAAACCCTAAACCCTAAACCCTAAACCCTAAACCCTAAACCCTAAGGCCTCACAGTGGAAGGCGGCGCTGCGAAGTCTTTAGGAGACAAGAACCGAAACCAATCACCTTTCAGCCGGCACGAGAGCCCACGCCTGAAGCACTAACCCTGTTGGCCCTAAACCCTAAACCCTAAACCCTAAACCCTAAATCCTAAACCCTAAACCCTAAAGCCTAAACCCTCAACGAGCCCTTCCCAGCAGGAATCCTCGCCTAAACTCTAGGATCCTGAACACCAAACCCCAAACCCGAAGCCCCAAACTCTGCAGCCCTAAACCCTGAACCCTAAAAACCCCAAAACCCCAACACCCTAAAAAGCCTAAAACCCCTCAATCCGAAACTTCAAACCCGACAACCCTGCAGCACTGCACCCTAAACCCTAAACCGTAAACCCTAAGACTAAACCCTAAACCCTAAACCCTAAATCCTAAACCCTAAATCCTAAACCCTAAGCCCTAAACCCTAAACCCTAACCCTAAACCCTAAACCCATAACCCTAAGCCCTGTACCCTAAACCCTGAACCCCAAACCCTAAACCCATGCCAGCCCCCGGAGCCCAGAAGCAACCTTGTGCGGCTGAGTGCCAGGCCGGTCAAGCCACCGCTGGTCTCCTCCTGTATTTAGGGCTTAGGGTTTAGGGTTTAGGGTTTAGGGTTTAGGGTTTAGAGTTTAGGGGTTCGGGTTCAGGGTTCAGGGTTTAGGGTTTAGGGTTTAGGGGGTTTAGGGTTTCGGGGGTGCTTAGTAGGGCTTCGGCTAGCGGAGCATCCGACGCAGGTTTTTCGCATCGGAGAGTTTGTGCGGAACTCTTGGGAGGGGGGCTGCAAGGGTGCCTTTTCCTTTCGGGCGACGCAATTTCGGGTCAGAGTATCAGGCTCCTGGTTCTAGGGGTTTTGCCTTGGACCCTGAAGGTTGCACCCTTGGGTTTTGGAGGCATATTTGGAGCATTTTATGACTGGCATCTTCACGTGATGGCTTCGCTGCGGAGACATCAACTGTCTTTCGGTTTGAGGGCTTCGCTTTCCCTGCACCACCTAAACCCAAACCCTAAAGCCCTAGGCCCTAAACACTTCCCCAACCCTGAGCCTTAAGGGCCCCAATGCCCTGATGAAATCCTGGCTCCTCCTCCTCCTCCTCCTCCTCCTCCTCCTCCTCCTCCTCCTCCTCCTCCTCCTTAGCCTCCAACTCGAAAACCTTACCCAAAGCAAGAACTACCCCTAAACCCGAAACCCTAAACCCTAAACCCTAAACCCTACAACTTCGAAGAAGGGCTTAAGGGTTTACGTCTCAGGGCTCCCGACCCTCAAGCCCTGAAGCACTGCTTTGGGGTTTTCGGCAAGTTGGGTGGAACTTTGGCGCCTTATCGCCTGAAGCTCTACACCCTAAACCCTAAACCCTAAACCCCAAACGCTAAACCCTACACCCTGAACCCTGCCGAAGCCGTTGAGGAGAACTCTTGGCGCCCGCGCCTAAGGATTCCATGATGAGCAAGTGGTGCAACCTCTAGGACTCTAGGCTTAGGGTTTAGGGTTTAGGGTTTAGGGTTTAAGGTTTAAGGTTTAAGGTTTAGGGTTTATGGTTTAGAGTTCAGGCTCACTGCCTTTTGAAGGCTTCAGGGATTAAAAGGTCCATTCGGGCTTTGGGCTTTTGAGGAGTAGCGTGGAGGGTTTAAAGTTTTTGGGCTTTTGGGAGGTTTAGGGGTTCTTAGGGCCCTTAGGTTGCTTAGCATCCTTTTTTGGATGTTTTTTAGTGTTTAGGGTTTAGGGTTTGGGGTTTGGGGGTTGGGGTTTGGGGTTTAGGGCGCTTTCAGATTTCAACCAATCCTGGCTATTATGTGGACCAGGTCGCTTGATTCAGTTCGAACCTTCTTGCTGAGAGCGCGTCGCTCTTTCTGAAGCCGATATTGATTTGACCCATATTTTTGCCTGTCTATTGCTTTTTTTACCCGTCTATTGAACCCTAAACCCTTAACCTGCCTTTTAAGGACCCCGACTAGAAACAGGCGCTGAACAATGGGGGGGGTAAAAAAAAGTGAGAGAAAATAAGAAACTGATCCAATTCCCACATTCAAATTCGTGTTTAACATTTGGGTTTATTTGGTAGAGAGGTTTAGGGTTTAGGGTTTAGGGTTTAGGGTTTAGGGTTTAAGGTTTAGGGTTTAGGGTTTAGGGTTTAGGGTTTAGGGTTTAGGGTTAGGGTTAGGGTTTAGGGTTTAGGGTTTAGGGTTTAGGGTTTAGGGTTTAGGGTTTAGGGTTTAGGGTTTAGGGTTTAGGGTTTAGGGTTTAGGGTTTGGGGTTGAGGGTTCAGGGGTCTAGGGCTTAGGGTCTCAGGGAGGCTGAGGGCCCAGGCTCGTTGTTCTCCTCCGCCTGGCAGTCCGGAGGTGCCCTAAACCCTAAACCCTAAACCCTAAACCCTAAACCCTAAACCCTAAACCCTAAACCCTAAACCCCAAACCCTAAACCCAAACCCTAAACCCAAAACACCTGAATACCAAGACCCTCAACCCTAAAAGGTTTACATAGGGGGGGTTTAGGGTTTAGGGTTTAGGGTTTAGGGTTTAGGGTTTAGGGTTTAGGGTTTAGGGTTCCAGGATTTAGGATGTAGGCCGAGGTCACTCTAGGACCGAAACCCTACACGCCTTTACCAACCAAAAGTCGCAGGACCTTGGGGAGGGAAAACCCAAAACCCCTAAACCCCCCCCCAACCCCAAAACCCCTAAATCCCAAACCCCTAAATCCGCTAATCCCTAATCCCTAAACCCTAAACCCCACCCCCGAAACCCGAAACCCTACACCCCCCAAACCCTAAACCCTAAACCCCCAACCCTAAACCCTAAACCCTAAAACCCCAAACCCCCAAACCCCCAAACACCCTAACACCCTAAACCCCCAAACCCCCAAACCCCAAGCCCCCAAACCGACCACGCCCCTGGGAGGCGCACCGCGTGCACCGCGCGCAGTTCGGGGGAACGCCACCAGCCGAAGGTCTCGTAGAGATGGAGCACCTTGCGGGGGGCTTAGGCTACAGGGCGGTGCTTAGGGTTTCGGTGGTTTGGGGTTTAGGGTTTAGGGTTTAGGGTTTAGGGTTTAGGGTTTAGGGTTTAGGGTTTAGGGTTCAGCACTCCGGGTCGAGCAGGTTTATGGTCAAGCTTTATTTACGGGTGTGATATAACACCCACCCACCCAGAGAATCCCATTACATTGAGAAAAAAGTTTACTCAAATCATAAAATAAATGGCTACAGCCTCGAGTGTTGCTCATCAGATTAAAACCAGCCCAGAGTAGGCCCTAAACCCTAAAGCCAGCCCAGAGTAGGGCCTAAACCCTATAGAGCCAGCCCAGAGTAGGCCCTAAACGCTAAAGCCAGCCCAGAGTAGGCCCTAAACGCAGACTGGGCCCTAAACGCTAAAGCCAGCCCAGAGTAGGCCCAAAACCCTAAAGCCAGCCCAGAGTAGGCCCTAAACGCTAAAGCCCTAAACCCTAAAGCCAGCCCAGAGTAGGCCCTAAACCCTAAAGCCAGCCCAGAGTAGGCCCTAAACCCGAAAGAAAGCAAAAAACGGCCTTATTCTGAAAATAAAGCCGCCTTATTCTGAAAATAAAGCGGCCTTATTCTGAAAATACAGCGGCCTTATTCTCAAAATGAAGCGGCCTTATTCTGAAAATAAAGCGGCCGTATCCTGAAAATAAAGCGGCCTTATTCCGAAAATAAAGCGGCCTTATTCTGAAAATAAAGCGGCCTTGTTCTGAAATTCCATTAAGGTTTAAATATATATGTGGTAGAGAGGGTTTAGGGTTTAGGGTTTAGGGTGTAGGGTTTAGGGCTTAGGGCTTAGGGTTTAGGGTTAGACACCCCCACTGCACCACAAAAGCAGGCGAGGGGAAGCCCTAAACCCTAAACCCGAAACCCGAAACCCTAAACCCTAAACAGCTGAGCGGAGCGCCGAGGTGTAGGCGAAGTAAGGCATCCGCGCCACTGTCTCCAGGAACCAGAACCTGAGGAAGACCCTAAACCCTAAACCCTGAACCCTAAACCCTAAACCCTAAACCCTAAACCCTAACCCCCAAACCCCAAACCCTAAACACTAAATCCTAAACCCTAAACCCGGTTAGGGTGGTTTGTTTGAGCTCATGAAGCATGCACTCCCCCACCCTACACTCCCCTACAGTAGTTCCTCATTGAGTTGGGGAGTGTTTCTCCATTGGTGGTCTCCGAAATTGGGAGGGGGGGAGGGGGTCCCTTCTAGGTGGTCCTTACTATACGGGGATCCTGGTATTTGGGTTCTATTTTCAGGGTCCCCTATTTTCGTAAACCCCCAATTCCGTGTTCAAGGCTTAGGGTTTGGGCTTCAGAACTCCACGCCTCAAAACCCGAAACCTGGAGACCCCTAACCCTAACCAATCTGGAACAACCAAACCCACACCCTAAACCCCCAATCTAGAACATCTAAACCCTAAAACTTAAAGACCCCTTACAGTGAAAACCCTGAGAAAGAACATCGAACCAAACTTTGCACCCCCCAGCTTTGAACTCCACTTCAACCCCGGAAACAGACAAACGCCTAAAACCACTTAAGCCCCACCCTAAACCCTAAACCCTAAACCCTACACCCTAAACCCTAAACCCTAAACCCTAAACCCTAATAAACCCCCCTTAAACGTGCGCAAGTGGTTGAACCTCCAGGGATCCCAGAAAAGCCTTACGCCCCAACGTGCCGAAACCCCTGCAAACGCTAAAGCCGAGGCAGGGGTTGGGGTTTAGGGTTTAGGGTTTAGGGTTTAGGGTTTAGGGTTTAGGGCTTAGGGTTTAGGGTTTAGGGTTTAGGGTTTAGGGTTTAGCGTTTAGCGTTTAGCGTTTAGCGTTTAGGGTTTAGGGTTTAGGGTTTAGGGTTTAGGGTTTAGGGTTTAGGGTTTAGGGTTTAAGACCTAAACCCAAAAAAAGCCCGAACCGTACACTCCCCGAGCAATCTTACGGCCTCTGGATGGGTCGATCCTCGAAGACGACGTCGATAAACCTGGGTTAGGGTCTAGGGTTCGGGTTTCTGCAGTCCTCTGGTTTGGGGCTTCGGGTTTAGGGTTTGGGGTTTGGGGTTTGGGGTTTGGGGTTTCGGTGTTTGGGGTTTGGGGTTTAGGGATTAAGGGTTTACATAAGGCCCTAGGGTTTGGGGCTTTCAAGATTTGGGGTTTTGGGACTTAGGGTTAAGGATTCAGCTGTGGACTTAGTAGAACTTGAAAGCGAACTTCGATGATCACAACACCCGCTGGCTTGGGGTCATACTGTTTAGGGG